>JAVGVS010000078.1:1725234-1842996 GCA_032718565.1 Distichodus sexfasciatus
ACTTTATTACATTCAGTATCTGAAAGATGCCACACTAACGGGCTAAACTCATATCACATCATTCTTATCAAGCAATGATTAACATGCTGAGGGTCTGTCAGTCTTGGCAACTGTCCTCCACTTTCTCTTTCTACAATGAGAAACAAAACATATTCTGACACTCTGCAGACTGATATTTTTAGAGCATTCAGCAATGCCGTTGTCATGGAGCGAGATGTTCACATGTCGTTGGTAATATTTTTCTCCGCGGAGCAGCAGGACCCTTGTCATGGCTTGATTCTGCGTCTACTTCTCCAGAGAGCCACTCGTGCAGTCTGAGCACAAAAGTGCGTTCCTTAATTTAGTTCAACACTTCTTTGAACAAAGCCTTGACAAAAACAGCCCTGGCTCTTTTAAACCCTTTCCAACCCCTACACGTCACATCTGAGGTGAGCCTATAATTGAACTTGTTCAGAATCCTGTCATTTAATAACTGCCTACATGACATTTTATGAATGGCAATCTTATTTTCAGATCATCAACATTTTTCAGATAACTTATAAATAGTGGAACCTAGATGAAAAATCCTGGGACGCTTTTAGACCCTGATTTTAGATCCTTTGAATCTACTATTATCTATTTTGTTACGAATAAAGTTTCACCAGTCTAATCTCTCTTTCTTTCTTTCTTTCTTTCTTTCTTTCTTTCTTTCTTTCTTTCTTTGTAACAATGTTTTGCACCAGTTTAGTTCAAATTCTAAAGCTAAGAAGTTTAAATAGTAAATGTAATTTTCAGTATAGTGCTTTTCACCCCACAACTTTTTCAATACAACTCCAATGTGTTTTTTTTAAGCATTAACTGTAATTCCTCACTTTTCATGACCTTTTCTAAATGTGGTAATTACTGAAAATATATTGAAATATACTGAAAAATATTGCAAGCCAGTTTCGGCTTCAATATACTGCACTGTTGAAATCTGTTTAACCCCAGGAAAACGTTGCTTGAAGTACTTGAAGTGAACTAAGCTTAGTCAAAAAATGATCAAACTTGTATTTTGCCTTTGTGTTGATGTGCATTATGAACTTGACATTTTCTCTAAAAACAAGACTTTCAACTTTAATTCCTTCCAGAGACAATTGGCCCCAGATTCCATAACAGAGGCTCATTTTAGCTTGGTTGAGGCACTAATGCCAGACAGCCTTACGGCCAGATGGCCAAGAATGGAGGATGAGGGCAGTACTAATGTCCTGCTGGCATACCCCATGATGACTGTGCAGCCTGGCAAAGAGCACGGCTTTAGAGCCCACGTGGCAGCTCCCCAGAGATGGTCATGGGGAGGGACGTGGGGAATGCTCAGAGGTGGCTGTGGAGATTGTAGGGTGGTGGGTGATTGAGGATTTGGGAGCCTCCATCACCATCAGGAACACCAGATCGTACGTGTTTACTGGAGGAGCTCAGGGGGCTGGTGAGTCAGCGATTCCGGCTGTGTCTTACCTTGCCTCAAGGACCAGAATAGAAGGCATTATATGCTGAGCGGCAGCAAACAAGGCATTCTAATCCTCTTCAAGCCAGGCTAAGTGAACCCAGGGTGAACTGAAGCTTGAACTGTGAAGACCTGCTTGGCACAGCAGGAGCTTGTTCTTCAGTTCGCTGTGGCCACTGGAACTGTCTTTTTGACCATGTGTGGCTTTTTGCATGATCAAAAATCTTGGTATATGATGTTCACAAAGTTCAGAGTGTCCAACACAAGTGAACTGTCTGTGTGAGAATGAGTCTGTGCTGTTCAGTGCCTGACCCATTAGTGCTTGCCGCTTGACTCACGATTCACAAGTTTGTGGAGGGGACTTAGTGTTCACTGCTAAAAAGAGTTGAGTATAAATTTGGCTGGCCCTTATTCCTGGCCCAAATTTTCTTGCATTAGACCATTTCTAGACAGACACTGGGGATGACCTCACATCTAGGTGTGGTCAACAGAATAGCTATGGGGTATTAGTAAGGATTGATTGATTGAAAGAGTGTTTATTTGTCACAAAAACAGATAAAACAAGTACAGCGTAAAGTGGAAAAGTCTGGAATAACAACTTTACAGCACAGCACAGTGTTTAAACATATATTCAAGACCCACCGTTTATCGGTAACATGAGAAAAATGGCAATAAAGAGCAATGACACTGTACACTCAGATCAATGTGCAGATCTGACATGCACAAAATGTAGTACATGACAAGAGCAGAGACTGTAGTGCAACATTACAGATGTAGTGCAAATAGAAAACAGAAGAAATATACCTGGGTAATGATTTCTACCATGGCAAATGTGCGTTTTGGGAAATGCACCCCTAGGGTGTTAACTAAATTAACAAGTTATTTAAATTGGTACCGATCTGTTTCAGAAATTCTCAGTTGAAGTTAAATTTCAGAGCACTAACGAGCAAGTATACAAGTATATAAGGAAAAAGCTCTCTCTGTGGTGAGTTGGAAGAAACAATGAAATTAACCACGACTCAGAAGACCACCACATCCTACTCCTGGCAATACTGGGTTGAACTCATGCATTTGAAGTGTGTGTAAGTGTGTGTATGTGTAGGGCAAACAATATTAAGTATTTAAATGATCAAATCAGGTTCAAGAGGTCACAACCTTCCAAATCACCATGCAGTCATGTGATCATGCAGTCCAATCTACGTGGTTGAGGATTTAATGGCTACCTGCAAGGTACAGTTTGCTCAATCCATACAGGGATTCTAGTGATGCAAGGTCGCTGCATGTCCCGCAAGAGGTACCACAGCACACAACTGGCTTTAAAGTTGTTCTTTTGGCCATATTAAAAGATATAACAATTAAATCTGGTTGTAGACTTCTTGAAAATAATGAGTGTTAATAAATTTGTGTTTGAAACATTAACTGTAGACAGACAGTAGGCATTGATAGCCAGTGAATGATTCCGCATTTTGTTACTGCCAAGGTTTTTGGTAACCTTGGAAACCAGAGTATCTCTCAATATCACACCAGCCACAATGGTCAACTGAGATTTTCTGTGCAATCCAAAAGAGAGCAGAAAGAAAATTACAGTGGTCATAAATGAAGCATGTATGTAACCTTATTCTGATAAGACGTGCTTGGAAAAATCTTTAACAAGGGGTACGATAATATTGCCAAAGTAGTTGTGCGCCCTTTGTCAATGAATTCTTCCAAACACATCGTATCAGATTTACATTAAATACATACTTGGAAGAAATAATTGACATGCAATGCAGGAATACTGCTAAAGTAGTTATGTCAACATCTTCTCAAATTTATTTTCAAATAGAGCCGCAGTACTGCAAAATTATAGTATAGCTTGTGTCTGTGCAAGAAGATCTGCTGGGTAACACTTCTTCTTTGTTGAGCACAAAAAACATTCAGAACACTGCTTAAAACATGGAAAATAAAGTATAGCAATTTCTCTTTCCATTTCTCTCACTATTCTTAGGTCTACAGTGCTTTACAGCTATGTGAATGTAGGGAAAATTTAAATTCTCAATGTTTAACTTGTCTTGTTTCTTCTAATCTCATGTACACATACACCCATGTAGAGATAGACATGTTTTCTCTAAGGTCAAGATGTACTCAGTGTGTCCTCTTGGTTATGTTCTCAGTCTGACTTTGTACAGGGAAGTGAAACCAGACAGAAGACATGAGCCGAGATCAGAACACACTGAACCCAGTAAACATCATGTACTAATTTATGTGTATAGCTAGAAAATCAAGATGACTTGCCATATCAGGTAGAGAAAAGTAATTGAAATCTCAGACAGGCCACATCAATCCACCCCATATTTGTGTGTATAAATAAGCATGTAACCCTGTTTTGGGCAGCACTCTTCCTCATATCTCCGTGTGAGGTAAGCCTGCTCTTGCCTGGCAATTATATACAATTTTGTACTCAATAAATCAACTTGGCATTAATTTCTGATTGATGTTTTTCCATGACAGTGATCAGTTGTGTAATTTATACTTATACATAAAGATAATGTAATGTTAGTAAAATTATACAGAAACAAAGACTAGATGCAGAAGTATACTCAACTGCACACACAAGTGAGTGTTAGACCCACATTCAGTCACTTTTTTCCCTGTGCGAAAGCCAGTGTATCCTGGCCACACTACTCATATTCATACGTAGCTACTCTTTTACATTCCCAAGTGGACATTCTTGAGTTAAAAACATTTGAAGCAGGTTTTTATAAATGTACCTTTTAAAAAGCAATTTGCTAATGATTATGCATTCATATTTTTTCACAAAAAATGATGCACATGTTCATTTGCAAGTGGACTGGGTAGACACTTGAGCAAATGGAGCTGCCCATTTGCGATCGGATCACCCGATACATGATACATGTTAATCCCATGTGTGATTTTCCATCTCTTGAGCACAAACATTTTGAACCTGAGAACCATATCATTTACTGGATTTAATTTAGCTAAATAATATACAAAACAGAACACTAAGATCATAATCTATTAGCGCCAATTAGTTATAAACAACTGAATCTACCCACAAGGCTCAGCATTACAAACACCACACCAGTTGACTGAGGTGGCAGAAGCACACATACTATACTCAAGTGGATGTATAGATACTTGTCTGCAAAATACTGTACTGATGCAGACTTGTTCACTTAAGTAAAAATGAAATGGTACAGACTCTAAATGTACTCAAAAATTCATTTCGCAAAACATTTTTAAACCCATCTACCTGAACGTCACACAGTGATCCCACCCAAGCTTTTGTCACTGCTTTTGTCTGAATGCCTTTATTGTCACAATACTATAGTACTGTGAAATTAGAATGCATCTCCAAAAAGGTGCAAAGTAAAGCAAAATATAAATAAATGCACACATACTTTATGCCTATGCCTATGAGGATTCTGCTCTGTTAGAAACGCTGTTGGGCTCATGTTTAATCATGTTGGTAGTCGTACTAGGTCTCCTTGTAACGGACTTCTCACTCAGTAGTCTCCCGTTTTTGTCTATTTTCTTCTTCTTCTTCTTCTTCTTCTTCTTCTTCTTATTATTATTATTATTATTACTTTTGCCTATTTTACACTGGCTGCTTTACATTGTCATCTACCTGTGAACAGGGACGTTAAGGACACCCTGGGCTTAGTCCGACCCAGATGCAAATTCAAAACAAAATTGTAAATAGTATATAAAAGGTGTTGTAGTAGACTACAGGCTATAGTAGACTGCCTAAATTATTTAATTTCCAGATGCATGCATGTTAATGTAATATAAGCTATACAACTGTACAATTATTTTGGCTACCCAGGCTGGTCTCAAAATACCCTGAAGCCCTGGTAAAATCGGCTGGCGACGTCCCGGATTCTGAGTGATATGCACCAATAAAACAATGGAAAGTTAAATCTGTTATTGCAGCAAAATGAAATTGGACTGATGAGGTTGATGAGGTCCTTGTAAATGTTTCACGCAAATGCATAACCCTTACATAACAGGCTGTACTGTTTACTCAGTGGATCCAAATGCAGAGTACGTTTAACTCAGTTTATTTGAAGAAGGGGTTTGCTAAAATCATAAAAAGTCATAAAAAGGCACAGTTCAAATATGTAGAGACAGTCTGCAAAAATCCAAATTATATGGCAAATAAGAGATTAACCCAGAAATATGAAACAATGGTTGGTACATAGGAAAGCATAACCGAATGAACGTTTGTTGTGCAGTCCTGAGAAGATCTAAGAGTAGACTGTACAAATATTGGTGTTGAAAATGTAGGAAGTAAAAGGAGAAAGATGTCAGAAAAATACTCAAGTAAAGTGCATATATCTGAAAATTCTACTTAAGTATAGTTACAATGTATTTGTACTTCATTACTTTCTGCTCTAAAGGTTAATAATTAAATGTGAATGGAATATGACCCACACAGCAATGTTTTCTTTAGTATAACATTTTACGTGGTGATTCTCCGAGGTGGCTCTGTGCAAGGAGAGCAGCCTGGTGAGAAACTGTGATGTCTACGGGGTAGAGTGGAGGATTCACTAAGACTGAAAGTGACTCACAAAAAATGACTAATTCCCCTCGCACCCATCATGCTATGTGAGGACATAGCAGTCGCACGTTGCCCAGCCTTGTAAAGAATATGGACACTAATGACTGGGGCGAGAGCTGAGGAAGGCATGAGTCAATAATCAGACTTCACAAAACGTGATACCAGTTTGGTAGCAGGTACAGCACCAATTCAAAAGTACATGGGCACTTAAAGTCAAAAGCTTTAGGTCTGCTTTATACTTGAAACGGGTTGAAAGCTAAAAGAGGTGAATGTGAACACTTAAGCACAATATCCAATCGAGCAGGCATCTGTTCCACTTGGAGACGGAAGTCAGGAGCACTAAAAATACCTGCAACATCATTTTGTAGAATGATTACAAGATCTAGTGGTGATATCTAGATTGTACACTTTGTACAGGAAATTGAACGCAGGGCAGACACAAATTCCACAAAGCTCAGTTTAAGGTTGATTAGTCTCAATATTGATGCTCATCAAAACTGAGAGTGAAGAACACCATTTGTACTAGTAACATGGCTTTTTGGTTTAAGGAAACAGTTGGTGCTTAAGAAAATATGTTGTGGTACAAAAGTCTGAGGTGCAGTTGCAGAGCACCTTTGATTGAACAAAAACTGGGTTTGAGGCCAACAAAACAAAACAGAAAACCGCTGCCGCAAACACAGAACAAACACCACGCAGGGATAGTGCTATGGTGGATGGACAAATGCAAGAAGCAGAAAAAATAAAGAGAGAGAAAACAAGAAACAGGTGAAACTGATAAGACTAAATTGAACTGATGAACCAATCAGACAAAGGGGGCAGAACAATAGGACTGATAAAGATAGACACAAGAACAAAGAGGACTAGAGCGACTTCTGCTGGCCGGCTTGGGGAAAGTCTGGGGGGAGCCATGTCTACGAATGTACTAGGTTTACATTTGACTGTGCTATTTTGTATAACTAAGTATGTGGCAAATAAAGAATCATTTTGTGTATATACCGAAAAGCATAGTTTATTGAAATGTATTTGATTTGTGTTCAGACCCTTCCAAATCAATTAGATTTTGTTTTTACCCTTACAGAAATTTTTGCAGCAAACTTTTGGCTAATTTGTGACAAACTGTGGAGTTTGCCAGAATTCGTTGTTACAGAGTTTGCCATTGTCAGCCACTAGTGGCAAACTTGCGGCAAAGTTCTGGCAACAATGACAAATTGCCACTAGTGGCAAATGTATTTGCCTGTGACTTGCCAAAACAATTTACCAGTAATGGTAAACTTGTACTGAGCTTTCGATGACAAATTTCCCAGGTGCATTTTCCGCAAAGTTTGCTAGCAGGCCATCACACGTTTGCCACAGATCCAATTTGCTTGTGAAAACATGATTTGGCTGCAAATTTTGCCAGAAGTCCATTTTTTTGTAATGGTACAATTAAAGAAAAGGTTTCCTGTAGTACGTCTGTTCTATAAATTATGATCCAATACAAGCATGTGCATTTGTGTGTGTGTGTGTTGTGTATGTACCCTGCTACTATTTTTTTTGCCTTAGATTTGCATGTGTCAGGGCGATAAGATGACTAAACTAGCACAGAGATTACAGTGATGAAAACTTTACTTCATTTGTCTGGTAGGTGTAACCAATACATACATACATTCTCACTCTTTTTTCCACGTGTCAAAGCCCTTCACTCACCTCACCTATTTAAAGACAAAGAGCCCTTTATGGACCTGAAACCCTAAGAGAGGTAATTAGGTAAAATTAGGGCTGAATATGTTGTCTAAAATTGCTGGATAGAGCAGTGCCGTGGAGCCGCTCTCTCTTCGCTTCCAAAACAGAGATCGTAATCACACATCACTATTGCATGCCATGTGACAGAGACAAATACTGTAGATTATCCATGTGCCAATTATTGTGCCACTGCTGACAGTTTTTCTGACCAGCTAGTAAATCAGCCTCTTTCTGGATGTCATCTAATGGTTTTTAATATCAGCAAAAGATTTGTTAGAGCAAAAATACACACAGATACATCTCAATAAGGCTCCTCTTATTTGATGAATATCATTAAGATTATTATAACATTTTAGAGAGAAGAGGGACAAAATAAATGTTTTCTTACATTGGCCTTAAGAAACATGCCTGCACTTATACACACATACACACCCACTAGTATTATCTCAAATCAATAATCTTTCTACACTGCAGTAGCAAAAAACAACAAGAGCTTCTTAATTCAGGTCATACAATTTAAATAGCAAAATGAAAATAGCATGATTAATTATGTTTAAATCATGAAATCTGCAGTCTTTCAGGCTCACATTTCACTGTAACTTGGTCAGTTTGGTAATATCCAACAGAGTATGTCTTATCTAGGACAAAGTCTCAAATGGATTTATAATTGCATGGTTGAAAGAAAGAGACCTTTGAGAGATGCATGCGTAGGTGTCTGGAGTGTTTTCAAGGAGTGACGCTAGTTTGAAATGTGATGAACTAACACAGAGCCTGCACTCAGTACGGGCTCTGAAAAAAAACAGTCAGAACCGCAATCTTCCACCCGCATTTTGAATATAACCCCTAAAGGTTTCTCTATTTGTTGAGTAAGACGTGCGCTCAGATTCTGCATTAAGGATTACAGTAATAAGTCAAAGCAATTGATAATGTTTTGCTATCATTAAGTTCTGTTGTTACCATCTCTCTCTCTCTCTCTCTTAGTATATAACACTTACATTTAGGACAGTCACTACACAGTATCTATATATTAATCCATTTCTCCCAGAACTCAGCACATTTTACAGATTCATTAGGAAAATAAATGCTAATCAACTTCATTATTGATCTAATGTTTTTATTTTTACACTTTACATTTTAAGTTTTTAAAAATCTAAGTGAAATATTTAAAAAAGATCACATCAACATTGCCTGTGTGTTCTTTTTAAGTTTATTACTATCCATAGTTCAATGAATTTTCAGTCCACAAGTTTCATTAACCATCTCGTACCTGCTAAAATACAACATACAGTACTGTGCAAAGGTTTTAGGCAGGTGTGAAAAAATGCTGTAAACAAAGAATGCTTTCAGACATATGAATAATAATTGTTTATTTTTATCAATTTACAAAATGCAAAGTGAGCGAACAAAAGAAAAATCTAAATCAAATCAATATTTGGTGTTACTACCTTTTGCCTTCAAATCAGCATCAATTCTTATAGGTACACTTGCACAAAGTCAGGGATTTTGTAGGATTATAGTCATTATATTATTTTGTAGGATTATAGGATTATAGATCTGTGGTTAGTTCTCCAAGATGTTTGGAACAACCTACCAGCCGAGTTCCTTCAAAAACTGTGTGCAAGTGTACCTAGAAGAATTGATGCTGTTTTGAAGGCAAAGGGTGGTCACAGCAAATATTGATTTGATTTAGATTTCTCTTTTCTTCATTCACTGCATTTTGTTGATTGATGAAAATAAATGATTAACACTTCCATTTTTGAAAGCATTCTTTGTTTACAGCATTTTTTCCCACCTGCCTAAAACTTTTGCACAGTGCTGTACTTTTTAACTGCAAGTGTTTAATCTGTGATACAACACCAGGATTTGACCCCACCACCAGTATTATGGGTATTAACATAAAAGCACCAAACTATTATTTGAAAGTGTTTCATTGCTCGTAGAAAAGGGCAGTTTTACTACAAGAGTGTATTGCTTCAAAATACTCTCTTTACAATGCTTCTGAAAGAACATTAAACAGAGAACATCAGCCGAGAAAAACGTGGCCGTAGTGGCAGGTGTGCTCCGGTCTGGACTCTCCTGCCTTTTCCACATGCTCCGGAAAGTGAGAGCCCACGCAAGCATTTATGGCCTCCCGAAGGTCAAAGGTCAGAGACCACATCTTCTTAGCATGCTCTGAAACAACCTCTTGGTGAAGCTGGACCAATGCAGGGGAAAGAAAATGGTAAGATATTACAGGCGAATACTTCTGCTTGTGAGAATATAACACGGGTGAATGCAATATACTTTATACAAACACCATATTGAGGTCATTTTTGTAAGATTATAAACAGAGAAGTTGTCTCTATTGGCAAGAAGAATGACAGGTAGTTTATCAGTAGTGAAGGTACTTTTAAAATTATGTAGCTTCAAAAATAACTAACCGTTCTTTTTTTTTTTAAACAAATAACAATGACGCATTATAATTTCTCTCTCTTTGCAAAGATGGGTACTTTCAACTACCAGGCGTTTTTTGATTGGTGTGGAACTTTAGAATGAATATTTCATAAGCTACCATGCCCAATCGAACAGGCTCATTACATCACAGTGCACTCTTGACAGCTGCAAGATGAAGTTGGAAGACAGAGTCAACCACGACGATGGAAGCAAGATGGAAGCAAGAATCTGTGCCTGTGCAATGCCTGAGCCTTGTAGCATGTAAAGCTGACATTTACAGGTAGCAACCCAACACTGCTAGTAGTTTGGAGGTGCATATTACCTGCCCGGTCATTGCTCTAATGTCAGCCAGAGTGGTGGCCTGTTTCTTCCTTAGAATCTGCTCCTGTGCCGAACTCTCATTGCTGCCTGTGGACTGGATGGCAAAGTAGATGTTACATAAAGACTAGAGATGCATAATGATATCATAATCGATATCATAATTGCTTTTTTTAAGTCATAGGCATCTGACCGATGCTTAGAGTTGCCTGATATTTCCAGTCAATATTTGATGACACACTTATTGTATGCCGAAAAGGTAGCACGTATGCCAGGCACGTCCAAAGTCTTAGGTCAGATTTTATACAGCCCACGCCATCTCTCTTGGCATCGTACTGTATGTATAACGTTATTTTGTGCCAAAATTTTGAGCACGCAGTGAAACACTTGCAAGCAAAATGTCTCTAGTCCTTACACGCTCAACTCTGCCTGCATGTGCACTTGAAGTGTTCCACCCTCGCTCAACTTTGCCTTTGCTTATGCTTGCTTGACTTCACTTGTTAATTTGTTGATTAACTAACTGTCTAAGGGATCAGCCAATTTTTGTACCAGTTAGCCAACTAAATGTGTTTAAGAGAAATCTACATTTTTTGTATTTGAAGACAACTGATTAAAAATATAAAAAGAAGCAAATAAATGCTGCATTCCTCTATGATTCTAATATAGTGGTGGTAGCTAATTTTTCTAAATTACAATATCATCATCAGCATCGGCAGATATAAGCATAAAAAACATTGGACATTGGACGTCTATAATTCCCATATTGTGCAATTAACACAACATGATTCTTAACTGACACGTGTTTCACAATTACATTTATGCATTTAATGAGGGAACACATCTTACATGCCTGTACATGAGTCCTCCCAGTAGGAAGTGTGAGAGTGATTTACGTGGCATCGCCACATGTCTGTATGTATACAGTACAATGCAACAATGAGAAAGAGAATGCTCATACATGTATCTATGTTTGTCTGAAATCAGCAGCAACCGCAGACAATGTAATAAACCAGTTCTATTTACAGAATTCCAAATGTCATGTGGTGCCACAGAAAAAGATGCTTTTTGTGGTTAACTGAGAGATCATATTAATTTAGTTACTACAAGAAACTTAACAGTAAGACGTAAGTGACATACACATTATGACCACCAATTTAATGTTGAGTAGGTCTGCAGCTACGCAGCCCAACACGCAACAATGTGCAAAGCACTCTGTGTTCTGAAACCTTTCGCTCAGAACCAGCATTAACACTCTCAGCCATTTAAGCTACAGTAGCTCTTCTACTGGATCTGACAACGTGGACCTGCCTTGTTCCTTGTGTGCATCAATGAGCTTTGACCTTCAACCATGAGGAATTCTGACGCATAAATAAAATTTTTCGCGACGTAAACACACACATGCTGCGTTTGTTAGCATGTACGACTCTCACAGTGAAGGCTAACATTCACTAAACGTTCCAGTTCAGTTAATTCTTACCATTTATTACAGACAAAACTTATATTTTCGCTGATAAGTAACAAAAACAACCAGCGTTCTACTCACAGTACAGCCATTTACTTGATATTTATTTATTCCAGGCGTGCGTCCACAGCGCTATTGTGCCGCAGCTCTCATAAGGAACGCCCTTCAGGACAAAAACGTACTTCTCTCCCAGAAATTAGTCAAAAATGAGTTATGGGCCAAAATGAGTCCAAATGCTCAAAAATTGCCAAAACATTAGTATTTCTTCATTTTCAATTAATCTGAAAGTATATTTTCAATTCTATATATGTTAGACAGTAATGAAATATAGAAAAGCATTATTGGTTATCAAATAATTTTATTACATATCCAGATGGATTCCAAATGGATAAAGAAGTGTTTTCACCTGCACTAAACTTATTTGTCTTCATAGTACTAAGCCATAGAATGTCTCTTCATAATAAAAACTCTCAACATGAATATGAATGTGTTCATGTGCACAGTCTTGTGCAGATATTGTTTTTGAATAAAAATAAAATTGTTGCTTTTGGTGCGGAAGATTGTGTAGAACTACTTTTTTGCACTCAAAAAACTACTCAGGAATCGATAAGAGAATTGATAAGGAATTGGATTGATAGGCAAAATCGACAATGGCATTGATATTGATAAAATCTTATCAATTACCACCCCTAGTGCTGACCACTGCAAACTATGAACACCATACAAGAGTTGCGGTATTCATACTCTGATCCTGTCGTTTAGCCGTCACAATTTGGTTCGTGTCAAAATTGTTCAAATCCTTATGCTTGCCCATTTTTATGCTTTTAACACCAGCTTCAAGGACAAAATGTTGAGGTGCTGCTTAATAAATCACACTCACTGTAAAGTGCCGTGGTAATGCTACAGCCGATCAGTGTATAACTGCTGAATGGGGAGCCATGCATACTTTATTTTATTCTAGGATCTCAGTATCGCAGGGCAGGTTTATTGTAGTCAACATGCCTCAAGTATAACTTTCTTCATCTCACTGCAACTTAAGAACAGAAATAGGGCACCATCGCGTTCTACTTCTTAACTCTCTAAAGCTAAAAAATAACTATATTTTTCTGTGGCAGATGAAGCCCTCCATTGGTGTCAAATTTGGGGGCAAGCTTTTAAAACTTTTAAAATGCTGGAAATTTACAAGCAACACCCAAGTGGCACCCAATGGGACACTCAGGAAATCCCCCACGGAAGCCCCAAGATGCTACAAGAAAACTTTTCATGTCAATATGATGTAAAAGACATCCTGGACAAGAGTGTCAGGTTAATTAGGTGGTCATCTTTGTGAATAGTGTTTAATATTTCAAAGAGAATTTTTGGATCTTGGTGACAAAATTCACTTAAAACCTTATTTGGTGGGCAGCACGGTGGCGTGGTGGTCAGCGGTGTTGCCTCACAGCAAGAAGGTCTTGGGTTCAATCCACGTGTCAGCTGTGGCGTCTTTCTGTGTGGAGTTTGTGTGTTCTCCCCGTGTTTGTGTGGATTTTCTCCGGGGGTTCCCATTTCCTTTGGGGTTCAACTCAACTCATCATGGAAGATGCTAAGAGTTCGGAACTTGGCTTTATGTCTCATATAAAGGAACTGAAGTAACCCTTGTAACCCTTGTACAAGGGTGTTCACAGTGAACCCATTACTGGGGCTCTGGGACACATGGCATCTCCCGCTGGTCCCACCAAACACCTCTTCCAGCAGTAACTTAGCTGAAAGTGAGAGATTACTTATCATTGTGGGCACAGCACAGCACAGAGTGCACCACAACGAAATGTCAGCTCTGCAATTGGCCCATCTGTGATGGAGCAGTGTGCAGCACCCGGGGAGAGGTGCTTGGGGATGGTACCTTGCTCATGAGTACCCTTAGTGGTACCTTTACCAGTATGGGATTCGAACCAGCAACCTTGCGATCACAGGGTCACCTCCCTAACCCTTATGTTACCAACTGCACCAATGTATGGCTGATGTTATGACTTTAATAGCCTACAGTCACAGAGTTCACACTAATATCATAAAACACCAACATCCAATTTCAGAAACCATCTGGATATACTGTGAAATTCATTTTACAAGTCAGTTTCAGCTTCACAGTGCTGTGCTGATTTTGGAAGAAGAACGTGTACCTTCTGAGAGTATTTCAAATCCTTAGCTGGTGCACAAATGTGCAGACACCCACAACCACCCACACTCCACACAAACCCACTACCAGCCACCCAACACTGCTGGACCCATGCTACTGCACAAAAAAACTGCCAGTGGCAACTACAAATACACTTATCCCTCTAAAAAGTGTATCATTTTGTTTATGATTATTGTATACCCTTAAAAATAAATGAACTAAAAGTGGTTCTTCACAGTGATGCCATAGGTTAACCTTCTTTGGTTCTACAAAGACCCTTTTACCCATTGGTTCTTTGCAGAACCATTTATCATGAAGTGATCATGAAGAATATAGTGCGAATAGTATTTGTATCTTCGTGCCTGTGTTCATTATGTGCAAAATGTAGTAATTCGTTCAAATATAGTGTTTGGTAAAAACAATATCATCTGTTACAAATACAAATTGCACCATAACAATAACATCTACACACAGCCACAAGTAAATCAGCTAGTTAGGCATGAGGTCAGTAATGGTTAATAGCTAAGGCCATACTTTAACATAAAGGGTTCTTTAAGGCACTGAAAATAATATAAGGTGTTACTTAAAGAACTCTTTTTTGCATTCAGTTCTCCAAAGAACCTTTAACAGCTTAAAAAGGCTCTACATCATAAAAAAGGTTCTCCAGAGCACTAATGAAGAACCAGGTTTTCTTAGAGTGAAGATACAGTTCCATTGCATGCAAACTACTTCTTCTTTGAGAACATGTGGCAAATAATTCGAACCCAATTGAGCTAAGAATTTGAGGCAGACTTAAAGTATTCTCACAAATCCATATAAAAACGCTGCCATGCCTTCCATTTAGCCTTAGGTCTGTTCTTTTCAGAAAGTTATATTTGGGCTAATGTCGAAATGAAAAAGTTGACCAATTCCTCTAAACTTTCTTTTTACAGAATGACCGTGCTGCTCCGACACTCCAGATTTGCAAGTGATGGACCGATGACACAAAAACACTGAATGAATTTTGATGAGCCAATATGTGAAGGAGAATTAGTCAGATCCCACATGCTCACAGTCCACACCAGCTGTAAACAGCATGACTAAGAGAGAGCCACTCTTTAGTAGGGGTACACTCCTGGTGTGTGTGTGACTGTGTGTGCATGTGTGTCCATGTTAGACCAGATCTGAGGCTTTTTTGTCTATAAGCTCTCTACAGTAGCCATGGTTACTGTTCCTGGCACTTGTTAGCTCAATTGCTTTTGCCTTATTCCCATCCCTCTCACTCTTTTCTTTAGTCACTCATTCATCCCCAGTCATATCTTGGACAGTATCGTGTACCTGTGCACTGTCGTCTTCGTCCAGCTGATCACAACTTGCACTCTTCTTCAACCTGGAACAGAAACAGAAAGCTTAAGTCACGCTGTCACCATCTTCACAGCCAATATACATATACATAATGCTTAAAAAGTCACCAGTAAAAGCTGTGTGTAAAAAAATACTTTGGACCTATCAAGTCTGCCGTCTGATAGCAACAGGCTGATTGTAGGAAACATTTTTCATTTCCATGAGATTTTCAAGATAGCTCAAGGCTTTTACCCATGTGCAGAAATTAAAAGATTCAAATCTAAAGGTATATTTTAAAAATAAATTAATTGTGCTGTGAAAAAGTCCCTTGCCAGTTTGTTCTCAGTGTGCAATCTTTGTATTATCTGAAATGAAAATGAACTGAAATGCAAGAACTTAATTTGTTATTTTAAAATACAATTCATGCTTTGGCCTTGAAGTGTTTGCTACGGGCGAGGGGAAATGATCATACTTTATTATTGTGTGTGTGTGTGTGTATTGGTCTGTGTGTTTGATCTCACTTGCTCTTCTCGGAACATGACCGCTTTGATTCTTTCTTCTTCCCATCCTTATTCTCACTGAAAAGAGGAAAGCAGCAAGACACTGAGCTCCGGGAGACCCCACCACCACCACCACCACCACCTTTTTTATTGCTCTCACACACAAACACACAATCCACTCACACAGGGTTCATGGATAGAAAAAGTTCTTAGCGTTTAACAGAATCATACAATCACACAATCACACGCAATTAACTGGCAAACCCGCTGACACAAAAATGACAAAGTCCATTCGTTTGAACATGACTACTTTTGTACAAAATTTTAAAACTTACATGCAAAATTTTAACAGAATGAGTCACATTCATATTCAAAATATTAGAAGCAAATGCATACCACACACACACACATAGACACACAACACACACAGAGCACTCTAATCCATTAAGAGAATGAGAAAGCTAAACAGCCTGCAACACAAGGTGACTCATCATTCATTTGTGTGTTTTTCTCTTGCAAAAGGTCAAGGGCACACACACAGACACCCACGCAGCCCTGCAGACACACACACACACTTACAAACCTGTTCAGAGCCTTCAGTTCACTACAGTGTCTTTCAGTCGCAATCTCCAGCAGCTTGGTCAAGCGCTATAACACAAAAAAACAGAACACAGGAAGTTGCACTTACACACACAGAACACACCAGATGCCCTTTCTGGGCAATGCCACCCTGTCGTATACGCATAAAGGAAAAATAAGCTCATTCCCTTACAGCACCAATATTGCTCAGTGAAAGTGAGTGATTATTTGTCATTGAGAACACAGTCCAGCACAGCTCACAGTACACCACGACGAAATGTGACCATCCGTGATGGAGCTGTGGGCAGCTAACATGGGTAGCGCCCAGGGAGCAGTGCTTGGGGTTGTTACCTTGCTGATGAGTACCTCAGTGGTACCTCTATCGGTCCTGGGATTCGAACCAGCGACCTTCTGATCACAGGGGAAATGCCCTTACTTTTACGCTATCAACTGCCCCGGTGGTGGTGGTGGTGGCTCCTCGGTCTAATTGACAGACTGTCTGTGTTGGTGAGCATATGACGGAGGATTTGAATACCAGGGAGCCCCTGAGCAATGCCGTTAACCGCCTGGGTTGCTGTAAGGAGACTGTCCCTGGAATTAGGAAATGGAAGTCCCTCCGGACAAGAGTGTCTGCTGTAAATCCTTTAAGGCAATAGTGTATGAGCTTGAGTTCTGAATTTGAATGCTTCGTGTCAGAACTGGCACAAAATCTTTAACACAATTCCTACTGAAAATTGTATCCAAAGTGACTTGCATTCCCTTATCTACAGTCTCACTTCACGTGTCCAAAGGTGGTTTTAGACTTTCCCAGGATTCAAACCCTCAATCTTATCGTCACCAACACAGAGTTTCAGTCACTCACAAACACTGCACCACCACCAAAATCAGTCTGACTGTTACACTGCAATTAGTATGATTTGTTAATCCTTTGTGCATCCCACATATCATGTGGTAGAGAGACAAACTGGGTCTGTTGCTCCACCTGAACCTGTGTGGAAGTGACTGTGCCCAGCTCAATAAAAGGTTAAGAGAGTGTAGTCGAGTAGGACGACACACACACACACACACACCCAGACGAGAGGCTCCGACAGATTCCCCCGATCCATACACACCGCCTGATTAGAGGGCGCAGCTCCAAGAAGAGCTGGGATCGATCGCCTGGCGCGCTTCCAGGAACGCTGAGAGAGTAGAGAGAAGAGTGCTGCAGTGGATGGTGCTAATTTAACAATGGTGAATTGGGATTGGCCGGTCGACACACCAATCAGATTGCAAATGAGGATCGCAAAGTTACTAGCACTATGTGAGGACAGAGAGGTGTCAGAACGGTGTAAAGCCTACAGTCATGTACTCTGCCAAAATACTCTGAAGTAAGATGAAGCATTTAATGAGTTGTGCAGGACTCAGTTCACATAGAGCCGAGATGCCACGTGTAAGACAGGCGCTGCTCTACAGCAGTCTTACATAACACGAAATCACGAAAGATGACTTTTTCTCTGAATAGACTTTTTCTCTGTATTCTGCTACCTCACATGGGTAGCACTCACTTGGAGGGTAGTGCTTTCAAAACTTTTGATTTGATTTTCGTTGGACATGTGCTGGACTTTGCAATTATGCTTAGTAACAGACTTGGCATTGAAATCTACTATGAGGATTTTGTTGAGCACATAGCTCATCTCAGGAAAAAAAAAAAAGTCACACTCATAAACCCTGTCACTGGGAGGTCGAATGGACGTGTCAGAACATGATGGGACTACAGTCTTGGTGGAAATCTAATGTGTAGATTTGTGTCTACATTATTGGTATAATCTTTTCTGACAAACCATTAATGCATGCATGCGTTTGATATAAGTATAGATTATTGAATTAGGTACGTACAGTGCACTGCTTGGCTTTAATTATTCATTCATTCATTCATTCATTATCCGAACCGCTTAATCCCAACTGGGGTTGCGCAGAGACCAGAGCCTATCCCGGAAACTACAGGTGCAAGGCGGGGATTAACACACCGCAGGGCACACACACTCACACTTTACGTGGTCAATTAACCTACAATGCATGCTTTTGGACTGTGGGAGGAAACCGGAGCACTCGGAGGAAACCCACGTGAATGCGGAGAGAGCATTCAAACTCCACACAGAAAGACCCTTCGGCCGACGCCGGAGATCGAACCCAGGACCTGCTGGCTGTGAGGCGGCAGTGCTAACCACTGCACCAGCTTGCCGCCTGGTGTTCAATATGCAAATTGCTTAATTAGCGACAGCCTTCTAGCACCTATCCTGATTGTCAACTGGAGGCTGTGGATTCAAGACTGCAATTTTCCTTAAATCCAAGGAGAGACTCCCCGCTCCAACGAGACTGTCCGTGTAATTAGGAAATGAAAGTCACTCTGGATAGGAGTGTCTGCAAAAGCAATACATGGAAATGTAATAAAATCTATAAAATCTATTATATGTAAATATAATCTATCATATCAGATGTACTGGGGCAGTTAGTAGTGTAACAGTTAGGGACTTAACCTTATGATTGGCAGGACGCGGGGTCGAATCCCGAACCGGTAAAGGTACCACTGAAGTACTCAAAAGCAAAGTACTGTCCTCAAGCTATCCTCCCGGGGCGCTGCCCATGTCAGCTGCCCACTGCTCCTTCACGGATGGGTCAAATGAAGAAGTCACATTTCGTTGTTGTGCACTGTGTGCTGTGCTGTGTTGACTATGACAAATAATTGTTCACTTTCACTTTAAAGTGTGTGCATATTTAAGATGTCTCTGCATGAACAATCAACTACCAGTGTTTACTGGGATTCAAACCCCCAATCTTATAACCACCAACACAGGATTTTAGTTGCTTAGACTACTGCACTACCACCGCTTACAATTCCTGATCTGAATTAAGAGTTAGAGCTGAAAAAATCGGACAAACTGTGGCACAACACTCTTGGTGCAAGGATTCGTGCTGGTATGATGATCACTGCACTTGTGAAAGTGTTTGCTGGCTCAGACAAGAGCAAAGGCAAAGTAGTCTGTGGGGTTGTGGGGTTTAAAGAGACTCAATATCTGGTTGTGAGGTTTAGAGTATCCGAATACGCTCCTCTTCACCCTCATTTGCAATTCATTTATTTCAAAGAATATATTACAGCTAATGTTGCTGAAAGCTAAAAAGTAGTTGTTATGCCGTGTGCAAGTTCTTATTTGCATAATGCTAACGAATCAGCCAGCATGCTTAGAAATCAGAAATGTTAGCATTAATAAAAGCTGCTGCTTTAAATCTTTTTCGAGAGTAAATAGAGCAATGATTGCATAGGTGAAACGGTTTTAATCTTGGTGTGATAGAGACAGATAGAGCTGGACCTTAGGTACCTCAGTGGCATGCTGCTCTTTCTTTTTCTTTACTTGATCATATTGCTCCACCCACACCGCTCGGAGCTCCGACTGCAGCCTCTGTTTCAGCTCAGCGACTCGCTCGGCTTTGGGCCCTGCATCCGCCCCCTCAGCGCCTGCCCTGCACAACACAGCAACACAAAAACGTCACTGTAACTCCTTCACACTGACCAGAGTCTGTTAAGTAGGCCTTGGGGGAAAAATGTAAGCATCTGGGAAACTAATTTTCTAACACATTTATGGATATAAGTGATGCGTTAAAAAAATAATTGCAATTGCAATAAGTGCAATTTAACCATGTTGTTAATTTGAACTCATACTATCTTTCATAATTAGGAATATTAGGTTTGGTCTAGAAATATGGTCCAAGAAATCAAATAAGGCAGCGTTTCCCTCAGACACGTTTGTGAGATTTAATCAGTGTGACTGTGCAGCTTGAGATGAAAATGGTAATGATAATGATACATGAATTAAACTCAATTAAAAAGCTATTTTTGGCCACTGATTTCTTCTGGAATAGTGAGAGAGAGCCTACTGGTTTTCATAATCAGAATTTACTATGAGGGAGCATTCTACTTTGAATGGACTCAAATTATAAACAATAACACAGTGTAATTGTTTGGTTTTGTGTTAAGTGAAGCCTACCATCTCTCAAAATCAAGCTGAGGGTGAAGTGTTACTGAAACTGGGATTATCCAGAAAAAACATCTGCCCTAAGGTACTTCAAACTGACTCAACGCAGAGGTCACACATGCACACAGTTCTGAAGGAAGCAGATTTCCTACGCCACATATTTAGAGTAGGAGCTATTCTCTACAGGTCTAGATGAACAAAAGCAGCAGTAGGACTCTCTTGTTTTTACTCTTTCTTTTTCAGTGAGGTCTTCTTCTTGTGGGTTTTGAAGAGGTCTTGGTATTTCTGAGTCAGCTCCTCTCCTTTCTTCTGGTACTTCTTTTCCAGCTCTTTCATCTCTCTCTCCTGCCGTTTGGTGACCTTCAGGAAGCTCTTGTGCTGTAGGAGCTCCTCACAGGTTACAGAGGACAACTCTATGTGTGTGAAAGAGACAAAGACAGGAAGAGAAAGAGAGATGTGATTGACAGATGGGGTGACTTTTCATGTTAGATTTGGTTTAGTTTTTAATTTCTCATGTAATGTCACAGTAATTGTACACATAAAAACTTACATTTTATGCCCCATTTACCAGCTACTACAGAGTTCACTCATTAGCAATCAATACAAGAAATGACTCATTTTTATTCCATTTTACATGGCCAAACGTAAGCCTTACAGAGTGGTGTAAGTCACTCAAGGAAGTAAGAAAAAATCATACCAGCAGCATCAGAAGATGTTGAGTTGCAGGAGCTATCAACAGGGACAGGAACCTCCTCAACTTCTACAGCAGATCCAGAGTCAGGTACAGAGAGAGACTCCATCCCTGAGTCCTGTTCCTCATCAGGGGTTGGTTCAGATTTGGGAGCCACCTCAGTTTGCTCCTCTGACTCTGTTTCGTTAGCAGGTTGATCATTTGGATCGGGCAGGATTTCAGCAAGTGTCTCTGCCTCCGGGGTTTCAGAGAGTACAGGGACGACTTCTTGAGGCTCTTTTAACATCAGAGGTTGATTAAGGCTGGGTTGGACCGCTGGAGGCTCAGTTTCTTGATTGCCTGATGCTGGTTGGACATCTGGGTTGGGTTTTTCCAGGTCAGTGGGTTCAGGGACAGGCAAGCTGGAGTCTGTGCTGGTGTTGGTGCTGTCCATGTCAGCACCAGGCGCTCCATTTCGATCTGAAGGATTAACATCGCCCTCTACTGGACTTGTAACAACATCAGGCACTATAGATGTGACAGAGAAAAAAATATGTGAATAAATGGAGAAGGACGGCAAATCACATGCAATTAACACAGATACAATATCTGATTTACAATATTACACCACATTTATTACATTTACAGCATTTAGCAGACGCTCTCATCCAGAGCAACTTCCATTTCCTAATTTCAGGGACACTTCAATTTTCCCTGAGAGCAACTTAAGGTTAAGGATTTCTTCTTTAGCCCGAGGATGGAAGTGCTGGAGGTAGAATTCGGTCCCATGACCACCTGGTCCAAAGATGAGTAGCCCCCCACCCCCCAAAAAAAAATAAATATATGACTTACCTGTGGCAGGTGGAGGTGCGGGAACAACTGCAGCAGAGGCTAGAGGCAGCTCATATGGACTTACATAAGTAGCGCTCTGGAACAATACAAAATAAAACAATTCAGGTACATTACATGGGTGTGAACACAATGGTGGGACCATTCGTTGCTATTTTATTACTATTTAGGTGCTTCATCAATTGTGTTTCAGCAAAGGTGAAGATAATCCAGCAAAGACCCATGCAATGTCCTTTGACAAACTTTAAACTGTAGACATAACTTATGTTAAGTAAGAACCTTATTAAATATAAAAATAAAATCCTGATTTTCTGCAGTTTTATCTTCCTTAGATAATCATGACCATCTAGCAGGTCCTGAACATCCGACAAAGATGTAGATACCGTTTTGGAGGTGCTCTGACCCAGTGGTCTAGTCATCACAATTAGGTCCTTGCAAAAGTTGCTCAGACCCTTACGCCTACCCATTCTTATACTTCAAAAGAAACTTGCAGCCTAATGTATTCCACTAACTCTTATGTGCCACTGTAATGTGGTAATTACTTCACCTGTCATAACGTTATGGCCGATCAGTGCATTTGTATAAAACCCAGCAAAATTGTCATTCCTATGAAGTTAGTATCAAATTGATTCTGCGATCAATAAAAACTATTGTAGAAGGACTAATAGGATCAGTCTAAAATGACAAATGTTGTCAGTGTTTGTCCAGGTATGGACCAACATTTTAACTCCTGTAGGTACTTTTTTGCTGCCATTGTCAAATGTATAAGTAAACATTGTATCTGATGGCACGTTTTTTGTAGAAACTCTTATAAAACTTGCCTCTTGTTTTGCTGGTTTTGTTGATTTCACTGGATTAAAGAGTGCATCTGTAAAATCTGGCAGACCACAAAAGGAAATAGGATTATAACGCTGGCATAAATACTTGAAAGACTCTAGAAAGAACTCTTAATGAGAGATTTTAGTGTTTGTGTGAGTACCAGCAAAAGCAGCAGGGATGTAATCCTTCACCTCGATGAAGACAAACAATGCAGGCAAGGTCAGAGGCATGTTACTCTCGCTACGCAGACAAATGTGCTGGAATCCTGCACAGCACACATAGATAGACATACAGCAAATAGAAAAACATTACATAATATTTCATTTATGATATACTTTATTCTCAATCATTAATTAACCAACTTTAGAAAAGTAACCAACAAATGACTAGTTACAGACTATATATTTTTAGTATATTTTAATTTTTTTGATTTAGCTTCTTGTAATGTTTCTCTAAATTAATCAGTGAAGTTTTGGAACAAATCAGAATGTCTAACTTGTATAACTATGCACGTAGCAAATAAAGTCTGCTGTTTTAACGTCCACTTTTTCATACCTGATTGGATGGCATCCACAGGAATAATTCTGTGGCCAATAAATTTCCCACCTTCCTCGTAGACCACTATCCGGAGAGAAGCCATGTCTGGCAATAAAATCTGTTTCCAAACCAAACCAAACTCAAATGTGTACACAACAACTTACATATAAAATAATGATATGTAAAGCAAGAAATTGGAGAACATAAGAAACAAAGATTTAAAGACTGAATAAAGATCTTCCTCGTTATTTATTTGTTTTTCCATCATTATTTGGTAAGGTCATTATTTGGTAAGGTCACCTCTGTACCCAGATATTGTCCGTAAATCACAGACCTTCTCAAACACAAAAGGCTCTTCATTCCACACAGGGTTGATGGCATTGGGCAGGGGAGACAACTTGGTACGATATTTGCGCTTTGGGTCCCCAGGCAGGCCCATGATCTCCACCTCTACAAATGTTTTCACATTCTTTTCTGATAGAAACTGGCCAGAGTAGACCTTCACAACACAAAGATGGAGGGAGAGAGTGAAAATGCTTAAACTAAATATATTTTTAAATCTTATATTTAATGACATTTCTCATTGAGGTAATAGGAGTAATTCAAATCAACTGAAATGAGAGACAAACAAGTAAAAGTAGAATTTCTAGATCTGAACCAGATATCTGATGGTCTTTAAGGTGACTGAGACAGACTTGCCTTTATAGTTAGAGTGTTGGCCACAATGGTGTCAAACCTATCAGTGAAGGGATCGAACTTCTTGTCACTCCTCCGCAGCAGTTCATGTTTGAGCAAGTAGCCCGTTCTCCCGTTGAACTCAAATAGGGCCATGTTTAGTTGCATGGGAAAATCTACAAAGTCCAAATGCATTCAAAAATGGTTTGTGAGCATTCATTTTTCACAGTATTACAGAGTCTAACAGTAGCATGAGCAGACACAAACTTTTACTTTCAGATTTCACCATGATTTTCATTACATTAGTGCAGTGGTTCCCAAACTTTTTCTGCAGGGTCCCCCTTTTCTAGATAGGAACATTATTGAGAAAAAAAATTAAAAGGGGATCATCTCAAGTCTCACACTCTTCATGGCTGGTGTGGGCTTGCTTTGTGCTGCAAATCTTCTCAATTCAAGGTTGCAGCTGGGAGACAGAAAGTTTCTAGCAGCGCTCGAGTGGAGCGTAGGCTATCTCATTGGTGCGCCCCTCTGCAATACCTCTGCGCGCCCCCCAGTTTGGGAACCACTGCATTAGTGGATCACTTCGCCTGGCTGTTGTAAAGCAGAACCACAATGAATATCATGAAAACCGTCATTATTTGTACACAAACGGAAGAAGGCCCTTAGAATATCACAAAGGCCGAGAATGGTGGTGGGAATAATGACAAATCAAATTTAGAGTAAAGGCGCTGCCAGTTCACTGTGATATGCTCATTTTCAGCACTGCTGAAAATCAGTTGTTGAACACAACAGGGAAAGTTGCAATCATTTTAAAAGCAAGTAATCATGAAAGTCATTTCAATAAAACTGCTCCCATGAGACATAAGCTGTTTTATTTTATCTAAATGAATGCACTCCCAGAAAAAACTAACTCTACAGCCAGAAAGAAACTGACATACTGCTCCAAAGCTAAATGAAAAGGATGTTACCCATGGTCTGGTAGTTTAGTGCCACCATCTGGCAGCCTGCATTCCAGAAAGGCTGAGGGTTGTAGTTGGAGGAGTCCATGCGTGTTCCTTTGGGGTATATTCGGCTCATTTGCCTCTTGTTATATCTGAATTGTACCATTAGGGAAAAGTGAAAATCCACAAAATACATCAAATTATGTTGACAGGGTAATCTGAAGCCTGATAAAGTCATGATGGTCTTAATGTGGCTCCAGGTTCTGTGTTTATGATTTTATAACCTTAATAATTCTGTTTTTTTTTTTAATCAACAAATTGTTTAATGCAAGGCACAGATTTTTCAGGAATTTCTGTTGTATTCTTGCTCTATTTTAGAGTTTCCTTTTTGTCATTTGTGAATGTGGTATTGTAAGGATACTCTGCAAACTCTACTGCACTTTTGCTGATCAGACTCTCGCCTTTCGTTTCCACAAAAGAGGAGATAACGTAGCTCTTATTCTTTTCTACGCTTGGAAAAGATGGAAATAGGGAATGATTAGCTGAGATCCTAACAATGCCATAGAAATAACTTCCCACATTTAAGTCAGAGTTGACAGCACTACAATTCAGCGATTTATACTTTAAAAGGCAGGCCAGATAAAACTCACTCTTAGCATTCTGAAAGGAGATGAATTTGTTGGGTTGAATATAGTTGACCAGCGCAGACATCGCCTCATAAGCTGTTACTTCCTGGCCAGCAGTGCCCTAATGAAGTAAAGAAGCAAAATGGAAAGCTCAGTTTCACACCAGGTAATATTTTAGTACAAATCAGGGGGAAAATGTGAGGAAATAATTCCAGATGGTTACAGCACAAAAAAAATGAATCAAACTGATAGTAGGATAATTGTAAACAAGGGAACAGGTAACAGTTAATGCTGGTAAACACCAAAAGCTTTTTTTTTCTAATTAGGCCTACACCAGCTAGAATTTTCCCTAGAGCTGTTCACATCTGAACATCAGGTAAAATGTTGTTGCAAATACAATCTCTAGAGAGCTAGAATTTATGCAACCTAGAATCACATTCAGCATGGGCGTCCAGTTCTGGTCCTGGAGGGCCGGTATCCTGGAGGATGTCCATCATACCTGTTAAGTCAGTTCTGGCGAACTTCTACCTGAGACAAGATATCAATGCTCTGAACTCGTTTATGATGAAAAACCACCAGGATACCGACCGCAAGTGGGCACCCCTGACATACAGAAATGCGACATATGTATGTATTAGTGTATCTATAGGGCGCAACACCTCGTCAGAGTTCTTCATCTTTTCCTCATCCTGCTCCTCCTGCTCCTCTTGCTCTTCTGGCTCCTCAGTCAGCTCCCCTTAAAGAGATACTCCACATATTACGACAAGTGACTATGGATTTGGCACTGTTTTATTAAGATAGTCAGATACAATCCAGCAGAATATATACATAAAAGGACCAGGAATCGGGATGCACTGAACTGGATTCTGGGATTTGAGTGCTGACCGATACCAATGTCGATTTGATGCCAGTGAGGGGTATCATTATTTGATGTGTAATTCAACAACATCTATCTTGATTTGAGCATTCTTACATACATTATATACTGAATTATTTATGATTAAAATAAAAATCATTCACCAGCAGCTTGCAAAAAAAATCTCAAAAAGTAACTGGAATTACAATCAAAACTTTCAGTGCAGCAAATAACCTGTACCAAACAGAATAAATGTAAAAATTAAACAAAACAAAACTTGTCTGCTTGATTCAGTATCAGATGTCAGTATCAATCGGTGTATCCCTAACCAGGACATATTATTTACTATGGAACTGGCTTTTATATAAAATGAGCAATTGATCTTAAATGTATGTTTGCAGGGCGGCACAGTGGCGCAGTGGTTAGCGCTGCTGCCTTACAGGGTTTTGGATTCAAACCCCGTGGACGGCCGTAGGGTCGTTCTGTGTGGAGTTTGCATGCTCTCTCCGTGTTTCCGCGTGGGTGTTCTCCCATGATCCAGTTTCCTCCCACAGTCCAAAGGCGTGCAATGTAGGTTAACCGGCATCTCTAAATTGGCCCCGTAAGGTATGAATGTGAGTATGATTGTGTGAGTGTGTGTGCCCTGCGGGATGTTGGCGCCTGGCCAGGGTTGTTCCACGCCTTGCGCCCATAAGTTTCCAGGATGGGCTCCGCGACCCCAGCTGGGATTAGGCGGGTAAGTAATGAATGACTAAATGAATGTATGTTTACAGTGAGTTACAAAGACTTTGTAAGAAATCTGCAATGTAAAAGTGTATGACACATAGTAGAACTGAATTCTTACCCTGGCCCTCTTGGTTAACAGGAGCAGCTTGGTTAGGATCAGCTGGGTTGGAAAGTCCTTGTTGCTGATCCTGACTTGCAACTGGTGCTTTCTTCGTATTGGTCTGGCCTGCTTTAGCCTGAGGTGCACTGTTCTTCTTGTTCTTGATTAAAATTTTTCCTATAAGCTCAGCAGGACTGGGGATCTGCTGGCCTGGCTTCAACTAGAAATCACATCCAACATGAACCATTACTCAGCAGTATGCAGAGTCTTGAGTATACACATTTACACCCACTATGCACTGTTGGATAGAAATATATGATATTAAAAGTGTCTGAGTCACCTTACATTTTTGAGCTAATATACTGTAAATGAAAAAAATAATACTCAGTGGTCAGTAAATTAAGAAACTATCCATTATATGCGAGCCTTTAAGTGTACATCCATCTGTTGTCATGCATCTTTCAGCACCCCTCTACCCTATTCACTACTAACCACAGAATGATATTAGAAAAAATAAAACTGCAATAATCATTCAATGCAAACCAAGTTAAACCAAATTACTTGAATGTTTAGGAATCATCGAAAAGGGGAGTGCATTAAATAAAAATTACAATAATACTATTTTTCATAAAAATGTGAAAAATAGCTTATTACTCCAGAGAGTGTGAACCATCTTCTTGACTTTTTTCAACTTTATCAAGGAACTGTTGATGGAGCTGGAGTAAACTGGGTGAAATGATAGATTATATTTTGTAGATTAGTCAGTTGGTCTTACAAAATGGGAACTTGGTCAATTTTCCTTTTTTATAGAGCAGCAAAAAGTTGTAGCGTTAAATTTCATTTACTTTATTCTAATGTTGCACATCCTTCCACATGACTATTGCCATGCTGAAATGATATACTGTGCAACCCTACTCAGGACTCTCGCAAACTCTCGCTATCATTTATTAGATGTTGAGCCAGTTTTTTAGCAACACAGTGGTGTTGCCAGCATGGTGGTGTACCATTTAATAAATGTGCATTTCCATATTAAAATACAATATATTGTTATATGATGTCTGATGTATGTTATATGTGTATGTTATATGATGTATATTATGAAATATTATTTTCTGTATGGGCTGTACCAGTATGAGTGTATAAAACACAGAACTCTTGCAAGAGTTGTTATACACAGTATCAATGCCATTTGGGGAGTAGTAAACAATGACATGAATCTGCTGTGGCAATTAATAAAACATTTAAAAAGTTCTAATGGAGGTCAGGACACATATAGGTGCATGACAACAAGATGCTCTTTGCAGTTACGTTTCTGAAAAAAGCCTCTGGGAACTGTAGAATACATAATAGGTCCTTAGAATAACAGTTATGTAACACTATGAATAATATCTTGACTGAGATACAACACGCCATCACTCTGCTAACAGCAGATCTCACTTACTGGATAGTTCTCCAGGGGTTCAGTGAGTAGAGCATCACCAAATATGGTCTTACAGTAGTTAGCCATCTTCTCTTGCTGCTTGACTCTATGTGGATAGTACACATAAATTCCAGTTCCTCAAATTATAAACAACACCCGCATGGGAAATCGAAGGAAATGGGGCGAACAGGAAATGTTTCTTACGAGTCCACATGGTTCTCGAAGGAAAGGATGACTGGATATTTGGAGGTTTTGAAGGCACTCTCAGCAATGGCCTCAATCACATCCTTACACAGAAAAAATGGATTTATTGTGATTTACTGACAAATGCAAATTAATATTTTCTTAACATATATATGTTTTGGGACTTGACTTGGATTTAGACACGACTGATATTTTATGTTCGCACCTCCCTACCTCGCAACTTTTTTTAGCCCTACTGTTTTAAAAATACTGGCTCATAGGACATGCATTTTACTGCTCAAAGTACAGAATTTTGATGAATACAAACAGATGAGAAGACATATTCATGTCTCTTCCAGGCTTAGAGAGCGGAAGAAGTCAGACCTTAAACAGGATCTCAGTCGTCATGGTGAAGCCATGGGTGATAATTGGCTCTTCCTCTGGTGGTTTGCCCTTCCAGCAGTCCAGCTCCAGGCAGCGACAGCCAGCGAGCAGACACTGGCGGTACATCTCCGGAGAGGAGACGCCAGAGAACTGACCGGCTTTGGAAACACACACATAGAAGCACACAGACTCCCTTATGTCTTAATTAATATATGTCTGCAGGTATTGAGCTTTTTAAATATCTATAAATGTCTGTGCTGAGTTACCTGTCAGGTAGGTGTTGTGGGAGGACTTGACGTAGTAATGAGGAATGGGTTGGTTCATGTCATGACTGAGGGCCAATTTGTCTAACACCACTGGTGATGTCTCAGATCCCAATAAGAAGAAAAGCAGACCCTCAGGGGATATCTGACCTAAAAGAATATAGCAACAATATCTTTATTAGAGTCAATAGACTAGAATATATTAAATTATTTTTCAAATTATATCCTATTGTAGACCGCAGTGAAACTGGCTTCCAATAAAAAATAATAAAGCTTATACTCCTGTTTAAACAACCCCCACAGTCGTCTCACTGCTGTGTTGAAAATAACCCACTGCCAAAATAATTCCAGGTCAGTTGGACATCTTTGGCCGGGAATAGGCTCAGTTCAGTTGTGACTAGACTAGAGGGAGGATGTTCATGGGTTCCCATCTTTTACTGATCTCCAGAAATTTTTGGTGGCAAATTGTGTTATTCAAGACCTACTATTTGTGTATTATGGAGTGGGGTGAAAAGCATACTAAAAAACTGTACTCAAGTAGTAGCACTCTTACATTACTGCAGTATTACTCAAACTGAAGTAAACCTACTGTATGTTTAAAAAGTACTACAATTTCCAACTGTTTTTTTTTCACAAAAAGTAAATTATTAAAAGTATTGGTAACTTTTTGAAAATGTTAAATAAAGAATGAAATGTTAAATAAAATTTTTCCAGTGCACAATTCAGAGGAAATATTTTGAACGTAGGGATGAGAACATTAAAACATTAATGGGGCAGTGTAATGGATAGGGAGTAGACTCAATAATTGGAGGTTTGCCGGTTCAGGTAACAGACTGGTAAAGGTGTCACTGAGGTACTCATGAGAAAGGTACCGTCCCCAGTCATTGCTCCCCAGGTGCTGCATGTCAGCTGCCCACTGCTCCTTCATGGATGGGTCAAATGCAAAGGTGACATTTTGCTGTTTGCACTGTGTACTTACCACGGTTAGCATTAGAGGAAAGCGGCTCATACTTGTCGATGAGTGCCTTCACCTGGTCAGGCCGCAGCGGTGGGTAAAGCTCCTCATTGAGCCGTGAATCTCGCTGCTTCTCGTGTAAGAACTTGGTGAAGTTCTCCTTTGTCATGTACGGCTTGGTGGAGCTGAGCATAAGGCAAACACATGAAAATAACTGGATTTCTCCAGTCACACTGCAAAACATAAACTTAGGAAAGTGGAGAAAATAATTTGTGAATCTTCATAAGAATATTTAATTTGACATTTTCCTTTTACAACAAAACACTTATTATTTGATTAGGAAGACACATTATCTACCAAAGAAGATCAATTATTTATAAAAATATCTCCACAACCTTCAGTTTCTTGACATATATCAATAAAGGGGTTAAAATTAAACAATTTAAATATGTTATAAAATATGAAAAAAATGAGTTTGGAAAACCTCAAAATATGGAATAACAAGAAAATTTGTTGTCCTCTGGCTGAGAGATTTTTTTTATACGTTACTGAATTCTAGTGGACAAGAAAAGCAATTAAGTTACTTAAAATATTTTTTTCTGCATTATCTATTTCAATGTACACTGTTTCTCAAAGATCTGACAATGTGGAGTCTGCATAATTGTTTTAATAACAAACATTTTGTGCGAAGAGAAGAGACTTACTAGGAGGTGAAGATCTCATAGATCTCTGGTCTGGGGCACAGGTGTGACAGGAAGGTCTTGAACGCAGCTTCGGTGAATACATCCGGCTTTATGGAGTCAAACTGGGAGAGCATGTTTGTGCGACAAATGACAGTGTAGTGTTTTAAACACAAATACCGCCTTCCTTTACACCCACACATGCATACAACTATCTTACCTTTCCCTTTGGGAGGTGCGAAGCTGACAGGGCACTCTCCACTCTCTTCTTATCAGAGGGAAACATCTTGTAAATACTAAAGCACAGTTTTAAAAATAAGTATAAATACAGATATTTCTTGTATGATGTAAAAAAAAAAAATCTTTTTTGAAGAAAGCTCCTTACTGTTTAACAGGGATCTTGCCATCCTTATTGGTATGCAGTGAAAGACGAACATACCTATTAAGAGGAAATAAATGAGCTAATATAGATTGTTTTACCAATCGTTGATAAAACTGAAGATAACTACAGCTTTTATGTATAATGCCCCAAGTCAAAACAGAATCATATAATTCTACTGAAAAATATTCCATGCTGGTCTCTCACAGTTTGTCCAAGAAGACCTGTCTGCAAGAGTTGGCCCTCTGCGAGTTGTAGACAATGGCCAGAACGTCATCAGCCCAGTTCTACAGCAAAAAGAGAGAAAACAATAATTAAGGACGCCACACTGCGATTAGTTTCAGAGTCACAACATTACAAGTGTAGTTTTCTCACAAGGTGAAGTAAATGTGGAGATCTGCATTTATCAAGTGAAAATGTCTTTTAGCTTCAGTGTGTCTTGTCCACCAGGGGGCAGAAAACAAATCCCTGTTTGAAAGGCATAGCTCAAACCCCAGCTAGCCCTCACAACCTCTTTCATTCACTTTTAGCCATGTAGGTCATTTACATCGGACTGCTCGTCATCCCCATACATGTTGCAACATATTGACAGAGCAGAGTTGATCTACACCAATGGGCAGGATATTAGAGTCATAAACTCATAAACTGCTTTGGCTTAGCCTGCTCTGGACGAAGCATTAGAGCTCATAAATTGGTGTCTGCCCTCCGGCAGGGATTATGACTCGCAAGTTAAGATAAATATGAATTTAGGAAGTGAGCAATAAAAGTGCCACAAGCCCTGGTCGTGGTAGTAGCCTGACACTTTGAAATAAGGTCCTACGTTGAGGAAAGGAAGCTTACACTGACAGACTGGTTTGTTTTTTTGAGACAAAACACCAAGGATGATTTCATAGCAAGATTTTTGTTGTAAATGAAGGAAACACAGTGCTGCATTATTGCAGTCGCTCATAAAATTAATATAAAGTCATAAACCCATGTATGTAAATATTGAAAAATTTGTTACTGTCTTATGAGAGAAAAGATTCTTATGTTTGCATTATTTATGAATGTTAAACCTTGAAATAAATAAACTCCACAAATAATAGTTGTTCACTGGAGTGACAGGACATAGTGAGGAAATACCCTACCTGTACAATCCTCTCTTTATTTGCAAAGAAGTTGTGGTAGGTGAGGTTGACCATGTCAGGGCCGGACACTATGGTCAGGGTTTTAGCTAAATGGTTGCTGTCAGGGAAGTCCATGTTGAACACATTACGGACTTTGGGATGCTGTTGACAGAGCGAATACTAGGTAAGGTAGTGTAATGAATATAATACAATGTAAGGAAAAGGTTCTTTAAAACATGTACTTAAAATAGAGCCATGGCAGACACTTAGGCTAATTAATTTCCAAATTTATCATTGAAGATGTTTGAAATAACCATTGTAATTATCAAATGCTGCTGCCTAGTCTCTAGTCTTGGTCTTGAACACACTATGACACTGAGCAGTCAAACTCCAAATGCCCTTCCCTCTGCTTTTCATAGAAAGGACATCTGACAGTGTAAGCCAAGCACAGCAAACAAATCTGGCTTAATGCAAATTTTTAAAAATACATAAGAACAGCAGCTGTGTGCATGTGAAAGAGAGAGAATGAGAGAAAGAGAGAACCCTGCTGGCCTCTTCAATTTCCAATAAATAAATAAGGAAAATATATACAGTATCACTATATTTTTAAAAGAAGATCATATTTTGAAATTGCTATTTTGAATTTAAACTTGCTTTGGCAGGCAAATTAACACACATACAATTATTCATTTAGAAGCTAGTGGATTTTACTAGCAGTGAGCATAAGAATGAAGATTTATAAGCAACAAACTCATTCACCTTGGGCAGTTTTGCATATTTCCCTGTTCTGGTGTCCCGTATAGTGGCAACATCCAAGAATTCCATTTCCTATAAATTAGAAAAAAATGCACACATAATATCAGTAGTAAGAGTTACACAAAGATTTAGCTGAATAAAAACACAAAAATGCAATATGACCAATGTGCAACTCTCAAATGATGTTTCCTCTCAAGTTTTAATAACATTGCATGTACATTTTATTTGGAATTGGGGTTAAGCTGTTCGAATGAATGAATTAATGATTATTCATCATGCCAAAGTTCTACAACATACTTATATAGAATTGTTTCTTTGCCAAAAAGATTAGTTGTTGTGTGAACATCCTTACTGAAACCTTCAGTGGTCATAATATTTTGTCATATATTATAACAGAACAGAACAAGATGTTGCTCTATATCAGGGGCCTTGTATATAACGCTTTGTGTTAAAAAGGGCAAAACTAGGTTTATTGCGACTAGAAAACATAAATACTTATATTTTATCTTTCCCTCATATTGATCTGAGGTAAAAATGGCACATAGGCGCAACAACGTAGCATATGCACAAAAAAACATGAAACTGGCATAAGCAAAGTTTTGAATTTTTTGAATATTCAAAATAGACTTTCATTAAGAGAGGAGTCTGCGAGGAGTTACAGGTTAACGCTTGTAGGTCGCCCTAATGCGTACTCTCCCTTTATACTTTCCAATCAATGTGAAATTAGACCTACAAGCATTAACCTGTAACTCCTCGCTGACTCCTCTCGTAATGAACGTCTATTTTGAATATTCAAAAAATATATAAACACACCCCTTTCACTCAGTGTTTCACCAACTGACAATGGTCAAAACAAATCCTGAGCCCGAGAATGGCTGTGGTTAAAATGCTCTTGTTCAGCCACATCTCCATTAGGTACCTGAGTTATCTAACCGCATTATATGGTTACATCAGTCAGATAACTTATAATGTTGACCAAAAGTGTAATATTAAATATCTTATCTTACGAGTAGCCTGTCATTACAACATGCAATTTTTTACCAACATATTTCTTGGAACGAATGAATCATAAGTTGAGCCAGGCCATCTTGCCTAACGCATTAATATGTCGCATTGTCGCATCAAAGTTGGCACAATAATTATGTTGGTATCTTTCTCTTAAGTTGCCTTTATAAGAATGTAGTCTATCGCTCTGATTACTACTAGAAACTCGAAATTGCTGTGAATTGCATTTAGATGTTTGCCTGTTCAACGACAGTGTCAGGAAATCTTATAGATCTGGATAACAAGCAGATAATACCACCGGTGGTGTGACTCGGTGATGACGGAGAAATACCCCAGTCAGTTCATGTTCTCCTGTGGCTAGACACCAGGGACAACTTGGATAGAAGTGGCAATGCAACAGGTGGAACACAATTGCACAAGTCTGAAATTCAAAGTAGGTTTCAAAAAATCTAAATTGTCAGGATCGTGGGCCAAGAAATCAATATCACTAATTATGAGCTGTATTCTTCTAACATCATTACAGCAGCCATGGTCATTAGGATAGTCTGAGCATTCGGTGCACAGGTTTCGGTGCTTTTGATAAGGCCAGCCTAATGAAGGCTAATGTAAAAAGCCAACAGAGACTACACAGAAACACTAGCACTTAGCAAAATCAAACAAAAGCGTATTTACGAATGGTCTGATGCTGTCATATAAATGTGCGTAGCGTTACGGCAAGTTTAGTTTTTGTACATGTCGATGCAAGCGGGGGAAGTGGCATACACTGCTTTGTTGCGCCTACGCACCGTTTACACCTGAGGCCTCAAATCAATATGAGGGAGAGATAAAAGAGAGGTATTTATGTTTTCTAGTCACGGAATGAACACCTACATTTTCAACAGAAAAGCTTGACTAAGCTTTAACCAAGTATAAAATCGAGTTGGATAACTTTAAGGTAGAACTTCAATGCTTACTTTACTCTGGTTGATCCAGTAGAGGTAGAATGCCTTTGGATCCATCTTCATGGTGACGTGTGCGGTGCGTGTAGAGTCCTGAAAAGAAGAAGAGTATTTAGAAAATTATGTATCAAAAAGCAAAGCATTCAACACTTCTAGCAGTGTATTTAATGATCTAATTTGTGTGTGTGTTTGTATATATGTATATTGTCAATTCAGGTCTTTCTTCAGAAAAGTTTCAATCACTTATTGAAATTAACAATTTAACACTTAACATCTAGCAAGTATGCAAGATTTAACAAGAAAATGTCAAAAGCCCTATTCAAAACATTCATCATTGTCCAAACCGCTTAATCCCAAACAGGGGAGGCTGGGGGCAGCCTATCCCGGGAACTACAAAATTCTGCATTAATCTGTTACAAATGTGAATTTCTTGTGTGCTCAAAAGAGTGTCACACCATTATTTGAAGTGGACATGAACTGTTAACCAAAGTGACTGTAGCAGAGGCCTAGTGTAATTCCTTGGAACTTCATATATTATTACGGAAAATGACTGACCACTAACCTCTTTCCATTTTGTGAACCGTTCTCCTTTGATCAAATAGTCTTTGACCTCAGGCTGCTTCAGGGTGTAACGCTTCCTGATCATCATGGCCTGGGCTGGTCTTGTCAGCTGGCGGTGTGTTGATGGAGCATCAGGGCTGTGATATGCACAGTGACAGCAGGAAACTTTGAGGCACCTCTATTAAAGCTACCGTGCCTTGATATGCATTGCAAATGGGTGTACTAAGGGAGGAGGAGAGTCCAACCAGGGCGAGGAACAGTAAAACCTTCTAGACTGTTCATGTGAGAAATTGATTTATTAATCACATTATATATTTGAATATGTTAAGGAGAAGGTGAATTTTGCTCTTATTTGATGGTGCTGAAAACTCTTTTCTTAAAAAAAAAAATCAAAGAAATCCATTAAATACAGAGCGCCGTTGCAGTTAGATTCTGTTGCTACCTTCACACATTCTCTTTGAGGCTGGTGCCTTAAAGATAATTTTTTGAATGATTTTGTAATACTTTGTAGAACTTTCAATAATCTGTTCTCAGAAACCTGCCCATTGCAAATGCAGAAGAGGGTCTTTAGTTCTAAAGTTATATACCCTAAAACAAAGTCTTACACAAGTGCATTGTTCAATAGCTGTCAGGGTTTATTAAAACTCAATTTATACTCAATTTAAGTTCACCACACTCATCCCAGTCCATGTAGTTTGGATAATAGTCAAATAACAGCTAGCCCTACAAAAACCTATGTAAATGCTGGAGACAGGTGCAGGCATGCAACAGCCTTCCCAAGTAGACTAAACTAAACTACTCAAATACATTAAACGTCTATGGATCATTTAAGCCACAAATTCTTTTAAACCAATACATAGTATATTTACCAAGGTCCTCTCCAAATTTTTCTTCCAAAGGTGTCATGTTCTAGGTTTAGGTTGTTTAAACAATCAAAGTGTAAGTATCAGGAAATGAAAGCTGATCTATTATTTCATATTTAACATTATATCATAAACACAATATGTCTTCACTATATGGATTACCTATGCCCTTCCTATACTTTTGTAGGGGACTGTATTATTTGACTTATATTATAAATACCCACTTTTAACTGGCTATATGTTTACTACAATTTACTGCAACATGCCAATGAATGAAATAACATGATACAATAAGGCTGACTTTAAAGTCATTGTATTGTTTAAACTGCTTCGAGTTTGAACTTTATTTTCATGATAAGGGTCATGCTCAATGGAATCCTGGGGGTAGGATACCTATAACCATTAATTTAATTTAGACTAAAATGGCTAAGAATACATTTTTAAAAACAAACACAGTTTAATGTTAGTGGAGAGCTACAAACTGATGGGCTCTGTAGTTGACTTTACAACAGCGTCAGTGGTTACAACGTACAATTAAAAACAGCAATAGCACCTTCAGTCACTTTTTTAATGGCTGCTAGTCTGCCCGTACAACATGCATCGTGTTCAGACTAAAGATGGCACCGATCCGATATGTGGATCGGATATCGGTCCGCTAATGACTCAGGTAATTGGATCAGGCATCAGTAGCATTGGGCCGATCTATGGAGCCGATCAGTAAATTGTAGGTTTTTCTATGTTTGCGTGTGCGTGCACTCACAATTGGTTATGCATGGGTCAGTCAAGTCAATCAAAATCAAATCGACTATACTGTTGAATTTCCTTAACAACACCAACTCTCACTCAAATCCTTGTGTTCCTGATGGTTTTAGCACCACAGGATTAGGGACTGTCCAAAAATTACAGAACTGTGTTTAACCGAATAATTCTTGAGACGTTATTTTAATAATAAATCATTTAGCATATACATATGGGTGTGTAATTATTACATTATTTTAGTTAGGTCAAGTATTTCCTTAAGCATAATCGAATAATCTCAGTCATGTATTCAGACATTTCTGTTTATAAAAAGACTCATGCACTGTGTCAGATTTGTATTGCATTGGAAGATATCCATATCAATTGGTCAGTTCTTTCCAAAAGTCAAATTTTATCATTTATCCATTGAAGGATGTTGAGTGTAAGTTATTTTTACCTCTCATCAGTTGAGACACAAGTATATATAAGTTGTGATTAGTCTGTGCTTATCTCAGTTAACTTGTATTTCACTTTAGCATGGTCAATGAAACAACCATGAAAGCACAACTGAACCAGAATAATTGCGAATGCTTTAAAAATATTACATTTCAATTACGTTGCTACTTTTTCTGAGCAAACAAGTTCAATATTTTACATATAGGCCAAAAAATTAAGAGCTTAAAATGCTCAGTATACAAGAACACATGCAAAAGGGAGAAGTAGACGTAAATACACAAACACGGATATAGCATATCCTTGTAAAAAAAACAACAACCCAACATATACTTTCCAGGGGTAGACAGGAGATGGACTATTGACCTGACAGGGGAATACAGGCTCGAATGTGGCAGTTACTGGAGCAGCAAAACTATTTTAGGTATTTTTGAGATAGTACAATACATTCTTTTTAAGAATGTAACATTCGGGCACACAGACATAAATGACAATGTAGACAGTTTTACCAGCTTTGTGGGAGTGACTTAGGAGTAAATATTTTCAGTGGATTTTTCAGCTCTAACAAATAACAGTAAAAGTGCAAATAATTAATATAAAGACCTGTATAAATAATTATGCTACGTTATAAAACATCACGCCCAAATGGAATCATCATCTCCAAAATGGAATGAACATGTAGAAGAGCAGTATAAGTACAGTACATTGCAGTATTATGAGGAATGGCTTAGTAATGAAACAACTTGTGTAATAGATTAAAATAACTTATGAAACAAAAAATAGCAACAAATGACAGGATTTCATCTAGAATAATATTTCATTTAAAAAATCATTATTTGCAGTGTTCTACATTTCTTAAAGATTATACATTTCACATAAATAAATAAATTAAGGACAAGAAACATTGTGAAGATTAACGTAAGAGCAACTCTGACCTAGGTAACATGACTCAGTTTGTCAAATTGTTCATAAAAGTTTTCAATAAAATGTTCAAATAAAATTTCCTGTGCTTACTATGATTAAGAAATCAGATGGTCCTTGTTGACTAACAATGGCGTAAAATTAAAAAGCCCATTTCTTCAGCAAAGTAGAGGATACTGCTTTAGAAGTTCCAGATTGTTATGGGAGACCACTGAAGAAACCCCTGCAAGAGCGTCAGTGTTCTCCTCTGGACCGGATCTCCTCTGGTAGTATTTAATTCCTCCAGGTCAGACGCTCAGGTATACAAGTTCAGCATGTATGATTGCTGCTTCTGAAGATGTTCAGTTGGATCCACAGCAGTGGGAGTTGTGTGGGGATGAACCCAGCTCTGCTGATAGGACAGACATTTTTTGTAGATTTTCTTGAGAAACAGAGGAGAGTCAGGCCGTTCTGGGTGTTGATGAGGCCAGTAAAGAAGGGAAGAAAATGAGCAAAGGAAAGGTTAAGAACTGAAAGGCTAAGAAGAGACAGAGAAGGAGTGACACACACAAATGAAAAATATGCATGAATGGATTTTTTTTGTACACTAAGATAATGACAAGATCCCTGAGCTTATCTTGCATGCCCCCAAGCCCTTAAGCAGGGACGTAGCACCAAATTCTGGGCCCTATACACAAGCAGTCTTCATGGTCCCCCTCCCAATAATAAAATAAAATTCCACACTTCTCAAGGGCCCTCTACCCACTTGGGGCCCTGGTAACTCAGTCCCCTTTTTCCCCCACTACGACGCCTCTGCCCCTAACACAAGACCTTCACTCCACCCCCAAGCAGGAAATATCTTCCATATATTCCAAAACTACACAAGGAGGAATAAATGATAATAGAATGATATGAAAGTGATTACAAATAATAAAAAATAAAGGAACCTACCAGCAGTCTCCAAAACATAAAAGTAATGCATTGAATGATCAGCCATGTCCGGTTAATGAGCAGGAAACAATCCTGGGAACATCAAAACAACATTTATTACACATATTATGTACAATAATGAATAATAATCTAATAATAAAATATAAAAGAATCAAATATAATGTTAATCTCATATATTTTTTTAAGCACTGTATAGTGAATAGCACCGTATAGTTGGTGGCGTAACGGTAGGGCGTTCGCCCCGTGATGAGAAGGTCGCAGGTTCGAATCCAGGGCTGGTAAAGTTACCACTGAAGTACTCACGAGGAAGGTACCGTCCCCAGGCAGTGCTCCCCGGGCGCTTGGTAGCTGCCCACTGCTCCTTAATGGAAGGGTTAAATGCAGAGGTCACGTGTGCTGTGCTGTGGTGTGTTCACAGTGACAAATAACCACTCACTTTCACTTATATTTAACAATATAACAGAAAATAAAAACAAGACAAACTCGGGTTATTTTCATTAAACATATTAATCCATCAAGCGTCAATTTTAGTCAATTTTCATATCTGCCATGATGAAACAAAACTGTAATTTATAAAACAATCAAAATAACTGAGGCCAAGCCTCGTTCACACACTTTCACATTCACGCACACAATGATCACGTTTCACTCACAAAAACGTTTTATTGTGTTAAGCAAAGACTCGTTAAGTTCACTTGTTGTGACGGATCAAACTGTGACGAAATCTCGAGTTTTTGCTAGGTAAATCAAAAATAAGTAAAGCAGCTTCCGACCGATTGAAAAGATTAACAAACAAAAACAAATCTTCACAAATATTAACACACTGATACTGTACAGAATTCTGTTTGCATGTGAAATGAAGGCGCGAGTATTCATGTGCGCATGTGTGTGCCCTTCAGTGCCCTTTTTGCAGATGTTGTTACTTCTATTTTTATACTTTTATGTTTAATTTTTTTTTTTTTTCCTAAAACATAATGTGATTATTGTATGCTATAGGCCGTACAAAGTGGTAAAAACTTTTTAAAGAAAGAAAAAAAAGAAGGGACGATAACGGCTGTTTATAGATGTTCCAGCCGACGATATTTGACCTAGCTGTCAATCTATCATCTGTTATTAATTAGTTATTAATTAATTAATTTTAAGTCCAAGTCAGGAACAGACTAACCACACAAAAAGTAATGGCACTGGTCTGCTTAACAGTGGCGCCTCCTCGTGGCCAAAATAGGGACCTTCTATATTAACCTAAAAAGCGAGCAAGAGATTGCAGCTCGAGCACGATGTGGAGCCGCATCACATGTCCAACCTGCTTTTATTACTGACAGCCAAGTAACGTTTGTGTTTGCGCTAAGCCTCGTCCATGTTTGTCAGACCTGTGAAATTCAAATACTATTACAATTTCTCAACACAGTAAACCCCTTTAGGGATTTCCTTTGCCCGACATCTGCCCGACTAGTGTCATAGAAAATATATTTCTTTTCATTATATAAATAATGAAAAGAAACTACAAACAAATGGAAAAAACAGAAAACATGGAAGTTTCACATGGACGTTTTTTCCCCTGCAGAATGGGGTCTCCTGGCCTTTGGCATCAACCAGGAATTTCACCTGAGAATTTAATAGTTTAGTTACTGTCATTGGCTGTGTTAATGAGTAGGTGAACATGCAGGTGAAATGAATAACGTGTGAGTATATACTCAGAGAGAGAATAAAAGTCTAACGAGACTTCACAGTCTTTGTTGCTAAAGTGAGGAAAAGGCATGTAAATACACACCATCTGTATTTTAGGAGAACAGTAATCTACTGTAATCATTTCATTATATTACCTTCATGTTACTGAGCAGGGCAAATCATGAAATTATATTAAGTTTGGCCATCAGTTTAGCATTGACCATCAGTGTAAGAAACTGTAGCATATTAGCTGCTGCAGCGTCAGATGACCTTTTAATAAATAAGGCGTTTCCCTTTGAATGGTCTAACAAAGAGTCAACATATGAAAGAAGAGGTTTCAAAGTATTTTACGCACACTACACAGGCTGTAATGTTTGAACATGAATAAGTAAAGATACAACGCTAATCAAATGCATGAAGTAATATCTGTGGTTAGAGATGACTGCAAATGATATCAAATATTCATAAGTGATGCATTATTTAGAAAGGCTTTTAGAAGCGTTTGTGAGTGTATTTAGAGGTGTGTATTTATTTCTTGTTTCGCGAGTTTTGCCCCGTCAGTCTGCTGAGTTGATGAACGACTGATAGTAGAACTGTCCAAGGTGCTGATCTGACGCGAACTGCACTCGCACGCACGCACGCTTTCACACACTTTTTCTTAAATTATTTTTAGTCTTTTTGCTTCACTTTTTCCTAGGAACAAACCAGGTTACATAACATGTTGTGCCTGTATAACTATGTATGACAAATCTTAAATCTTGAATAAAACCTGAAACCTATCTATAAAGGGTTTTTTTTCTTATGAGCGCCGGTGTTCACACATAATTGTTCTCAAGAAGCCACAAAAATATGACAGATCTCAGATTCTTCTGGTTTTTAGAGAACCATAAAGTTCTCAAAAAAAAAAAAAAACCTTAAAAAAACAACCCCCCAGCACATCTCTCTTCTCTACCCTAAACACACACATTGTTTCTTTCTCTCAGCTCAACACACAAGCAAGAACAGCATCAACACATCTTGCCATAAAAAATAATGACTTATAACGGTGCTAACGGCTCATGAAGCGGGGAACATGACATCACGAATTTATTTACAAATATAGTTTTCACATATATACTTAAGATTTAATAAGAAGAAATCTTCATGACAAACTCTTAAAAGCAAGCTCGGCCTGCCCTCCCCACGCCGTTGCTTTTATGATTTAACAGTGATTCGCTTGGCCACGGTCGCCCCTTTAAGATGCCTCTCCCGCCCCCTCTACAGTATTTTTAGCTGAGCAAGGCTCTTCAGCTGGTGTGTGTGTGTATGTGTGTACGTACGTGTGTGCATCAGCTTATATGATCGAGTCTAATCGTTCTGGTAAATGTCATTTCGGATCTCGTCCGATGCATTTGCGCGCCTGATCGCTCCCTCCGGCTGGGGAGGCTGGAAAACAACACGAACCCGAAGCCGGCGTTCATGACGAGGCGCGATGCCCTAATGGATTAGTGAGAAACCGCGGAGCTTTCAAGGAGCGAGATGGAGGGAAAGAAATCAATTTAGCCGCACAAAGCAGCAAGAGCAGCAGCAGGCCCTCCCTCCCTTCCCACCCCCCTTTCCTGTCTTAACCTTCCTCCTTCCCCCGTCTACAAAAACAACAAAAATCCTCCAGGTTTTTTTTTTTCCAGGCTGTGGATCACCCGAAAAAGGCGTTCAAGACGGACGGGGTTGTGGAACATCGAGGCAAGAACCGGGCCAATATGCGGGAACGGGACTTCATGCCCAATATGGAGCGGGGCAAACCGGCCACGTACACGGGCGACAAAAAAGCTAAGATGGCTGCGAAGACCAACAAAAAGTGGGTACGACTGGCCACCGTCTTCGCCTACGTCTTATCCGTGTCGCTCGCTGCAATAATTTTGGCTATTTATTATAGCCTCATATGGACGCCGATGCCTTCGGATTCGAGACTGGGGCCTGGAGAGGTCACGGCGACCCCCAACATCTCCGTCCCGGTCCCCAGCAACAGCTCCATCCCCAGCAGCCTCTCGAACGGAACCGACGCCAATTCAACGCAAACGGACTCGGGCTCAAACGCGACGCGGTCGCTTTTGGACGCGTCTCACAGCGCCATCAGAAACAAGAGGACGGCCACCATCTTCACACAACCCGGGGACGTTTACGCGGCTTCAGTGGGCTACACGATCTCGGAAAACCAGAGACGAGACGACGGATTTAACGGGCTGGAAAACGGCGACACTCCGACCACAGATTTATCCGGACCGGAGGACGCGAACGAGGACTAGAGAGAGACAGCTTCCGCTTCCCAAAAATATAGGACGGAATTCCAGCTGCAAAAAGCAGCATCTTTTATATTTGGGGGGGAAATAAGAGACGTGGTGCATGGACACCGACTTCACCATTACGCATATAGCAAAAAAAAAAGAGAGGCTTGGATCTTGTCCTATTCTTGAATAACTCCGTGTAACATATACATTCAAAAATATATATAATCTCATTTCTGTTTTTGCCTTATCTAGACTCGGCACCAATTTAATGGACAGTCGGCTTTAATTTTGCCAGCGAATTAAACCATCAACGTTATTCAATCCTTCAAAAAATACCTTTATTTGCTTGCGTATACTTGAACGCTATAACTACACGGAAAATTCTACTCTTGTTTGAAGCTGAAATAATAATGCATAACCCATTTTAGAAGACTATATTTAATCGGGCAGGCTGGTTCAAAAGGTTGTTTTATAACGGGACATGTCCTTATAGCCTACTAATTAATCAGGATTCCTAATTCAGAGGAACCTGTGTTGAGTTCCGCTCAGGTATGTGCAAACTTCAATGTAAATGTATCAATGTGTATTTGGTAATGTACATAAGGGCACATGCTTTGGCCTTGAGCAAACTTTCAGCATAGGTACTTTTTACGAAAACTGATGTATACTAGGAACATAGACTATAATCTCCACAAAGGCTAATAAATGCCCTTGTTAACAAGTCTTGGCTTCCATATTTTGAGAACAGTTTGATTTCAAGTATGAATGCAGTGATCCTCAAATCTGAACAGCCTAAATGATGTCAAAATGGCAGGTTGTGAATAAAAGAGGACATAACATTCCCAAGTCCTTCAAAAGTAAAGATGAAGCTGATTTTAGTATTACGGCCAGCCAGAGTGTAAGAAGTTTTGTTATCTGTGTTGAGGTTGTGCTTCTGAAGATGTGTGTGTGTTTGTGTGTGTGTGCGCGTGTATGTGTGTGTGCGCGCGTGTGTTTGTGAGCATTCGATTGTTGAAACACTCCACTGGAAGATAAAATGTACAACATCCACTCGCAAAGTACAGTGGGCAGACACTTAGCGACCAGAAAATACTTTTGTATTATGTAATGTTATATAATCAGCATTGGGCACTGCATTAGACCACTCAACTCTCTAGCTAGTTACAAAAGGCCACTGGCAAGGCTGAACACAGCAAGAGTTCAAATGAGTTTCTCAAAGATCAATGTGAATAAGAAAAGATGTTTGGGGTGAATGTAGCAGAGAACATTTTGATTAAATACATGCATGGTGTACAGGGTCATATTTAGGCCTATACATGGGTTACATCGAACACTAAACCATAATCAAGGTTTAAAAATGTGTTATCATTTATGGCTAACACCCTCAAATGTGCAGTTTGTGTTTGTGTTAATTACCCATTGTGTTTATGTGTTTCTGTTATGATACCATACCGATAGCTCGTCTACTTCTGAGTCATTTCTGGCCATGTCTCTCGCTCTCTTTCGACCTACTAGCTTGGCCAGCAATGCTTAGCCTGAACGAGGGTTATTGATTCAGCACGCAGAAGTTTACAGAAGGAAGACTAAGTGGCGTTACACAATCCTGACCTGCAGTATTTCTGCAGCTAAGGCTCTCTTGACCACATTCTCTGCTTTGATGTAGTGGGGGTAAATGTGGAGACATTTTAGTAGAATTTGAGTACCACACAAACCTAGATAAAGAATAAGGTGAAGACACAGTTCTTAAACTAACAGCAGATAAAATCTTTTAAGTCAAACCATCTACAAAGTCTGCAATGTGGATTTCACTATGTATCTAAATTTGTACAGTTGTTATTGTGACAGCTGTCTCTTGTAAACAAGACATTCCCCACTGGGCTTCTTTAAGTCATGTACATGTGATGAAGAAAGAGAAATGACTCAGCTTTATCATAGCCTCTAATTGAAACTGCCTCTTTAAGCCTGAAATGATGTACTTTATCACTGTTAAACGGTTCAGACCCGGAAAATTACAAAGAACAAGGTCACAAAGCCATGCAGAGTAAGCAAATACAGAATTCTAAACAGAGAAACATTTATTTGTTAACTATAGTAGCTTGAGAGAGTGTGGAAAAGATGGTTAAGGCATAATTGCATAAGGAGATTTCCAGCTGGTTTCAGGTAAAGAATAGAGCTGCATCACTGACCCGAATGAGTGATGAAGAGAGGACTGGGACTAGAGAGGACAATGAAAAAGCGTTATAGTCCCTCTTTAATTCATACACACACACATATAAGTGCACATACAAGCAACATCCAGTTCTCACACCCAGCTTTCAATCCAGCTTTTACCAGAAATGACCACACTCTCTCGGGTATTACAGCAACTGTATGTGTGTGCGCTTGAGGTCATGGTTTCTGAGCTGGACCCAGGTGCAGCTGGTCTAATGTGATATGCGTCGAGAGACTCGAGAGCCATTTTAGCACATCCTGGAGCGCAGGGCTCCATGAGACATTTAAACTGTGAAGAGCTGAGCGCTCTGTTCTGTCTGTTATCCACCTAAGCAGATTTAAGGACAGTTTGAAGAAAGCTGGAGAAATAGACCTGTAAGTTAAAAGGGCTTTTATTACAGCGGGAACACGCTTACCAGATAATAGGGTGTAATCTGACTTACGCTTTATGTAATAATCCCTGCTCTTTACTCCTTGTATACAAAAGGGAGGTTTAACTAGTAAAAATTGTGATTTTTAAGGCCTCTTTCTAAATAATTCTACAGACAGCCATGATTTGATTTTCTGATCCTCTGTATTGCAATTATGTTCTAGTTAAAGGCAAGCAAAAATGATGTTTGTCTATGACAAAAACAGCTACAGAGGCTATTCAGTTCCTTAAAAATCCTATTTTTATTCTCCAAGTCGCTTTTGAAAATAGCATTAATTATCCGGCCAAATGTGATCCAAAACAGTACAGGAAATTCCATGACTTAAAAGTATAGGATACCTGCTGATTTGCGTGCAACCAAATGTTTGTCTAGAGTGTGTGATGTCAATATTGCTTCTTTTATTACTGCTGTGGAAGAAAAAAAAACCCAGAAGAATAACATGGTGCAGTGTTATGCAAGGTAGCCAATGTTTACCTCATCTAAGGCTAAAGACCTGGAGGTTGGTGAAGCTTGGCAGTGATCGAGCTGTCAATCGATACACAGTTTTTAATCTGGAATTTGAAAAAAAGACAACAGCAGCATCATAGCAACACACTCCACTTTACCACTTGTGAGATGAATAATACAAAATGTTTGTAATGCCATTTAAAAATAAGTAGATCATTATTTTTCCTAAATATTAATATGATGTGTATCTGAAAAAAAAACAGCCCTGCATCCCTCTGGACTAAGCATCTTGCAAAAGCAACCTGGCAAATTGGCAACTGTGCGTGAAGGAATAAACTTAATATACTGGAGAGTTTCCTCATATAGAAAGGTCTTGGTTCACTCCTACTGCAAATGCAGCAGCCACTTTCAGTTGGAGACGGTTCAGCTTCAGCAGCGCCAGTACTCTGTAAAAGCAGAGTTGGGTTTTGCTGTAACTTTTCTGTAGAACACAAACATAGTGCTGCTGCAGTGGTCTGAGTCCCAAGTGAACTTAAACCTGTGTTGCCCCACAGTGTCATTGTCCCTGGATAAGAGCAGCGCACTGTAAAAAATGATTTGATCAATGTCATGTTAACCTATTTCTTGCATTTACTTCAATAATAATAATTTATACAATTTAATCATCATCATCATCATCATCATCATTGCAATTTCTAACTAACTTTTATGAGTTTCTCAGTTACAACTTAGGTTTTAGGTCAGTTCATTGAAATTAAAATTTTGTAGATGCCAGATTAACTTTTAACTATGACTGCGGCTATATTCAAGACAGAATGTGTTAATATGCCATACAGGATCTTTATGTATTGAAGTTTGTAAAACTGAAATAACCATATAGTGTAGTTCTTTCCAGTAGTATATGTCATACAGATAAATCAGATATAACACTCATGTAAAATGTAAAGACTTAAATGAAATACCAAATGGGGATTTATTACAGAGAACAATACAAAGCCAAAACTAAACTTAAAATAATGAGTTAAATAATTAGTATATACAGTGAGGTGACTGATTACTTGTGAACTTGTCATTGTGAACACACCACAGCGCACCACAAGAAAATGTGCCCTCTGCATCTGAACCAGAAGGAGCAGTGGGCAGCTGACGTGCTTAGCCTGGGAAGCATTGCTTGGTGGTGGTACCTTGCTCATGAGTACTTCACTGGTAGCAGGACTTGAACCTTGACCTACTTGACCTACCGATCATAAAGCCAACTGCCTAATCGTTCTGCTACCATCTGCCCCATATACTATTAAATTTGACTTAAAACTTTAAAGCAGCAATCGAACTTAAGTTGTTAAGTTGAACCAATTTTTTACAGAGTGTGTGGCATAATACATTTACCTTAAAACAAAGCCGTAGTTACAACTTACAGTTAAGTTAATCTGGCATCTGGTAGCAGCTAGTAGCATATCTGTTAGGGCTTTCACCCTGTGATCGGAAGGTCGCAGGTTCGAATCCAGCCCCAGTACAGTTACCACTGAGGTAACCGAGCAAGGTACCGTCCCCAAGCACTGCTCCCCGGGTGCTGCCCACTGCTTCTTCACGGATGGGTCAAATGCAGAGGTCACATTTTGCTGTGGTGCACTATGTACTGTGCTGTGGTGTGTTCACAATGACAATCACTCACTTTCACTGATTAAATCATTTCTTACAGTGTGGATATGTGCCCTGGTGGTGGTGATTTAGTGGATGAATATTGGCTGCCTGGTCCAAGAGGTCATAGCTTCAAGTCCCAATTTATGTTACTGCTGGAGCTACCACCATTGAGCCCCTGAAAGAGCATCTAATAAATATCATACATCTCTTAAATATACAGGGGTCCTTTTTTATGAGTTAAGGGAGGTGACACACCCCATTACCATTTTGAATTTCGGTCTTGGATTGTCTTTTGCTCATGACTGGAATCAAAATGAGAATACCCTGGAGATCCTTCATGCTTTAAACATCTGAGCGACTCAGCTGTGGCACGTCAAGCCACGACTTGTGTTTTACCGGCATAAACAAACCCTTCCGGAGGTTAAAGCGGGAGTGTCGGAGTAGTGAACCAAAACAGTGACAAAACACCGGGACCTGGATGCCCTCCTAATGAATCGTCTGTCTCCCCTCCTACCAAAACCAAGTAAGATATAACTAAACCCAACGCAGCCTTACTCCAAACCCCTTTTTAAATCATTTTCCTCTTAACTGCAAATCAACATGCACCCAGTCATGTGAGGGGGGGGCGCACTTGCTGTGGAACAGGGAGTCCCTGAGGAGGAGGAGGAAGAAGAGAAGGTTGCCCTAGAGAGGTCCTGTTGGAAATGTAATTAAAAGAGTAGCAGAAGGGACAGTGCTGATCAGGAGGCACTGGGAGCCATTTCCAGAGCAACATGTCTGGGGGGAGGGATCAGTGAAGAGTAATAATAAAAAAACTAATCCCAAATGCACACACCTTCGCATGGCCCATGCTAGGTAGAAGCTATTCAGTCTCAAAACATATCATTTGTGGTATATTCTTGAGAATATTCATTTCTGTACTCGCGTTCTTATTTCATAGCAACCACTTCTCATTTATTGATGCAGACTCAGAAACCAAGGCTCATTTGACATCCAAGATGGATTATTAATGTACTGTTAACTAGTTACGTGCATTTTGTCATATTATGAAACTTTTGTCCACTGCTGTAACATTCGGAGAAAAAGAAAGGCATCCTTCTCACACCACACTCTATTCCCACTTAGGAAACAAACTAAGCGTCTATCTTCTTGTCAGACCTTTTAGAGAGATCGAGGACATGCTCCTGCCTTCAATTATTAAGCAAAAATTGCATTGCCATTCTTCCATGTTCCTTAGATCTTACCACCTAGAACCCTAGTTGCTTAACACCCGCAATACACACAGGAACACACACACGTGATTCAAGAGCAGTTACGCATTTACAAAAAGTTCAGAATACATGCTATTATTACATATTTGATTATTAACAATGTTACCTCACAATAACAAAAATACATGTATTGTTCTCATGGATTTTAATATTAGACATTTACAGCATCTATCAAGCGTTTTGTTATATTATTAACTTTGAGCATGTCCGAGAATGGCATGAGAAAAAAAAAAAGAGTACAAAAGACAAATTTATTGTTCTCACACCACATCCTTTCCTTACTTAGGAAATGTAACAAAATTCAAAAAACTTTTAACTAATTACTGACTTATGTTTTAAGAGGCAACATTCTTACCTAAATTTGAGAAACGTCTGATTTTAATTTTCTATAATACTGGGTATAAATTTGCTTGTCTACATAAGAACATACATATTCCTATCTGCAAAACGTCACAATAATGATAAAATGGAATAAAGACATGTAATGTACATAACACTAATGCTAATCAATAACACAATCAAACACAAAGATGTCAGCCAAAGTCTTTAATATGCAGTACACAAATTCATCAGTTCATTTCAAATCCCAACAAACACAAAGTGACAGTGGCAAGAAACATGTATTGAAGCGAGATTAAATAATAAAATAATCTTCTAAATATTAAATTAGTCATTTAACCCATGCTCAAACCAAATACTGACCACTTTGTTTAAATACTGAAACCTGGTAAAAGCTCTACTGAGACTGACAAACACTGAAGTGGCAATAATAGGCCTGTAACAATACAAATGTGATGAAATATTACGACAGAATGAAACATTAAAATAATATTCTCGTTTAAAACAGTAAGAGCTTTGATTGTTTTGTTCTGTTTTTTCCAATCAGTTGCTGGCAATTTTTATCTAGAGGCATTTTTTTTTAAAATCAATGTTCTTTTTAACATGATGAAGGGAAAAGTATCATAAGATATCCTCTGTATTGCTTCAGACCTATTTCAGACCATGTGAAATCAGAAAAAAATCTGTCACAATTGAACACTGTCAAATCAACTAAATCACGGACACGTCTGTCTTAAAGGGATCTGTATTTCACCGCAGCATTCAACAAATCGTTAGACCTCCTAATCGCATTTCTATCATTCATACAAAATAAAGTGCTTGTAAACGTACTTGAAAGCAGTAAACATCACTCAAACCCTCTGCCGGAAAACGCTGCGTCCCAAATCGCATGTGCGTACAAAAATAAATACAGTCTCTAATGGAAAAGAAGGCTTCCGTGTGGTATCGAAGGACATTTCCTTTAAATGTTGTAACGTATAATGTGTGCATTGTACGTTACGTGTACGAATCGGTATGGGTGTGGATGGGTGTGCACACTTTATAAAGTGTGTGAAATAATTTTACTGCCAATTTGGTGTATTATTTTGTGCAATATAGTTTTTCCCCCTTCAAATGCATACGCAGTGTCAGAAAGAAAATGAAAACTTCAGTCAGACATTCAATATGCCGTATAGTGCTTTTAAACTGCTGTACACAGGCGTCCTTCATCGTTCATGAAACCACAAAACATCCAGCTCGATGTCGGTGTTAATGTAGCTGCATACAAAGAAATACAATTTTCTACTGACTTCTAAAGCTATTGAAGGAGAAATTAAAGCAAGATGACAACAACGCCTTCAGAGGACCTTCATCGCTCATCATTTTTCCCCGTTCTCATTTTCCCGCCTGGTGAATACACCTTTAAAGGTAAAATCACTGTCCAAAAATGAGCAAAAATGTTAAATACCAATGTTAGGTAAACAATCGTTGTGCTGACCTTCTAATATCGTCATGACCAACCGTTCTGAGCTCTAGTTGAAACTTCCAGACCATTTGGTTTCCATCTTAAGCTGTGATCCGGGTAAGGAGACGAAGGAAATCTGTGCATCATTCGTTCACAGTTTTTTCAAATCAAAACCAAAAGTCAGTCCCCAAAACGCGTGTACTTTCGCCAATACTCGTTTCTGTTACCACATTGGGGGGAAAAAAAGAGTAAATTTCCCAAAAGTGACCGTTACAAAGTACAATACATATACACCACTCTTTCACTCTTTTTATGTACTGTTCAGTTAGAACAGATAGCTTCATTTTGTTCCTTGGCAGTAAGACGGTCACTCTTTTTCATGTGATTTTTGCGTTTTTGCTTTACCGGCCTCTACGTGTAACTAACTTCTAAACGACTCATTTGTTTTTCTTTTTGATTCTGGAAACAAATATCGAAAAGAAAAAAAGCATGTTTTGGGTTTATTTTTTTGGATTTAATTTGAAAAAGGAACAAACGAATGAGGCATAGACTGAAGGAGAGTCCCGTCTAAACCACCTTCCCGTTCTCTCTGGCCTGGAATACAAAAAGGAATAAAGGTTAAAATCAACAAGTGTTCACCAGTTTTAAAGACAGCATGAAATACGAGACAGAATCAGAATCAGTCCCCATAAATGCAGCTCTAACTGGCCTCTATACAGTGAATAATGTAGGAATGTAGCTCTAACTGACCTCTATAAAGTGAGTACCAAGAGCTATCTAGAGTATAGATATATGAATACAAGATATGAGTGCACACACACACAAACACACACACACACACACATTCTGTGTACTGTTTCTCTCTCTCACAACCTCACTTTCAGAATCATTACTTTCCCTCCTGGTTTCTCCCTCTGGGTAAATCACACACTCTCTTCTCAGCCACTCTCCATCTATACACCACATCATCAAGCCTTAATGGCCGTTAAAAGCCTGAGCACAAAGCTCCCTCTGCAAAAGATTCAGCTTAGAAAAGTTCTGCAGTAATGTTTACACACTTTAATTAAAGGATTAATTGACATATGATGCTGCTCATTTGCGGAAATCCTGTCAATCCATTAAGGCCATTTCTGAGTGTCTAAAGCAAAAAAGGGGATTACAAACTCATAAACCTCTGTCTGTAGGTGTCTGACAATGTCAAGTCAAGGTTAACGTCAAGTTCATCTCTAGAACACAAACAGCAGGAGTTGAACTCAAAGTGCTGTAGACAAATGTAAACATTTCAAAGCAGAATTAAATGTTGAGAGCTTGAATTGAAGGCAACTGGACTTATTTTCCAAATTCTTGAAGACAATGCAATAAAAACAATAAAACACAGAACAAGACATGAACAATGCCGGTTTTAAACCTCTCGTCAATTAATTTCAGCCCTTTCGTGGAGCTTTGGTGTGATGTTGAGCCAAATCAGACAGAGACACTTCACATTTGAAAGTCAAATAAATGGTTTTTATCAGCATGCAGCCAGAGCTTAACTAGAGCCATCCCGTTCCGGAAACTGATTTTAAAAAAGTGTCCTCCACCATCTCCAGCCCAGCCATTTTGACTCCAGACTCTCGCCTGGTAGAACTGACCTACAAAATTTGGACTGGTCATGGGCTGGTATCAGCCAGTACGATAACCGTAAGCAAAAAGATCATGATTTCACTGTATTACGGCATTTCGATTACAACTGAGAGAAAAAGGGGGGTGGTATTGGGGGATCTGCTCTCCCTGATCAAGACCAGACCCTTCAAAGACACAAAAACAACCGTCATATACATTCAGTATATTTTTCTGTTACTGTAACTTCTCACTTAACGTGGATTATACCATCTCTTAACTTCTTCAGCATTACTAAAAGCTAAGGCTTGACCGATTATCGGCCAATTATCACCATCACTGATATTAAGTAGTTACAAGGTGCGGCACTGTGGCTCCACTGCCGACTCTTCTCTCTGTGCTGTTTGCTCGTGACTGGCTGCTTCATTTAATATCCTGCCCACAACAGTCTCTGACTGGCTAAACTCAGACACAAGCGAAGCGTGAAGTTCCGAGAAGGAGAGCAGGAGAGATTCAGCTGAGATTGGTAAAATTCAAAATTTTGACAGAGATTTTCCTTCTTTTCTTGCATGTTGATTATCGGCCCCGTTAACTAGCAATAACTGCTATCGATATTGGCCCTGAAAAACCAATATCGCTCGACCTCGACCTGTTCGTTTGTACTGTGATGGTCATATTTGACAGGGGGTGGTGAATGTAATTAGCTAGCAGAAGTCTAGCTTGTTGAAAATGTGTTATTTCACATCTTTTATTTTGTTGTTTTAAGTATTTTATCGATGAAAATATACTAACGTCTATAACTTGACTTATTCACCATTGTCTTTCAGAGGCTGCTTCACTCAACGTTAGTTAGTCAGCTAAGATAAATAGGTAGTTCTCTAGTTAAGCCAGGCTTACATTTTGGTGAGGTAAAATCCATCACGGTCATTTTCCAAGGAGATGAACTCCCTGTGTTTTCATTCTTACTTTTCTCATGAATAAACTGAACTCTCAATGTGTGAAGTGTTAAGCTGTTATACGATGTGGGAGCCATATGCATAAGCGCAGCAGCTGCTCATGACTTCAAAAGACTCTCAAGATCCCCCGACTGAGGAGGCAGAATTCATATTCTGTTTAAAAGCCTTACGATAAGCACTCTTTCATTAGAAAAAATATCCCAGCTTTAAAAGTTGAGCATACTTACAGCTAAAAGTTTGTCAGTCAATGAGGGTAAAAAACAAAGGCAAAAACAAAATCATTGTTCATTAATCGTAATCAAGGTAGAATGTTTAATTAATCGTGATATTGATTTGAGGTCTTAGAACGGTGTAGGGTGAGCAACACTTCACGCTGCAAACGAGCTGAGGAATTCCTGCACTTTCTCTAGTTGAAGAGTCATAAAAAGCTAAACCGAAATGATTTAGATACAGTGATACGCAGTACAACTTGAAAACGGGAAGCGGCCCGTGTCTAATCCGGACGTACGCCCAGCGCTGCTCAGAGAGACCTCACAAGGGCACGATGTCCGTTCCTTTTTGGGTCAACTTTCCAAAGAAAAGTGATTCTGCAAATGAGGGCCCTAATTAGGAATCTTAATGTAGGTAGAAGGTGTATGCTTTTCACCATCCAAAGTACTATTTTAAGCTCTTACCTTATCAGTGCTAGTATTATGGTCAGGGAGCGGATCTCCAGATTCCAAACTCAAGACGGAGAGACTGGAGTCAATCAGCTCCTCTGGAGGACAGAGTGTAATGGTTAAATCCACATCTCTACAATACTTCACATTTGCACATTTTAAAAGGTTGAAACGATTCATTAAGTAACTCCATTTATTCAATTATTAAAATCATTGGCATAATGCACAAATATCTATAAACAGCTCCCTGTGGTTTTGTATGGATGATCAGTGTTGGGGAGTAGCTAACTAAAATTTGAAACTGCGAGCCAGGTCTTCTCATCCAACATCACTGCCTGACCTCATAAATGCTCTACACAATGAATGTGGGCACAAATTCCAACACAAAATCTCGTGGAAAGCCTTCCAAGAAGAGTGGGATCTGTTATAGCTGCAACTAGGGGTGTGCGATATTAGAAAAAAGAATTCTCGATATTTTCTGGGACTTTGACGATAACGAAAATGTTCTTCCGGAAGCCCAGAAAGATACACTGCACTGATGAAAGCTGCACACTTTGTGGATGATTGTCATAAAAAGTCCACCATGATTCCTTTAAGTGTTTGTGTCAGTGTCCATTTAACCCCAACCCTAACCATACCCTCGGCCCCACCAAAGCTGTAAAACTAGGGGGTAAACCTGTAAATTTGTATTTGAATGTATTTTCAAAGTTCCTGTTGGTGTAATGGTCAGAAATCCCAACACTTTTGTCCATATAGTGTATATAATATACTATAATAAATGCTGCACGACATGTCACCTGGCATGATTTTACGGCTGATCTCTGCAATCAGAATCTACGGTTAGATGGGGTTCATATCAGACATTTAGATTTACAAATGAAATCAACCATTGTAAGAACACTCTCCTACCAGTGCTTCTGGAGGCGTTGCTCTTCATGTGCTCCATGGGGTGAATGAGATCCTGTTCTTCAGGGCAAGCAGAGGCATCGCTACCGTTTTGAGAAGCGAGGATGTAACGTGGCGCTTCTTTCACTTCATTCGCAGTTTCTTCCTTTAACCAGTTCTCTGTCGCTTCCGCAATTTCAGCTACGCTTCGCTCCCGAGCATCCACCTCGGTTTCAGCCTCTTCGAGGGGCGTGCTTATGACCTCCTTCTCATTTTTGACCCCTTCTTGATCTTCTACACGCTCCTCTGCGCTGGCTGGTTTGGCTGGTGAAGTGTTCTTCAGAGAACTGGCCTTGGTCTCTGACGCGTCAGCGCGAGGGTTCTTCTCGTGAGCTCCTCGAATGAGGTCGTCCGAAAAACGCACCTTCTTCTCTGCACCTTTAGGGCTGGTGCTGTCTGTGTTGGCGGACTCCACAGGAGAAAGAAGACTCTCCGTTGGGGTGTCCAGAGTGGCAGGACTGCTGTTTGAAGACGGCTGGACACAGTTGCCAGGTTCCTCTTTTAAAACGCCATCACTGACTTCCGAGCCTGGAGCACTGCTGTCGGCCTCGGGGTCACAAAGAGCGTCAAGCTCCTCCAAAAACTCTTCTAAAGAGGTCTCGGGACATGCCTGCAAATGTAAATTACACCATTTTCCGATGTCCAGTAAAAAAGTATATCACTGTGAAAACTGATTTTTGTTTATTAAAAACATGAAAAATTTAAGTAACTCAATTATTTCTTAACTTTGACCTGTGTTGTTTTTTCATTGTATGATTTTTTTTTGCCCAAGGTGAAATTTCCTGTACGATTCCTAGAATTGTACTTCCAAAATGCCTCCACTCTGGAATAATTTTCCACAGCGTCTTGTTTTGATATTAGCAGCTGTGACAATGATAAAGCTGAAGCAAAATGTTTTTGTAGTAAAGCGAGTACAGAAAATATTTCATCAAGCTGACCTGCAATTGCTCGCCTTCCACTTTATCATCCCATCTGAAAAACGAGAGACACTTTTACAAAACAAATACTCGATGTTCAATGTTAATCACAATATAAGATTAGAGTCATAGAGATGATAAAGTTCACAGACAGGGGCTAAAAGAAAACCACAGTGTGAATCAGCCAAAACAGCATTCTCAGAATTCTGAATATGATTTGACTACATGTAGAAAATGTCACTGTACAACCCTAGATGAACATTATTTCTGACCATTACCTTTTGCACTCAATCTTTAACTTAGTTAAAATATGATCTCATCAACGGTTCTGGACCAAACGTATAATCACAGCAAATACAGGTACTAACTTTGTTAATCTCCACATTGTCACCTTTGACAAAAGTGGCATCCAAACCCACTGAACTTCATCTACACTTGAACAAGTTCCATAAGTAAGGCAGGAAGAGGATCAGAAAAAATAAAATTGCTCCTTTGCGTTGTGACAATGATGTTAAAGCAAACTAGTTACATTAAAATTAGTGGGGCAGTTGTTAGCATAACGGTTAGGGAGTTCGCCCGTGATCGGAAAGGTTATTGGTTCAAGCGCCGGACTGGTAAAGGTACTCCTGAGTAGGGCTGGGTTCAAAAAAATCGATTCACCGATCAATATCGATTCTCGTTCGAACAACACGATATCGATTCAAAAATTCACAGATCGATCTTTTCCTGCCGCTATGCACTACTTCTCGCGACCGCGCAAGGAGAGCTATAAAAACGTGAGACCGGCGAAACCGAAACCAAATAGAGCCATGGCTGAAGCTGCTCCGCTCAAATCACGGTCTGGCCTAATTTTATAACCAAGCAAAACTAGTACTGACGAAATAAAATCTCTAAATAAATCGATATCGAATCGAATCGAGAATTGAATTGGATCATGACCTTGTGAATCAGAATCAAATCGATTCAGGAAATCAGCAACGATACCCAGCCCTACTCCTGAGTAAGGTAACGTCCCCAAGCACTGCTCCCCGGGTGTTGCCAGTCAACTGCTCACTGCTCCTTTACGGATGGTTCAGAAAACAGCACTGCGTGCTGTGGTGTGGTGTGTTCACAATAGCAACTAACCAGTCTACTGATTCAAGATTATGTGTCACATGCAGAGTTATGCAAGTAGTGAAATGTGCATAAACCAGTGACCAAAACAGTTACAGAAACAAGTTCAGATTCTAATCCACATGGTAAACACGCTGCTAGCTTGCAATGAAAACCGCTATGGGTAAGTATCCTAACCTATCCCAAATTCTCTAAAAGATAAACAAAGACATTAAACTGTGGATATAAAACAATCAGCACATAAATCAGAATAGTCTTACAGGTCAAATATAAACATGAAGAAAAAAAAACACTGGCTTTGCCAAAATAACAGCATAAAGTATGAAAGTTTGCTTCAGGATCTGTTACTCCCCCAGAGCTGTGACCTTCTCACCTCCTGGCTCTGCCCGTCAGACGATCCTTTCCTTTTGCTTTACTGCCCACCACGGGAACATTCTTCCCTCTTTTATCACGCTGTCGAACAGGAGGACCTTCACAAAAAGGGCAGGGAAAGATAGGAAGAAAATGTGACAATTGGAAAGACTAGTGATTACACTCAATATGAAGTACTTTATTTTCCTTTGACTTGTTGGTGGGACGTTCATTTAAATATTAAAACCTCTATACATATCTCAGACACTGGTATGAGATCCGTTGTTGGTATCAGCCAAAACCAGGACTGAAAAAATGGACTGGTAAATGCCTTACTTTCTATTAAATTAACTGCGGTCTGCAAGGTTTATGTAATACTCCAAACAACCTTCAAGAGACTGATTTAAATATAGGCCCACACCACAATAAACAATAACGAAGGGAGGCCTAGACGGGAGCGTAGGAAGCACTGCGAAGCCATTCATCATAGATGCCAGCCAAGATCACAAATTGAAAAGGAATAATTGAATCATTCACCGACTCGATTTGATTACGACTTGCTTACCTCGAGATTCTGCTGCCGAGGATCTTAAATGCCCTCTTCTGGCATTTCTAGCTCCTGTTGATGACGTGAGCAATAAAACAACAATTTAAGCCACAAAGGGAAATTACGTTAAGAATTTCAAGCCAATCAAGTGTTTCTGACTATTGATTATTATTCTGACTTAGTTTTCAAAAGTATGGACAAAATCTTTCCAAAATAAGGGAACAAATAATTTGCTTTCCATAGTCAGGCCTTCAGACCCTTATTCCATTTGTAAACACCTTTTTTCCTCACCTCTGTTCTGCGGCGTGTCCCTCTCGGCCGCCCCTGTTGTTTTGTCTGAAAACCTGTGAAGAGAATTTCACGACAGGACAACGAACCAAAGAGGTTTGCATGACAGTCAATCAGAACTACATACATCTGGGTGAGTCAGAGCTACACAAAAAATACACACGCAAAAACAGTGTTCAGTAAATTGGTGCAAAAATCCTATTTATGACGCCAGGTATTGACAGTAGTCTGATAACTATATTTTTGCACACTATATTTTTTGCCATATTCATTTCCAACATTGCTACCCAGTTTGCGAATACATCAATTTTGCTCTTAAAACCTTCACGTTTTCCCTCCTGCCGCTTGGGTTTATGGTGTTTGCGAACGCGCCCCAAATAAGGCAAGGCATTCTAAGGCCCCCTAAAAATAGGCTCCTTTACTCTCCCTTGCTCAGTGCTTCTCTCACAAGGGAATCATCGCTGTATCTCAACTGCTACGCCGTTGAGGATTTCCAGACATTGACGGGGAGCTGTTAAGAAACAGTGAGTGCACAATTTCCCATATACACACAGACGGGAAGACGGGACCTTTCTGCATATGTACAGACCCAAGATAAACAGTGTGGGACACAGGTTAGAGGTCAGGGCTCGGAACTGTCACTCAAATTTTTTGTGGCCCCAAGTTAACATCTAAAGATCTTAACAACCCATAGGCTGCATCTCGACCCAAACTGGAAGGAATATTCAAGGTTTATAATTATAAGAAGTCTAGATATGAAGTAGAAGTGTATAGGCCTGCATTACACAGAAGGCAGTTAAGCATTGAATGCAGCGTTCCATTCAAGTTTAGAGAGTAAAGCGGCTTAAACGAGAGCATTCTGTCTGCCGTCTCATTTGTGGTTTTGAACACGAGTCAAAAACATTACAAAACCTGCTAACCTTTCACAACAAATTACATTATGTTACATTCAGCCCGGACAAAGATCAAGTTCTGTATTTAGCAACAAAGTAAACAGTGTCTTGTGACTTGTCTTGATCTTTGGGATGGAAAAATGAACAGCACAAGACAGCAATTTCATCAAATAAACTCTCCTTTAAAATGTATATTTCGTACTTTATTTATATATTGTTTATTCCATGTGCCTTATTTGTTCTTTGTTCCCTGTTTCCTACTGCACTGTTAAAACTGGAGCCACGTCGTCTCGTCTCTCTATGTATCTGTACAGTATATAGCAGAGGTGACAATAAAGTTTACTTTGACTTTTTTTTCCTGCTACAACCAGAAAGGTCTTCTACAGAGAATGTGCAATTTACACTGCTTCTACCTCTGAGGAATTTGGTTATACAGGAGGAAAAAAATCAGTTCCGTATTTTGTTGCTTGTTTTTTATACCTCAGAAATTTGAAATGGCTTATCTATTTATTAGGCCTCTTAATAGCTCATATTTCTTAGTCCAATTAAATAAGCTGTTGATGCTCTAATTCTCTATGCGTGCATGGGGACAACGGCAAGTCAATCCGGAGCCAGCCCACACGTCATATTCATAATAGAGATGGCACCGATCCGATAACGACTCAAATAGCTGGATCGGGTATCGGTGGCATTGGGCCGATCTATAATGTGCGCACACAATTTGTTATGCATGGGAAGTGGCACTGTAGTAAAGCTGGTTTGTTGTTCAACATTTGCACTAATTTATCCATATTGATATGACAATGAGCAGAACAAGCATTGAAACACACTATCCTTCATTAACAATTCGATTCAATGCGATATCGTGATGCATCACGATGCATTCCATACATTTTCCTCCACAATGCACGCCGACTTGGCAGCCATATTTATTACCGAGATGTTCTTTTTAGTCACAATTTTATATGCCATAGACAGATAGTCACCAACCAAAGTCATTATGATATAATCCAGGGGTTTTCAACTGCTTCTGTCCCAGGGACCCCCTCTCAGACTAAGCAGTGAGTGGTGAGTGTGGTGGGGGGAGTTTTTTTTTCCCTTTTTAATTTTTGACTTAAAATTATTATTCATAAAGACACCCAAATCATCTGGAAATGTCGTGAAAAATAAATAAAGTCAACTAATTTTTTCAGTAGTGAAACTGGATTGCATGTCACGGACCACCTGCAATGCTGCCGCGAAACACTAGGGGACAGCAGACTGCCGGTTGAAAATCCTCGATATAATCGATTATGGTCTGTCCCTGCGTCAGTGCAGAATCACCCATGTCTGCATCGTGATGCATCGATTATGTGATTAATTTCAACACCCCTAGAAGTAAGAATGGTCCATGGCTTCATGCATCAGCAAAGTTTAAAAGGCACAGATGGAAGACTCGAGTCAGCAAACCACCAAACAAATCACCATTTATCTTGCACATAAAGACAGTTAGACAAGGGCGAGTTGAAGAAAAAAACGGAACAAAAGCAAAGCAAGTCCGGTCAAGCACAGTATCAGGCGAGCGAGGCGAGGCATGCGTCACGCGACGATGGCTTACATAAGCTCAGGTTTGTCCACGTCCCAGGCTCTCCTCCACTGGCCCTGGGAGTTTTTGTGTCTGGCCACTCTCTCCCGGTCGATCTCCTCCCGCTCCTTCTTCCAGCGGAGGTACTCCTGCTGCTCCTCGCTCGACATGGGCACGTTAAGGTCAGGCTGGCTGAGCCCTTCGGGCTGGTGATGAATGAAAGGGGGAATAAAATGAATCAAATTATATGAGTAGATTATTTAGATTTTTGCCTCTAGCAAAAATAAATCTCTACCTCACAAACACTGTCATTAAATATACAAAAGTCAGGAGCTTCTCTGCAAACAAGACATGCTGAAATAAATCAGGTCCACCTTCCACCTTCTGGGAGAGCTACAGGCACAAGGCGGGGACTAACCCTGGGCAGGCACCAACACACTGCAGCGCGCACAGACACTCACACTCTCATCTTACAGGGCCAATTTAGAGTCACCAATGAACCTATATTGCATGCTTTTGGACCGTGGGAGGAAACAAACACGAACACGGGGAGAGCATGCAAGAGAGGCCCTACCGCCGACCCGAGGATTGAACCCAGGACCTTCTTGCTGTGAGTCGGCAGTGCTAACCACTTTCATTGATATAAAGTCACAAAAAGCGCTTTTTATTTCTGCGCTCAACCAGAAATTTAAATGAAAAGTTCCCTTTCATAAACACTGATCTCATGTTCAATATTAAGTGATGCTACAATACATTTGATGTCTGATCGACATTTACCTATTGCCTTTTCCAAACACCCTACTGGTAAAGCTGAGCTGCTTGGTCTTGTAGGGAATTTAGGCTTCAGCAAAACATTTAAAGCAAACGAATTAAAAAAGGAGAACCGTACACACACCCATGCCAGTCTCACAGCACACATTCATTTCAAATTAGTTTATTTTAAGTAGAAGAAAAGATCAGGGAGCAGACATCTTCTCATAAGGACAAATACATTAACCAATAAAGCCACAAGCAGCAACAAGCCGGGGTCCAAGCAAAAGTCACAAAGCTGGGCCAAAGCAGTCCAAAGATACAGCTGTTTAAGCAAAATAAGCCACATGCCGCTGCAGTTAGTTCACTCATTTTAGCCACCCCTTTGTGAAATCCCAAATAAGCTTTGTGTTATGGTATCAGGCTAAGTCCACAGATTTGTTTGACACCTCACGCTAATTATCTAGGAGGAGTTAACAATAGGTTGTTTTGTTAAGTTTTTTTTTTTGTTAGCTCAATCTTAAAATGTCAAGGCTCTTTTTACAAAGTCGTTTGGCTTAAGGCTTAAGTATGAGCTAAAGCTGAATCTTGACTCTAGGCCACACTGTTCAAGAGTTAGAGGTAAAAACATATTTGCCTTTGCTTTAGCGCCAATCACCGCGACACCAAAAATGAGTAATAATAATAATAATAATTATAGCAATAATAAAGAAAAACCAATTTCACTTCATGATTGGAGCCCTAAAAAGAACCAAAAAAAACCCCCAAACTGAATCAATCAATTTATACGGGGATTATGTCACCCTGCCAAGACTGGAGACAGCACCTCAGTTCTGACCTGGACCTAAAAGGTGGAGTGTTCACCTTGAGTTCACATTTGACGCGACACATCTTGTAAACTGCAGTTTTCAAAAATGCAAGATTCCAGTATAACATGGAGATAAAAATCCTGCTCTCAAGTAAAGTAAATTAAAGCTCTGACTCAATCCATTAGCTAATTATCCAACTACATAGAAGATAAATTTGATACATTGAAAAATACAGGACTGAAGGGACTCGTAATGCTGACTTGTAGAATGAGCTGACATATAGACTTTTGGTGTTTTTGCAGCTTGCAAGACTAATGTGAACGTGGGGTTACAGAGACCCATCAGATCAGGGTAATTAAAGGGAGGAAAGGGGTGTTTTGAACTGAAATGAAATCAGGCAGGCAAACAGGAAGCACTGTTCTGGGTACAATGGAAAACAGGACATTCGGGGAATCATGACGCCATTAGTCATGGGGTTAGGCGGGTCAGACACACAACTTTGTATCAGAAAAGACGCGTCAACCCCATAAATCGCACAAAAACTGGAGGCTGTTCTCTGATGCTTTGTTAACAAAAAGTCTAATTCTTTCAACTTGAAAAAATGTTACACCATCTAATTTACAACTGTTGGGACGGGAGACGTCACTTCAATTCTGAATTAAAAATAAAAGGTGGAGCGTTCACATTTGATGTGACATTTTGTGGACTTCTGGAATTGGTAAACTGCATATACCATATTTTTCTTTGGCCAGACAAATTTTAATAAAAATACAACTTCACATTATACCCAGGAGATGCAATGCTTCAGTTTCTAGCAGTGTCTGGCCCAGTGGTAAGGTTCTTGCCAATGGATAAAGAAGTTCAAATCCAGCTCTATTCTATTTCCACAACTTCCTCCGAGTTGCTCAAGGGAGACTGCTCCTGTAATAATGAAATGGATAAGAGCCTCTGCTAAATGCTATAAATGTTAAAGATAATGTGCATCATGAAGCAAAACAATTACCCTCAATCATGTATGATGTTCAATATATTTTATGAGTGTAAATGACTTCAGGGTTTTACATTTTTCCAATTTCAATGCATTATTCCTGTTCCACTATATTTGTATTTGCAAAAAAAAAAATCTCTCCTCACGTGATCTCCATATTTTATAGTAGACTCTGGCACCAACATATAAATTAGAGCTCACGCACATCGCATAACAGGCAATACAAACTCAAAAAATGACAAGTTTTTATCCAAAAGCAAATCATGGCCATAAACTCGAAATAAAAACTGCTTCAAATTTTATTATTTTTTATTACTATTTTTATTACTGCTGTTATTTATATTCTTTCTTCTTGTCTTTTAACAATTATGCCTCACACTGAGTCGACTGCACCTTCAATCTCATTGCTCCTTTGTAAAAAGGATTTATCTATCAGTCTTTCCAATACATAAAGGTGGGACCACTATAATGATTAACATGGAACTTCATCACTAGAAAACCTTTCATCAGTCTGTCGTTCCTATGGGAGTGAAATCTGTCCCAGTGGACTGGGGAAACCACATCCCTAAACACGCTGAATAATGAATAAAAGTGTGACTGTCAGTGATTTATAAAGTATGTAAAGCTGGTTACAACATTGTATTTCGAGCGTTCCTACACATTTTCCATTTCAAAATTCCAGACTTTTTCCCTAGTAAATTTTGTAGACTTCACCATTAAAAATAACTACTGATTTTTTTAAATAAATGACTTGAAAATCCAACTGTAGTCATGTACTGTATGTCACAGTGTGGCATATCACCATATAATATGACATATGGCATATAATAATATTTATTACAGCTCAAAATCTGTATCAGCAGCTATTCGTATTACAAATCCATTTAAACCGATCCCAGGCAAGTTAGATACATAGCATTTCATTTCATTCAGCAATGCTTAAACTTGGAATGCAATGTAACTCTGTCACCGTTAAGCGCTGAACTCATTCCAACATGACAAAATATAGAAGTGTTCCGGCACGCGGACTTTATGTTGATCTGCGTAACGTTAGTGGTGTTGCCAGTGAATAAACGCCAAATAGTTGACTGCTGGGAGACTTCTCGCATAACGTCTCACCTCAGACAGATTTTATTACAGCAACGAGGCAATCAGATGACACAAAGTAGATTTATTGAATGTAACTCTTCACATCGTGAACATACACATTTCTGAACTGTACGGAATCTACTTGGTGGTGAATTGAGGAGCTACGCCAACACACCAGGCAGTCTCCACTAATTTAACACACAACCAAATCACACTGCAAATCACATATTCACAATTATCACATATATCCTACTTTCCTTTTTCACACTCATCCAGACCTGGAAATTAAAATCAAATTCCATACCCTGTATTATTGTGAGGTTCTTTCCCCTTTCTCTCTACTGAGTGTCCAAAGTGAGTTAAGCTCAATTTTATCTCTAAAAATTAGAATTCTATATCTATATCTATCCCATTTTATATCAATAATTCCTGGCTGATAATAAAATGAACTGAAGAATTTTTGGAGTCAACTGATGTGTCCAGAGGATCATTTATGCACCTATAGCTTTCATTCACTGTTGGCCAGATGCACTGCAGGGCAAAACAAACAAGGCAAACAGAGTTAATCACTGTTTCTATACTTACTTTTTTATTTTACACCATGTAACACAATATTTGTGACCCGATCTGCCGTAATAAGTCGGAAGTCGGCGTTCTATTTGTTTAGATACGGGCCGGTTATGTTGAAAAACATCAAAAATATCGATTTTTCGATTTTTACTTATATGAAAGAAAAGGTCTTCAAAATTAATCTGGTCTCCAAAAAAGAAAAATCAATATTTTTGATGTTTTTCAACATAATCGGCCTGTATCTAAATAAATAAAACGCCGACTTCCGACTCATTACGGCAGATCGGGTCACATTTTATATATCTAGAGCACATTTTAGTATGGAATGCATAATGAGAGCAGGCAGTGTCCACTTGTAGGGTTATTGAACTCAATTTAATTAGTGTCGAATTAAGTTCACATTGGCCCACATCAAGGTCACACTTAATGGCAGACAATTTAGGAGCACTGACTAGTTGTGGGAAGAAATCAGACATGAATGGAACAGCACTAACGCAGCACACTGTGAAAGGCTATAAGACTATAAGGCTATGCGCTCGCCCAAACGGCGGAGTTTTCTAAAGACAAATAACACTGGCTACAGACAATATGCATACAATGTTGTAAAACGCTGTTACTCATTTCACCTGGATTTGTTAAACAAGAGAAGTAATCATAAAACATGCAATAAATCTGCAAACATGCAATAATATCTGCCTGATATATTACAGCCAGCAGTGTATGTGTTTTAAGAAATAAATTACTACATCACGTAGGGGCGGTGGTATTGTGAAGCCAAATAATAGCAAAAATCATTATCATAATTATTTACCTTGAGTACTTACAAAATTACATTTTTTGTTCATGTATTATTTGAGCAAATTATTAGCTGCTGTTCTCGGTCTTTAAAACCAAAATGATTTCAAATATCTGTTGAGTGTTTCAGTTGTTTGTCAGACGATGGTATCTGATCCCCAAATTTCAATTTCGTAAAGACATTTCTGCATTTTCTCACAGGATTAAGGGAAGGGCAAAGAGCACTGCAGAATGAGATACAAACAAATATTGTTTTTCTGTTTTTCATAATCAGGGGAAGCCACCACTGTAATTGGAACTAAAATTCAATCAATTGCGCAGCGATAGTTCTGAGTGATTGAAACCCTACTTTCGTGACCATAATAATGGGAGTTTGAATCCCAGGAGAGGCTAAAAATCACCACTGGAGCCACATGGAAGACCTTTTACCTCAAGATGCTCCAGTGAGACCGTCCTGCAATTAGGAAATGTGAGTCACTCTGGCTAAGAGCATCTACTAAATGTTGTAAATCACTGAGCTTCACCTCAAACGAGAGAAGGCCACAAGGAGTCTACATTACAATGACAACCACTGTGCCGATTTAACAAAGAAGAATATGCAGTCATCACCAGGTAAGCCCCAAAACAATTTTAAGAGTATTTTATGTATTAAACATTTCATTTTATGACATTTTAGACTTGTTATTGATTATTTTACAAGTGCGCTTGTTTTTAACAGCTTAAGTCTGAATAAACTGATTTATAGTTTTATTTTTCCCTTTATTATTTTAGAATTAGCGACGCAACTTTGAAAAAGACATGTCAAAACGATGTAATCCGAGGTATTACAGTATTGGCATTTATTAACGCTGCAATTAAAGTAATGATTATGCAGAATGCTCGAGAGCTTTCACTCTTGAAGAGCACTCGGCGTTTAAACATAGCTCCAAAAACAGCTTCCATCATACAACCACTTATCTTTGAGTGAGTGAAAGTGAGTGATTATTTGTCACGGTACCTTGCTCTTGAGTACCTTAGTTCCTTTAGAGGTCCGGGACATTAACCAGCGACCCTCCGATCACAGGGCCAACTCCCTAAACGTTACAATACCAATTGCCCCAAAAAGCACCGACATTTCCCGACCAGCAATCAAAACCTAGCCACTTCGGTAGATCACCAGGTCGTTTTTGCTGATGTTTTTTTGCTCACGTATTTTTGCTAGTGTTTCATGCACCTTGGTTTTAGGGCAAGGCTGGCACGGTCATAATTTTATCATAAAATTACAGGATGTTCATTTACTGTGTTGATAGAATATTTTTTCTATTTTTAGTGCATCTTTATAATTACTATGCTGATTTGTTGGGATGCATCCATAAAGGTATCATTAGAAGTGCTGGACTCTAAGCTGGTCTTACTGTCGTTCAAATAAGCCTGAATCAGGCAGCGTTACTGCTGCACATAGCAGAATTCTCTGGAGCAACAGAAAAAGCAGCATCTGCACCTGCACCTGCACCGCAGTTCTGCCCAAAATCATACTGCAGCGCAGAGGTTTCCAAATGTGCATACAGCCACAATTGGGAGAAATAAATATTTCTCAGTCCTCCAATACTCATTCTTTAGCTCTGCTTAGAAAAGTAAAATGTTACCAGTAAACGTGTAAGAGGACAACAAATACGGCAAGAGAACTTTCAGTGAGATTAAAGGCAGTGAGGTAAAAGCCTGCATCACGTTCCTCCTCTGTTTTTAGCCCTCCCTTCATTCCAGCAGGCTTTTTTCTGTTTATCGTTCACACATTGCGAGTTGTATTTCACACTCCGGAGGCCAAGTTCCACTAATAGCTGGCTCACAAATGCAAACACAGAGAGAGCGAGGGGGACAGCAGAGAGCGAAAGAGAGGATAAGAAAGAAGGAATAAGATAAGATAAAAGATAATTTTTTTCCCAAAGTAAACAACATTGCAACACAAGGACAGGAACATTCTTGTAACAAATACCACTGACAGTGTAACACTGACATTTCCGTGTATAAAGACTTGGCGTCCGGTACTAGTAGATCAATAGTGCAAAACGGTTAATGACAGTGACATTGTCAAAACAGAAATGCAATGAAAGAGCAGCAGATGACAAGACAATGAGGCTCATTCAGTAACACGGTTGATTCACAGATTAAACACTTGAGTTTTAAAAATCACAAAAAATTTTTAAAGATCACCTACATAATGGAAAGGAATTGTACATAATGTCTTATGGCTGAGTTTTATATTGCACAAATGACATGAAAGATAAAGGGGACTACAGAGAGAAAGAGAGAGGGGAAAGAAAGAAAGAAGGAACGAAAGAAAGAAAGAAAAATAAGGAAAGACAAAAGAAAGAAAGGAGAGATAAAGAAAGAAAGAAACAGAGAGACAGACTGAAAGAAATATAAAGAAAGAGAAAGAAGGTGAGAGAGAGAAAAAGAAAAACAAAAGAAGGCGAGAGAGAAAGAAAAAAGAAAGAAGGGGAGAGAGAGAGAAAGAAAAAAGAAACAGAGAGAAAAAGGGAAAGAAACAAGGGGAAAAACAAAGAGAAAGAAAGAAAGAGCAAAAAAAAAAAAAAAAAGAGATGAAAGGAAGAAAGAAAAACAAAGAGAGAGTGTCACCTGAGGAGAGGTGTGATATTGGGGGAACCCGTGATGTTGCTCCTCACTGTAACTCTTCCGTTCCTGTTTCTTCCCAACCTGGAGATGACAGAGAAACATTAACAAACACATACACACTAAAGATGTGAATGTGAAATAAACTGTAATCACTCTTTATCACTAAACAATAACCAGGATAAAAATCTGAAAGTCACTTTAGGGCCTGTAACGCCAACAGCAATTGTGTTTGTGAAACTCTAAAAGTGGGAGCAAAAAATCCAACATAGTCTGAGCCAAACAAGGGGCAAACAGGGACACAGAGTTCGTCTGCCCTCTACTGGACAAACCCAGTCTCATCCCAGACCAGGAAAATTCTCTTATTAGGAAATGCAAACTATCACACTTTCCTCCATGTTGTGATGTTTCAGATTTCCTTATAAGACAACTTTCCTCGTCTGTGATGAGACTCTTGACCACTGAGCAACCAAACGAAACAGCTAATTATTTTTGGTCCAACGTTTATCCCAAACGTGCATAAATCAGCCGCCCAGCTCCTCTTTCCCTGCCTCGTCTCTCAGCTGCCACATCATTTGGCCTTCCTGAGTAACGAGCAGCTAAATGTTAATTAGATTTCAAAAATCTCCTGTTCATTATGCTGGGAGACAATGAGAGAGAGAGAGAGAGAGAGAGAGAGAGAGAGAGATGAATAGGAAGTGAATCAGCCAGTCAGCTGTTCTCCTTTTCTCTTGTTCACTCTGGGTGGCAGCACGCATCGTTGGGCCCCGCGCTCGGGAGCCGTTACGCCGCCACGAGCGACAGCCTCTGTGCTCCGCCACAGATAAGAGGAAGCAGGCAGACGTTTACCTCACAACGCCGTGACGCATTCCGAGCAGACTCGGAGCGCCGTTCTCCACCATGAGTCAGCAGCGCTCCCACTGCAACGCTAATTTGGGCTCCGTAATTCAGCTGGACAGAAATCCAGAGTCCTGCCCACACACCCTGCGCAGCAATGCAGTGGCAAAGAGCAAGGCCAAGAGAGCCCCGTGCATGACTCAGAGCAGTGTATCGACTCTGAAATGTTTTGCATTTGAAAGGCGTAACTTATAAAATATCTGACCGTACGTCCAGAGCTTGGTCTAGATTTTCAGCAGCACGTCAAAGGTTTGCAGGACTGCAATTTGTCAGTGGCATTTTCAATACAAAACATGAGAATGCAATGAGAATTTTCATGTGTTGCATCATTTATTAAAGGATGGCACAACACTCATTAAGTCAAATTACTGTTCCTTAGTAGAGGTGTGAACCTACACTGGTCTCACGATTCGATTACGATTATCAGGTATCAATCGATATCTTGATGCATTTTTTAATGCCACAGCCAGAAATCAACAAGTAAAGTCATTATGATATAAATATTTGTGTTTGTATTATCAGTATTAAAAGTTAGAAGAGTCACGAAATTAACTTCTCTACAACCCATCAATCTATTTAACCACATTTAAGTTTATACTACTTGTGTGAATTGCGATTACAATCAGGACTGTTTAGATTATTTGTAGGGATGCACCGAATATTCGGCCACCAAAAAATTTCGGGCGAAAATGACCGCGTTTGTGGTCCGTATATGATCCGGCGCGCCGCTGGTTTGCGAGATCACATGATCACGGGAGAATTGTAAAAGATCGCGCGGACGCGCACCTGATGCAATGCTTGACTTTAGTGAGGTAAGTACACACAGTCCCAGCCATAACGGCAATATTACAAAAAATTGGTATAATCATTTCTTTGTGTTTCGGTTTCGGTTTTCGGCCAAGTGTTTCCTCATTTTCGGTTTCGGCCCAAAAAAATCATTTCGGTGCATCCCTAATTATTTGCCATTGTGAACACAGCACAGCACACAGTGTACCACGACAAAATGTGACCTCTGCATTTGACCCATCCGTGAAGAAGCAGCGGGCAGCTATAGAACAACACTCGGGAATTCGTGCTTGGGGACAGTACCTTGTTTTGTGTACCTCAGCGGTGCCTTTACCAGCCCAGGACTTGAACTGGTGACCTTTTGATCACGAAGTGAACTCTCTAATTGTTACGCTACCAACTGCCCCAAGCGGTTATTTAGTTTGTCAGTAGTGATGTGATGCTTGCATTTTTCTTCTCATTGTATACAGTTTTATGGTGGAATTTAAATTTCTGACCAAGTTGTAATGGCACTAAAATGTTATCACATGAAATCTAAAATCTGGAATTTCACTTAAATGCTCATTTGACAATTTGATAACAACTAATTCAGTACATTTATAGAAGTATATTCAGCACATGTACATACAGTACTGTGCAAAAGTTTTAGGCAGGTGGGAAAAAATGCTGTAAACAAAGAATGCTTTCAAAAATGGAAGTGTTAATCATTTATTTTCATCAATCAACAAAATGCAGTGAATGAACAATGTTCAATGATGTTTGGAACAACCTACCAGCCAAGTTCCTTCAAAAACTGTGTGCAAGTGTACCTAGAGGAATTGATGCTCTTTTGAAGGCAAAGGGTGGTCACAGCAAATATTGATTTGATTTAGATTTCTCTTTTGTTCATTCACTGCATTTTGTTGATTGATGAAAATAAATGATTAACACTACCATTTTTGAAAGCATTCTTTGTTTACAGCATTTTTTCACACCTGCCTAAAACGTTTGCACAGTACTGTATGTATTTGCGGCATTTTGTTTGACTTTGTGAAGCTGTGTTTAGGTTAAGCCTGATGTTGCCTTGAACAAAAATGATCCCAGCCTCTTCCACTCAGTGAAACATGCAGCTTATTAATGAACCATTGGTCGAAGATCAGTACTTGGTATCCAACGCCAAGGTATTCTGTATTGGTATCAGCAGGGATGTACGATATGGCAATTATTGGCCAAAGCCAATATCCAATGTTTTTTAATGCTTATATCTGCTGATACCAATGAGGTAAATAATGAGGAAGGAGCAGGCAGAGTTGAGCATGTGAAGAGAATATATTTTGCTCGCTAAAGTTCTACTGCACGCTCCGAATTTTGACACAAAAATAACGCCACAACTCTGACATTTCTAACACAGCGACAAGCCTAGTGAGAGTGAACGCACGAGCGTAGTGCACAACATGTTAAGAAAAATTCCCTTCCCGCGTTGGTGGTGTACCAAGTCAAATAGGGCGCGTGACACTCCATGTGCATTTCCTGAGAGGCATACTACCGCAAAGATAAGCATAAGAGTGCCTTACCTTCCACATTATTATATGCGGTAGTACGCAGCTCGGGACACAGCCCATGTGCAAGCTCACATTCGCTAAATGAGGCAAACACAAAATGTAGTTAGACATTTTTCGCTCGTGCAGGCAGAGAGAGATTTTACTCGCGAATGTTCTACTACGTGCTCAGAATTTTGGAACAAAATAGTGCCATACATTTTAACACAGAAGGCGTGGGTCATATAAAATCCGACCTTGGACTTTGGATATGCCTGGCATAAGCGCTACCTTTCCGACGTACAATAAATGCATCATAAAATATTGGCTGAAAATACTGTGCAAATCTAAGCATCGGTCTGATGCCGATGGCTTATAAAAAAAAAATCAATTATTGGCCCATTCCGATATGATTCTGATATAATCTCGCATCCCAAAGTATCAGGACTGGAAAAAAAAAATCATACAGAAGTGTTTACGTAGATGAAAATGACTAACAACACTGGTCACACTGAACGTACAGTATCTACAACACTGTGAAGGCTGGAGGCTAATAAACCCCTTTTAGCGGTGCATGCTTAAGTGATTTACTGTTTTGATCGTCGAGGGGCTCACACACTTTCCAAATGAGATTGCACACTGCATCCTGACACCGGTGATCTACAAAATCCCTGAGGGAAGAAGCCAGGACGCAAAGACAAAGAAGGAGGCTCCAGCATAATGGTGCAGGCGCTGTGGAATCCTTGGGAACCGCCAAGCGGCTGCTTTTCCCAACGCTCGGCCGAGACAAGGGAAACGAGGCCCATTTAACCCTGCTGAATATTCAGCGGTGCACACACACACACACACACACACACACACACAAGGCTTTGCTGCGACTGGCTGCAGGAGTCTGACCCCGCCTCCGAGTCAATCACTACAGCCCATGCCCTGCGTGCAACAGTCTGGCTTTTTTGGGGGGGGTTAAGGGAGGGGCCGTGCCTTTATGTCTGATGCTTATTCAAAACAGTTGGGCAAGGGAGGCAGAAATGAGACGCAACAGACAGCAGACCCGGTGGAGAAGAAACAGGTGAAATAAATAAAAGAAGAGAGAGGGAGAAATTGGGGGAGCACAGGGCGAAGTGAGAACGGAAGCAGTTCACTTCCCCAAAATATAGCACAGGGTAAACGATTCAGAAAATCTCACGATTCAATTCAAATACGATTCTGGGGCTCACGATTCAATCCAGTACCAATTCAAAATTCACGATTGAATAAACAGATGAATGTTTCCAGATTGCTGTTTTGAGTTACTTTTCGTATTTGACTGTGGCAGATTAACAAAAATAAATCACACTCCATCAAAATATAGTTTTTGGAGTGCACGAATCAATTCTAAATCGACAGAGAAAGAGTCGTGATTCGATTGGATTTTTTGGACACCCCTAAAGTATAGTAAATAAATACATGTAAAACGTAAATAAATGTAATAAAGTAAATAAATATCGAACCTTTTCTGAAGTAGAAATATCACTTTTAACAATGATTGAATCAGCAGACTTGAACAAGAACAATGGGCCTCAGCCACCAGCCCTTCTTAAGAATAAATCTGTTCTTAAAACACAGTTTTCATGAAAATTCTGACATTCTTATTATTATCTTCTTATAATTTTTTACTGCATGCTTATTTGTGCAAAACAGTAGCTCACTGGGTTTTCTTCATTTTACAGTTGTGTAATATTACACTATTTAAATGTCAACTTCCTTAAGAACAAATGTAAGAAATAAAATATTGGAGAATAAGGCTCAACATTTCAGACACCCGTGCTTAAACTCTAGCTGGAAACTGGCAACTGAATTCAAAACAAGCATGCTAAGTGGGATTAGGAAACTGTCTCTGCAATAACCAGAACAGGGTCGTGTTGTTCCAGTTTTAAGACTTTGGTCTGTTTTAGAATTTAGTCTTCCCCAGAATCATTCCTAATCCCTTTCTTAGGATTTTGGGCTTGATAGAGAGTTGGGATGGTTACTTTTAAAATGTATTCTACTACAGAATACAGAATACCTGCGCTTACTTCCACATTGTCTTGCTTTTTACAGCTGTATGAACATGGCAATCACACCCTGCATGGTCATAAGTGTTGTCTGAATTATCAAGACAGAAGTGTGTTTCTGCCCTGGCTCTGTCCTGGTGGTTCCAGCTCTGACTCCTCCATTGTGTGACTTACATTAAATAGACGTTTACATTAGAATCTTTGGTTGCGTGTTCTGAAGGGCTTCTGGTAATGAATAAAATTGTCGAAATTTATAAACATATTAACATGTGAAACAGAAAAAAAACTGCCATACAATCCATTATTTTTAACAATGTAACCATTCCGATTACCATCTATTTAAACTGTGACTGTAACTAATCTGTAATCTAAATACATAACGCCGGTACAGGTATTCCGTTACTCCCTAACACTGCTGATAAAGTGCCATCAGACCATACAAATAAGTTATTAAAGGAATCCATGAGAAGTAAGCACTACTGCGGATTAAGGAAAATGCACTGTGCTCTTTCCAGGGTTGATAAAGCAGTCTGTACTGGCCCAATTTTTTTTGTAGTTTTTAGATAACTGAGCAGTGTTTATCCTTCATCTTAAGGCCAGCTCTGCCATTTATGGGCATTTCTATCACTGAAAACACCTGGCCTAACAAATGACAGGAGTGTGTCAGAACTGTTCTGCACAATCCGCCCCCGACCCACTTCACGACACTTTACACTCCTCAACCCACTCCATCACAACTGGCTCGGGGAGACCAACAGCGCCATGTATAGGTACATTAATTCGGTACGACCTGCCAGTCCTGAGGCTTTTAGCACTCTTAGTGAAAGAAAAACTGCTCACAGTGAAGCTATAAAGTTCCCCTCACAGCAGCAACTGTTCTTCTGATACTACTTTTCTACTGGATCCATGTAGTTCTTGTTGCACGTCAAGAACTGAAGCTAAGATTGTGCTTGTCATAACTAAAGCTGAACTGAACGAGTGGTGAGTAAAACATTAACGTATATGTAAATCTGCCAAATGCTTATTAATATACACAGCCTTTACAACATTTACAGCATTTAACAGATGCTCTTATCCAGAGCGACTTGCGTTTCCCGATTATACAGATAGTCTCTCTGGAGCAACCTGGGGTTAAGGGTCTTGCTCAGGGACCCAGTAGTGGTAGAGCTGGATGTAGGATTTAAACCCACAACCTCTTGGTCCAGACGTGGGCATCCTAACAGCTAGAATACCACCACCATCAAGCCTGATTGTGTATATAAAATGAAATGTTCCTATTAAAAATGGATGAACAATATCACTGCACCTTCACTGAAAAATCAGGATTGTGATTCGATCCAGAAAATTTTAGATAATTAATAACATACACACACCTCAATATTTGAAATACCAATAAGCACTTAATAATAAGATAAATACTCAATTTTACCCCACTGATGCACACAATCGCACACACAAAATCGTATGACGATTTTAATCTGGACAACACATGTCTACAGTAATGCAATACTTTGAAAGTCTTTTTGGTTTCTAACCTCAGTTTGATGCTTCATTTCTTTTTCCTGATCTATAGTTTGGTCCATAACTATTTTGACATTGTTGCAAGTAAAACTTTCTCTCTGTATACCACAATACATTCGAAATTAAGCTCGTTTGAAATCGAGATGTAATGGAAGTACTGACCTTTGGCTTTATATGCCTAAATAACATAATATTATATTTTGCTTGCAGAGAGCCAGACTTTGTGGTTTTTAACATCTCTTTACATTTGCGCATGTTGCAATAATTCACTGTACTTGGGCTGAATCCCATTTCACCCCATGGCCCTACCCTTTGTTTTGCACGCTCACGTGTTGGGGCGGGTTGTCCCATTTCTCATTTAGACAGAGGGGTAGGGCGATAGGGAAGGGCTAACTACCCCTTCAAACAGAGATTGTTTCAGAGGTTCACTCCAAACGGAGGGGTAGGAGATATTTCCCAGAATACCCTGCGAAAAAATGGCTGTGAAACCAAAAGAGACTAAAGAGTCATACAAGTTAACGTAATTTCTCTAAATAAAGTATTTAACAGGTGTACTATTTAGTTTGACTTTGATTTTCAGCCTTATGGTTGTATTCTTCATAAATGCCACAAAATACAATTGCTGGTGTGGTGTCGGTCGCTATTATACATCTCCAGTTTGCTGCAGACAAATGCAAAAGAATCCCAACTGCCCACGCGATGGAAATAATAACCGGCGATGACGGCATGCTGAACATCCCAAAAAAAACGGTGCCCACAACAGTCTCTGATTGGCTATATGTCACACAAGTAGTAGCCAATCAACGCTGAAGCCTTGTTGTCACTCATACCACACTTACACATGAGCGCAGCATGAAGTGCGGAGACGAGAAGAGAGAGGAGAGTTTCAGCTGAGCTTGGTGTTTGTAAAATTGAAAAAATGACAGATTAAAAAAAAAAAAATTTGCATATCGGTTCCAAATATCAGTTATCAGCCTCGTTAAATAGCAATAATCAGTATCAATATCAGTTCTGAAAAAAACGATATCGATCGACCTTTATTGTGAACACACGGCAGCACAGCACACAGTGCACCACAACAAAATGTGACCTCTGCATTTGACCCCTCCGTGAGGGAGCAGTGGGCAGCTGACATGGGCAGCGCCCGGGGAGCAGTACTTGGGGATGGTACCTTGCTCATTAGTATCTCAGTGACACCTTCTCCGATCCTGGGATTTGAACCGGAGACCTTCAGATCACGGGGCGAATGCCCTAACCATTACGCTACCAACTGCCCCTTAAGACAAACTTTAAGACGAGAAGACTGAATAAAAGTCTCATTCCAAACATTTACTGTTCCTAACATTCACAAGCCATTTGTATATAGTGCATCCGGAAAGTATTCACAGCGCTCCACTTTTTCCACAATATCCTATGTTACAGTCTTTTTCCCAAATAGATAAAATTAATCTTTTCCCTCAAAATTCTACACACAATACCCCATAATGACAAAGTGAAAAAAGTTTATTTGAAACTTTTGCAAATTCATTAAAAATCAACAACAAATATCAAACATTTACATCAGTATTCACAGCGCTTGCTCAATACTTTGTCGAAGCACCTTTGGTAGCAATTATAGCCTCAAGTCTTGATGAGTATGATGCCACAAGTTTGGCACACCTATTTTTGGGCAGTTTCCCCCATTCTTCTTTGCAGAACCTCTCAAGCTCCATCAGGTTGGATAGGGAGCATCGGTGGACAGCCATTTTCAGATCTCTTCAGAGATGTTCAATCGGGTTCAAATCTGGGCTCTGGCTGGGCCACTCAAGGACATTCACAGAGTTGTCCTGAAGCCACTGCTTTGTTATCTTGGCTGTGTGCTTAGGGTCGTTGTCCTGTTGGAAGATGAAGCGTCGCCCCAGTCCGAGGTCCAGAGCGCTCTGAAGCAGGTTATCATCAAGGATGTCTCTGTACATTGCTGCATTCATCTTTCCCTCAACCCTGACTAGTCTCCCAGTTCCTGCTGCTAAAAAACATCCCCACAGCATGATGCTGCCACCGCCATGCTTCACTGTAGGTATGGTATTAGCCAGATGATGACCAGTGCCTGGTTTTCTCCTGACATAACGGTTGGCATTCAGGCCAAAGAGTTCAATCTGTGTTTCATCAGACCAGAGAATTTTATTTCTCATGGTCTGAGAGTCTTTCAGGTGCCTTTTGGCAAACTCCAGGCAGGTGGTCATGTGCCTTTTACTGAGGAGTGGCTTCCGTCTGGCCACTCTACCATGCAGGCCTGATTGGTGGAGTGCTGCAGAAATGGTTGTCCTTCTGGAAGGTTCTCCTCTCTCCACAGAGCAATGCTGGAGCTCTGTCAGAGTGAACATCGGGTTCGTTGTCACCTCCCTGACTAAGGCCCTTCTACCCCGATCGCTCAGAATGGCCCGGGCGGCCAGCTCTAGGAAGAGTCCTGGTGGTTCCAAACTTCTTCCATTTACGGATGATGGAGGCCACTGTGCTCATTGGGATCTTCAATGCTGCAGCAATTTTTCTGTAGCCTTTCCCCAGATCTCGACACAATCCTGTCTCGGAGGTCTGCAGATAATTCCTCGGACTTCATGGCTTGGTTTGTGTTCTGACATGCACTGTCAGCTATGGGACCTTTTAAAAAAAGGTGTGTGCCTTTCAACTCAATTTACCACAGGTGGACTGCAATCAAGTTGTAGAAACTGTTGAAGGATCATCAGTGGAAACAGGATGCACCTGAGCTTACTTTTCAGGGTCATGGCAAACGCTGTGAATACTTATGTAAATGTCTGATTTTTGTTTTTTATTTTTAATAAATTTGCAAAGGTTTCAAATAAATATTTTTCACTGTCATTATGAGGTACTGTTTGTAGAATTCTGAGGTTAAATATGAATTTGGGAATTGGGAATAAGGCTGTAACACAGGACATTGTGGAAAAAGTGGAGCGCTGTGAATACTTTCTGGATGCACTGTAGCTGAGAGAGTGCAGCATTTTTCATTAAGACCACCTTTAAAAACTTACGAAATCCTTTTCCATGGTTAGCAGTCTTTGCAGATTTGGAGAAGCTAAAGCAAAGCTCTGTCACAACACATGCATATAGTGCTGGAGTACAAAGACAATAGCGCTGTTGTGTCCGAAACTAAGTCTAGCGTACTCCAGCATGCAATACAATACAAATAGTTGTTTATGAAGTTCACAGAAAATGTCAACAAGGACTCTGTGTTCATGTTTCAGTCCTTACCTGATTTCTTCTGATGTTTGGACAGCGTCTTGTACTTGGAGTCGCCTCGAGCACCTCCAGCTCATCCTCGCAAGAAGGTTTCGACCCTCCTGGGCTCGTAGCACTGTTTCTGTCCGATCTCTCGCTGACCAACCTCTTTCCCTGTGTAAACAGCAGAAAGCAAGCAACAACGAGGTTACTAAATATGTTTGTATATGTCTGCTCGGCCATGTGGAGCTTTTTTGGCAAAGGGTTTTTTGTCTTTTTTAGATATATGCATTAAATTCATTACTCACAAAGTTGCACAAATCATATGGAAATGCTTTAAAATATAAATTAAATGAAATCATTATCATCAAGTGATTTCAGTAGTGAAACTGGATTGCATGTCCTGGACCACTTGCTTTGCCTTTGCAAACCACCAGGGGGCCGCGGACCACTAGTTGAAAAAGCCTGGAGTAAAGCATGAATGGATGCATCTGTACTGCCAATTGCAAATGCATCTTCTTTCACATGTAGTTTGTAGTGTAACGATTAGGGAGTTGGCCCCGTGTTCGGAGAGTCACCGGTTCAAGTCCCGGACCGGTAAAAGTACCACTGAGGTACTCATGAACAAGGTACCGTCCACAAGCACTACATATCGGCTCCTTCATGGATGCAGATCTCACGTTTTGTTGTAGTGCACAGTCTGCTGTGATGTGTTCATAATGACAAGTAATCACTCAATTAATTCAGTTTACATAATCAATTTTAATAATAAATGGTAGTCTGAAAACCAATGCGCCACATTTCAGAAACAGCAAAATTAAATTAATCAAGAGACCCTATAAATCTCTCACCAATTTTACCCATGCCCGCAAATTCATTTGAGCCCACATATGTTCTGCAGTCTCTCCGGCAAGCTTACCTTTGTGTTTCCTGGTGTGGTGACGAGAAGCTGCCTCCTTTTGCCCCGGCCGGTGTTAAAACTGCCAGAACCACTCTCCTCCCACTCCTGCTGCACTTTGGGACCTGCGTCAGCCGAGCCCTTCTTAGTTACCACGCGTTTATCCTTTATTACAATGGAAGAAAACATTACTGTTAAACGTACAGGGGTGATGTAGTACCATCAAAATTCTGCAGTACATTTACATTCTTATGGCTATTAAAAATTCAGGATAGACAGTAAGCAGCGTCTGATATACTTGCTTGACAGGACACGTGTTCTCTATTTAACTACTTTCTTGAACCCTAAGCTATAAGTTCATGTTTGCCAACCTTTCTTCCTAGCAAATGGTCAAAATCATTTTACTGCCCAGTACTAGAGATGAAGGGATTATTTGCATGGATGAATTTTTCATCCCGTCATTTAAGTCAAAAATGAAAGAACCCTGATAGGAGAAGAGGTAAGACAACACTAACTTGTGGATAAACATACTGTGCTGTCCTGCCTTAAGAATCTCAGCCCATTTAGTGTGTCTCAGGAACACTGGCAACCCCGGCAGACAATGCTAAGAACTAAATCAAATCCTAATCTCTGTGCGCAGCCTTTCTGAAAGAACAGGCTAACCCAAATGGCTAATGTGCCCTACACTGTCAGACGGCCACAACCGTGGTGAATTTAGTTTATGTGCATGTGGGAGAGGAGATCACCACTAAAAGACAAAACAAGCCAGAGTGAGCCACTCACAGTAGAGGACTTGTTGATGGTGATGGTGAGGTCATCTGCCTTCCCCTTGCGGCTCGGCATGGCCATGCCCCCCTGCTCTGCCCGCTTTTTATCCTCCTCCACCTCCTGACAGAGACAGCACAGGTCAGAACGAACTCACCGACACATTACTCGTTACACCTCCATCTTCTGACTCTTCCCTTGGTGTCGAACTGTATTCCGATGCTTGCCTTGGTGTTTTAATTGTGATGTCGTTCATGTTTGTCTTCTTACTTCCTTTAAAGACCTAGTAAGGGGAAAACCGTCCTTGGTTTGGTAACGTGAAATGTGTTACAAAAGCGTGTCCGAAAAGATGTGGAAAACCTCTGAATTCAGTTTTTTACGACGCTGTGGACTTACGCAGTGTAACAGTTTTTCACGGCTTTTCGAAGTGGGACTAAAACACGGCTTGCTGAAGTAGAGAAGTTGTGTTTAGCATAGCCCTGCTTAGATCTACTGTTCTGGCCCTGCCCACCTGCATAGCGTCAGTAGCCTATCTGCTAGTCTGGGCAAGTTCACTAAGAGTGTCTGTCATATGCTAAGTCCGAAGCGGTTCCTAATATCTCCATTCCCTCACTGCCGGCAGCTGCCGTTGAAGAACCAAGTGTAAGTTTACCTATTTTGTGTTGTCATAAACTGTAAAATATGACGTGCATGTTTAACCTGTTGTAAAGAACTCCAAATGATCAGCGAATGCATGAGAACATGCTGCTAATCCGTATGAGCTAGCCCAGATGTGAATTTTAGCAGCGGCGTAATGCATGGTAATATGTAAGTTAGCAAACTATCTGCTCTAATCTATCAACTCTCGTTCTTTCAGCGTTTCCTCTGCCATTTATTCTTTCCCCTGCCCTCCTCTCGCGTAAATATTTCCCTGCCATTATCCAGTGTTGTATTCCGTGTTAGCTCAGACTGTGCTTACTATCCCGTCACTGTCTTCATCTCTTCCAGTGAAACATATATTGCAAAGGCACAAGGAAAATTTTACATAGTTTTACTTGCACAACTTTAGAGTGATCTTTTTTAACAGTGCATGTGCATGTGCTTGTGTTTTACAGTCGATGGGTAGGAGCTCTGTAGGTTCTTCAGCGCTTTGAGCCGACACGTCTACATCATCAGAGCGTACAAAGTACTGCCCTTATTTTCACCACTTTGATACTTAATATTACCAATTCGTTCAAAATTGAGGTGATTACTGACAACTGTTTCCTTAGTATGCAGAACTTTGCGCCAATATTATTTTGACCTTGCTGGGCCTTAAATGACTAGAGAGTAGCAGAACAGTATTTCATTACACTGCTGGGCAAATGACACGTAAAGATTTGTTCATTCATTCATTCAGTTACGCCTCCTGGGTACTGGTTAAAGTAGAGCTTCACAATCCAGTCCTCAAAGACTTCGAGCCAGTTTTAAAAACTGATCTGGTCCGCTTCTTCACAAAACAAACGAAGTCTGATAGGAATCCTAGAATTCAACAGTGAATGGTTAGAATGGTAAGAGCTGGAACATGTGAAAAACCTGAAGGTGGGACATTAAGATTTTTATTACTTATTAATTGCTAAAAGCTGATGGCTCACTTTTGAGCAGATAACATCACACACATTAGCAAACACTACCTGGTCCTGGTCCCCACTCACATTTTAAAAGCTTTTTGAAAACGTATTAAAAACAATTACCACAAACGTTTGATAGCAATGATGAGTTAATGCTCATGTCAACATGTTACTCTGATACTGACTAACCTTTTTCCGCATTTTCATAAAACTGAACATTTTACCCAGTTAATGAATAACCATCTCAGTTTGATAACATTGTTATAATTTTAGGCTATGAGAGAAAAGGTCTCAAAGCCATAGAATTTTTTAAATACAAAAACAAAAAAGTCCACCCTCGTTCAGCAATCACTAAGGTGTCCTCACCTGATAACGCTTCATAAGAGCCTCGTTCTTCCTGCGCAAAGCCTCGATTTTTTTATCCAACTCGGCATCCTTCTGCTCTTTCTTCTGCAGCATCATGTCTGAAGGGCTCTGGGAAAGACAAGATTGTTTTACGTCGTCAACATAACCTCAAGATTGTACCCAAATCCTTTCAAGTAAACACACCACGTAAAGCTATTCATCACACTTTCCATACTGCCTCCAGCATATTTAGAAGGTTTCAGTATCACGCAGAAAGGCAAAAATCTGTCAAAATGATGTGTGTTCCTTGAAAAACACTGCACAGTCAAAAACCAAGCTGTAACCTGGAATTTCTATCAACAAATAGGTAAGAGGCTTTGACTGAATAAATACAGCAGTGATTTCTTTATTTCTGCTGGCAGCAGATTTATTAAAACCCTAACTGATGAAGACAGTATCTTCTAACTTCTTAAACAGCCAAGTCTGTAAAAGAATGAGCATTTCCACACGCAATTAGGGCTGGTCGACATGACCTCAAAACAATATCGCAATTAATCGAACATTTCACTTAATGAATGATTTTATTGTTTTGGTTTTGGCTTTTGCCCTCGTAGTTTGACAAGGTTTGTACTGTAAATATGCTCAACTATTAAAGATGGACATTTTTCTATTGAAAGAGTACATATCATCTGTGAAAGGAAGACACAAATGTAGTGGCAGACTGGACGAGGTGATGTCACGTCTCTTCAACACATGCAGTAGTACGTTTTTAAGGGAAAAGTACATAAACAAACTGAGGACAGTATAAACAGAATGTTTGCCTTTCATTAATTAAAGGTCCCATATTATGAAAAAAAATCACTTTTTCTGTTCTTTGGACATCATTTTGGGTCTGTACTGCCTCTACACACACTGTAAAAATAAAAAAAATGGTGAATTGTCTTGGTACTAATTGATAAATGTCAGAAATCGTGTGCTTAAATGTGCCGTTTCAATTTTTCCCCTACATCTGAATAACTCCACCCTCCTATCTGAGAACTTCCGTCCACCAGGTAGAACTGCTAGCACTTCTCGCATGCGCCGGTGTAGGTATCTCAATGAAGAAGTCTACCGGTGGAGTGTTGTGTTGAACATGTACGGCTGTATGGATGGTCTGTTAGCAGCAGCCATGTCGATTATTTTCACGTGAGGTAAACTCTCGCCATGCTGTCTACGCCCCAGTTCCGGAGTGGAGCGTGTGTGAGCAGCAGCAGCTCATTTGCATTTAGGAATACTAAGGAGAAACAGCCCGTTCTGAAAGCGACTGAAACAGAGGGGTAAAAAGCAGGTAAAAATGCCTAATCTGAGAAGTATTTTCAGCAAACTACTTTAGAGACATGTTTAGTGGAGCTCACAGATATATTTTAACTTGTTGAAAAAATTGATAATATGGAACCTTTAACAGAATGTCGGAATTGGATGATTTCCTGGGTTGGGTAAGGGACATGAGCTTACAGTATATCCCGACCTTGCACTGGATAAAATAATGCAGTAGCCTGACTTTCCCCATCGTCAATACAACACCTCTGTAAAAAATGTGTGCAGCTCTGGAAGAAAATACAGTAAATGCTGTGACACTGTATAAGCTAAAGACAAAAAAATATCGTGTATGACTGATCTGCTTCTGACCAGCTGATCTGCTATTACTTAGATAGTAAGTCATTTTGAACATACATATACATTTTGAACTGACATACCGAGTCTTTTTCTAAAATCTGTTGAGCTCTATCGTCCAATAAAACCACAAACAGCTCACTCAAAGCTCTAATGGAGAGAGAATTTGTGTGCAACCATCTCCATACGGACTCGTCATTACTGGGCTCAGTTTCAAAGATGCAACCAGATAGTTCTGCGTGCTAAATATTCACTCACCAACCAGCCTTCACTAGAAGTCCAGCGTGTGAACATGTTCAGGATTTTCCCCTCACGCGCACTAAACAGCAATGTGGTGGTAAGAAAGGGACCACCACAAGAAAATGACTGAAAATGAATAAGAAAAATGACACCACAAAAAGAAGTCAATCACAATGGAACATTGTTGTAGGGCTGGGCGATACGGCCTTAAATCAATATCCCGATTAATTGAACTTAACATAGCACTTCGATTAGGATTATTGAACAATAATTTTGTTTTTGTTTATTTGCTTGCCTTCATAGTTTGAGTTTGTATTAAAAATATGCTCATTTACTAAAGGTGGAATTTTTCCGCTAATGAAAGAGTGCATATCTTTGCAATTTAAAAATAACCAAAGGAAACAAACACCGATGTAGTGGCAGACTGGGCTGGGCATAGTAGTATGGTTTTAAGTGGACAGTACATGAGCACACACTGGGAAAAGAATGAACAAATTTCAAAAACAACTAGAGATGCAATACCATAAGAAAATGCCAATGTGATCGCATAAATCTGTGGCTGTGACATAAAATCTAGCTGAATAGAAAGGCCTTGATTAAAGGAGCTATATGCAAGAAATTTATGGCAAGTAATCATAAAATGAATGTATAAAATGTCACCAGAGATTAAGGAATCATGTTAATTTGAAATTCTGATCTCACTGACAAAATTAGTACAGCCAGAATATTCACATTTTAAAACTTAATTTACAGCACACATTTACAGCATTATAAGAGCGACTTACATTTCCTAATTTCAGGGACAGTTCCCCTGCGAGCAACTTAGGGTTAAGGGTCTTGCTCAGGGACCCAATGTTGGTAACGCCAGAGGTCAGATTCGAACCCACAACCTGTGGGTCCCAAGGTGAATGTCCTACCGCTAGGTCACTAACACCCAATGCCAACACAAACACAAATCGTGTTTATGTTCTGGTTTTGTGTTTCTATCTCCCAGTCGCAAAGTCAGTAGCATTTCGGCATCCAGGTTGCCAGTTACCACTGAGCTGCAGCTACAAGCATTCATTGATTCGTTCATTTTCTGAACCACTTCAATCCCAACTGGGGTCGCGGGGGGACCGGAGCCTGTCCCGGGAACTGACGGGCGCAAGGCGGGGACCAACCCTGGGCAGGCGCCAACACACCGCAGGGGCTACAAGCATTCTGGATTACAAATGTCTGACGTTACTAAAACTAAAAGGTCTTTCTATGACTCTCAAAAATGTTTTGACCAAAGCAGAAACAAAACGAGGATCTGCATAGGAGATGCATTTGAAAGATGGCGATGACTGGAAGCTGCAACTTGCACACATACTTTTGGTTAATCTTGAGGATTCCAACAGGTGGCAGTGATACACTTATAAAAGCACATTAGAAAGTGACAATAAAAGAAGTGCGAGAAATCATCGGCCAGTTTTGCTGTGAATTGAGCAAAGATGTTGCAGATAAAAATTCTTTGCATTCTGATGTTGTTGCAAAGGTGCAAAAAAGGACAGCGAAACTATCGAGCCATGTTGACAGTGAACAACGATGCTGACGTCGCGTACCAAACTTGAACACATTGCCACCCCAATATTCGCAGGTGCTGCAACTCGAGCACGCGTCGTGTTCATTTCTGATGACGTGCTCAGTGGACGTGTCAAAAGAGCGCTGGGAACGCGTGCGTGATGCGTGCGTGAAAAAGTTCTGAGCGGCCTTAGGTTGAAAAACAGGCGAAAAAGTGGACAGAACTTGCCAACGAGTGTGTTAATCAAGCACCCCACATCGCAATAGGTCGCATGAAGTTTGGAACGAAGTTTCCATTACAAAAATTGTAGGAGGAGTATCAGAAAAAGTGTGTGGAATAAAAATCGGATAACAATATGCGATTGCTGTGAGCAATCAACATAACCCACATTGGCAAGATTACGCCGATTAGAGGTTTTGTACGTCCAGGTGATTAATTGCCAACATTTCTTACTGCAATTCACAATTCCAATCCTGGTCCTACTTCAGCCCAGAATAATGGTTAATAGGCCAAGGTCCTATTCTCCAATCAGGTAGGTTTTTCTTAACACTTAAATGTGACCCTCCACGTCAAATTTTATTATGAGTTTTTATTATGTTTTCATGAAAGGGCATAAATCAAGCTTCAAAACGATACCTATATCGAATGAATCGGACGACATATGACTGAGATATCAACATTCAAAGGAGTCGGGTTTCTCCTGTCACGCCAAGTGAGAATAGAAGTTATTCTCGATATATGCTTACTCCTGGAAGCGCTTGATGCGGTCGCAGCTACGTTTGCATTTACGGTAGCCTACGCTGCATTCACAGCCATATGGAATAGTCTACCTGCGTTAGGTTAACTGAACTCCAGGAGGCAGATGGATTCTGGAGAATATACTAGTCAGCGAGTGGATTTACGTAAATATTGAAGTAAGCCGGTCAAAACGAAACTTTTAACATTCTGCTGGAATTGAATTCCTCACCTCAAAGAAATCACGTTTTTAGGATAGTGCGGATGAAGTTTTCAGCGAAATTTATTCTAATGCCGTATAGACCTTCCACTGTTTTAAAACACTAAAAAACAAAATCTAAATTTTACCCACGCATAACGCCATGGTCGGAAGCCTCGCTGCGACAAGTGACTGGTTTTTTGCCGTGGAGGTCCTAAATGTGCTTTTGAAGATTTCGCCTTTTTCACAGTAATTGAAAATTGAAGTGATCCTTTGTCGTGTAGACACACCACAACTTCTTTGATGCACCACAACCAAATATGACCCCTGCATTCGACCCATCCGTGAAGGAGCAGTGGGCAGCTGACATGGGCAGCACCCGGGGAGCAGTGCATGGGGATGGTACCTTGCTTATGAGTACCTCAGTGGTAACTTTACCAGTCTGGGATTCGAACAGGCGAACTTCTGATCGCGGGGCGAACACCCTACCGTTACACCACCAACTGCCTATTGTCTATTTTTCTAGACAATGTGGACCAAAGTCTAGCTTCAGGGAATCTATTGTTGTACAATCAATCATTTTTTGCACTGTCTCTTCGTAATACAACAAAACCTTCTTTGGTGGTGAGGCTGCAAACTTCGTTTTATTCCCCAAATCCCTTCGTGCACTGTTGTAAAAGCCTGATGGTAGTTTTACTGTTATTTATATTACATGCATAATCAGGCTATTAGCTTCAGAGACAAGTGCCGCCTCCGAGGTGAATGGATCCTGCGAGACATCCATTAAATAAGTCATCCTTCATTACCTTCTCCACTCCATAATTAAGAGCATTGCTTTGTAAAATGGTTTCTCAAAATGTGGATGGCTTCTTTAATATGGAAGTTGCTACAACAGATTATTGGGCATTTTTGCAGCGAAATAACGCCGTCCGTTTAGCGCGCCTCGTCCGAAACAGGTCTAAACAGTACCCGGCTGTCTCCAGAGATGGCTGACATCGGCATGAACAACTAACTGAACTAGAACGCCAATATCACAAGAAGGTCTGTGCAATATTATGAAAAATATTTACATCTGAATTTGTACCGCGCTCAGATTCACGGGTTCATGGAAAAAGCTCAAAGACGCTTAAAAAAGCATTCAGGTTGCAGCAATATTTGGGGACCCAATTAAATGACCTGTTTATACAGATTTGTGCATTCTTCCATTTGCATTGCTATAGCTGCCTCATTTCATGGGGGACTTTTAATTCCTGACCAATCTGTTGATTAGAGTGTTGAAATTAAACACATAATCGATGCATCATGATGCAGACGTGGACGATTCGGCATTGATGCAGTGGCAGAACGTAATCGCTAATATAAATTAAGGTTTTAACTTGACAGCGGCTGCCCTTTAGTAGTCTGCAGAGTGGTCAGTAAGTAATCCAGTTTCATTACTGAAATCTTATATATATATATATATATATATATATATATATATATATATATATATATATATATATATATAAACTGGTTAAAGTTAGTTAAAAATTTATATATATATATATATATATATATATATATATATTAAAAAAGATCATCTGGAAAATGTTTAGAAAAATAAATAAACTGGTTAAAGTTAGTTAAAAAGAATTTATATATATATATATATATATATATATATATATATATATATATATATGGTTGAGATTGATTTAAAATTTATATATATATATATATATATATATATATATATATATATATATATATATAAATTTTAACAACTTTAGCTTCAATTATTTTCTAAACATTTTCCAGATGATCTTTAAAGGCAAAAACCCTGGATTACATCATAATGACATTGCCTGGTATTGAACACTCTCTGTCCTGCTTTTCTCCGTTAGTAGCGCCTATATTTTTTAGCCTACAAATATATGAGCTTCAGTGTTCAGGCTAACCAGAAAAAAAGACCGCCCGATTAGACACGTTTTTTTGTCTGGCATAGTGGCTGCTCCAGAAAAAAAAAATATTTCTGGGAGTGGCCAGTAGAGGAATACAGCAAATCTTCAAGGGTGGCATGTAAACAAAATCATAATCCAAATTTAATACTGATTGGAATACTAGAGCCTACGAGGGCAAGAGCAACATGCCATCTTGCTACAAAATAGATTTCACGTCTTGAACTATTGTCAATTTTAAATCTAGACTAAGCATTTTACACATAGTATGCATAATAAAAGAAATTTACTTAGAATTTAGCAACTGTGGTGGCAAAAGGATGATTTTGGTGGCTATTTGCCACCACTGGCCTCAAACATCAGGTAAAAACAGGGCTGCATCGTCAATGTCACTTGTCCTTGCTAATAATCAAAACCAAAGAAGAACTGGGGCATACACTGTCAAACTCACTACAAATGGCAATATACAGCCAGAGAAACTTCATGCACCCAATCTCTATTTGAGACTCAAACTTTCAAACGCCGCCACTAATGCTAAGCTGTGATTTCTCTCCACCTTGTCGGCTAAACTAGCGATCTCAAAAAACCGCGATTGAAATAAAGGCGTACTGCAGTGCCGATGGTAGCACAGAAACTTAGCAACAACGAGGTCTGAGAGAGAGCACAGAGAAAGCGCTCTGGAAGTGAGGTTTTAAACACAGTCTAGCAGAAAAAACGCGTTTATTTGGACTGGACACTTCTTCCTGTTGTTGTTATTTTTCTTAGTTACAATACTTTCTCAAGGGCTGAAGTTTTTATTGCTGGAGGCAGGAAATAGCCTGACTGAAGCCCATAACCTTTTCATCAATGGGGCAGTTGGCAGAATGACCGGAAGGCCCTGGACCTGTAAAGGTACCACTGAGGTGCTTGTGAGCAAGGTACCATCGTGAAAGACTACGACCCACTGCTCCTTCACGAATGGGTCGAATCACAGAGAATACGATGGGTCGTGGTGCACTGTGTGCTGTGCTCTGTTCACAATGATAATCACTGAATTTCATACCACTAATGACAAATAGATCTTTTTGGAGAAGTGGAAACATTTGAGAATTAGAAATAAAAAATAATAAAAGCCTTTTTATTTTTTGTTGAGAAGATTCAAATTTTGAATAAGTCAGAAAAATAAGTCGTACCACGACATGTGGCTATTTCGCACTCACATGCTGCGAAGATGATGCTGAATTGCCTCTCACACAAGGGCACTCAACAAAGGAACTGTATAATCAGTAAACAAATAACAACAATAAACAGAAAATAAAATAATCCAATCAAAGCAAAGCAACAACGGCTAGCCAGAAAAACACGGGGAATAAAGGATTTGAGAGCAGTATTATTTTTGAAATGAAAGCAGTAGTATCCTCCTGTAAAAAGTACAGACCACATCAAAGTGATGCTCTTATTTGCTCTCTGTGTGATTCGCATCAAGTAATACAGGAAAAGCTTAGTGCATAGTGTTTACCAAACCGTCGTCATGCTCCTGACCCCCATCGGAGAGCCTCGGTTATAGATTTCTATGTGGCAAAACCAGGATTTCTTTAAATGGCTATGGGGCAGGCTAAGAGCATGTGCTAAGCCCGAACATCAGGGTGTAGGACAAACAGAGCCCTCCTCCGGTAAGAATAAAGGCAATTCACCTCGACAACAGCCTTGAAACCCTTTCTTAACACATCACAGTCGAGAACCAGAATCAGAATGAGGTTTACTGCCGTGTCCTTTTATACAATTTGCTTTTGGTGGTCGCTGCTAAAACAGTAAAAGCAAAACGATTTTTAAAAAAATATATATAAGGTGCTAAAATAAATAGATATGATCAAGAAATAGGATTGAAAAAATGAACAAAAATTGAATGTGCCAACATTACCTGAATAGGTCACAGAATGAGAAGGAAATCTAGTACAATCAAACAAAGCCTTGTAGATTTGTAAGCAGCTGGAACATCATCATCATCATCATCATCAAGGGAGGAAGTTTCTTAAAGCAACTTTTCCCCGAGGTAGAGCCCCGCTCCGACACGGGATGTGGAGGGAGAGGTCCCGCAGATAGTTAATGAGTATGCGTTTCTGAATGAAGGAAGCAACCTGAGGCAAATAGAGATTATGGCGAAATTAAACAAGCACATATGGTGTGAAAGAAAGGCATTAGATCTAAGAGGAGGGGGAGGCGGGGAACCGGGCTAGGAAGCCCATCTGCTGTGGACAAGATTCACAAGACTTTCATCCTGCAAACAAAGTGTACCAGCTTCTGCAAATACCTAGCCAGCCTTGAACAAACACGACTCAGCAGATCTAAACTTGCAGATGTATATTCTCATGGCCGGAGCTCATTATAAAAAGCTAAAATGACCTGCAGCTGTGCAAAATAGTTTTCATATTTTGAATCCAAACGGAGGTTCATCCTTCTTATTTAATTTTTTTTTTTTAATCTGTTAATATTAGAGGTCAACCGATATTGGCTTATCAGGGCCGATATCGATGGCGATGTGCAAGTTAACTGGGCTGATAGCGATATTTAGGCGATGTATGCAAAAAGAAAATCTTTGTTAAAATTTTTTGAACAGTGAAACTCTTCTCTTCTCCTTCTCAGACTTCACGCTGAGCTCACGTGTGAAGTGGTAGCAAACTGATGTTCGCTATTACTCATATAACATGCAATAATCAGGAACTGTTGTGGGCAGGGCAAATGACAGCAGAGTCGAGCAGCAACACCGAAGAAGAGCGGCAGCAGAGCCACAGTAGCGCACCTTTGTAATTATGTATCGATGATGCTCAAAATTAAACACTGACACCGAATATCGGCAAAATGCCTAATATGGGCCCGGCCAAAAATCAGTCAACCCTTAGGGTGCTTTCACACCTTAGCATGCTTGCTCTGGTCCCAATCAGTTGATAATTTTGTAAACGCTGGCATTTCTCCTTAGTTGGTTTGTTTTCCTGAGAAGAAATCCAAGCGTACCAAAATGTGTCACGTGAGAACGTCCTCTCCACTCATCGGTCAGATGCGTTTGCCGCGTGAACAAAAATGTAAATACAGGAAGATTCTGTGTTGACTGTTTCAAGATGGAGAACCTACGTGGACTGGTTGTCGCCCTGGTGATTACTTTCTGCATCTCATGCGTTTACCACTTCAGACGGATTATTGCGTTTGAAAATCCGTGATTATAATGAAAACAATGATAATGCCTGCCGATGCATGGCTGTATAACAAAAAGCAGGGTAGCATATTAATGGGAGGAACAGTGATATATATACATTGTGCGAAAATTTTTCGAAGATCAACAGGTATGTATATCGTGGTTGCCAGCCTTTGGTCCTGTTTGGGTTTAGTATGCTTTCTCACCAGGAGGACGCACGAGGTTACCTTCTTCGATTGGATCGAGACCACCTCTTTGAGGGTCTCGATGCGGTTGACTTTAGTCCACAGCCGAGTCGCAAATTACTGTGTTCTTTCAGACAAACGAACCGCACCAAGAGGGAACTGGAGTTCGACTGAAGGGGACTAAAGCCTGTAGGTGTGAAAGCACCTTAGTTAATATAATAATAATAAAAGATTCCCTTGATACTTTCCCCAGTGTTCATGTTAACGTACTGTGCCCTTAAAAACCTACTAAGCCATGTACTCTGACATGACTCCGCCTCATCCAGTCTGCCACTACATCTTCTGAAAATTCAGTGGCACTTTTGAAGAGTAGTGATTATTGTCATTGTAGACACACCACAGCAGCACAACACACAGTGCACCACAACAAATGTGAGCCTCTGCATTTAACTTATGAAGAAGCAGTGGGCAGCTAACAAGCACCGGGAGCAGTGCTTGGGGACGGTATTACCTTATATAGTACATTGGTAACTTTACCGGCAAATGGATTCAGACACCGGGCCTTCTGATCACCAGGGCGAACACCTACCGTTACGCCTGACTGCCCTTTTTGCAAGCAAAATGTCTTGATAGCGGTCGCTCTTCCTCGAGCACTCTATCGCTCATACTTGGAGCGTAGTGCCTAATTCACCTATGTTTTTACTGATTGACAGTAAACTTTGTTTTTATTCATTTAAAAAGAAATTTTTTTACTCTTATATACTTTTACACCGCTTTATGTTCCGCTCTATAAAGGTGGCACTTTTTACAGCGCTCCAGTAAGGCCCCTTTAAGGCTAATTGTGGGACATGCGGACAAAGATTTTCTTCTGAAAGTTCACTGTCGCTCAGAATTAAGAGCTGTCTCTTTCATTCTTGGTAAATTATAATATGAAACCACAGGTTTTAATTTCATCATCTGATGTGTTTCGTTATACTGCACTAATCTATCTAATCTTTCACTGGTAAAAACATTTCCACCTTTAATGGTTACGCTGTTTACATATTTACAGTACAAACCTTGTCCAGTGAACTATGAAGAAAAAAACTAAAACAAAGTAATGATTTCATTAAATGTACTTCAAACATACGATACCGGATCGGATCTCGGTCGATAATGACTCAAACAACTGGATCAGATGGCCGTGGCACTGGGCGATCTATGGAGCCGATCTGTAAATCGTGCACAATTGATTATGCGTCAGAAGTGGCACTGCGGTAAAACTGGTTTATTGTCATTCGCGCTAACTTGTACATATTGATAACGATGTGCAGAACAAGCAACACAACACACTACAACCCCAAAAGCACATCGTGCGATTATACGTTAATTTCTTAACAACACCAGCTCTCGTTCGCAATCTGTGTTCCTGATCATTTTAGCGACACAGACTCACCCCAAAGTGAACTTGAATATGCTAAGTTTATTAATTATTCTTTAAGCACAATATTATTAACTAGACTGCATTTCCGCACAGAAAATGCAAAGTGTGCTTGCTCACTTCTAGGCAGGCAATCTCGTTGGTCTATCTGGGTGTGTGTGGAGTTTAAAACGTGGACCTGAACTTTTTGCTGCTCTCCTCCTGTACCGCTAGAGGATAATATCATCGTTCCCATTCATTTCTATGGGCCTTGACAAGGAATGCGAAACTGTGACGACAAAGCGTAGCAAGCTGTGAACAACCGCTATTCAGATCGGTCCCCGGCGATAGCCAGTTGGAGCAGAATGTGTCTATCTTAAGCCCTGGGAGGAAATGGCGGGCCAAAAGCGGGTGAACAATAATAATATATATGTATATAATAATAATAATAAATAATAATAATAATAATATATGTATAATAATAATAATAATAATAATAATAAAACTTAAGAACAATAGTATGCTTGCAGAGCAAGCACACTAATATTCACGTAAACATTTATGGCATTATTTCTTTGAATCTAAATTGGTTAAAACTGACATAAGAGAATATCTTTACTGTTATTGAGTTTATTTCGTATATCTCTTACTCTTCTCGATTTGATAGCAAGAGATTCTGGCCAGTGCCTTTTTTAACTAGAAGCTCCCTGAGCGCTGAGGTAAAAGTAAAAAAAAACGTCTCCACTGACGACTGTTTTTCCGCTGAAGGCACTAACATTAATATAAAAAGCAGTACTGCCAGCATAAAACGATGGCGCCTGAGCCTCATAATGTTTAATTTCGTATGGTTTTAGTGCCACAGTCTCAGGGGGTGTCTCAAAAGTTACCATTTAGATGAATAATTAATAATATGGTGTTTAAAGAATAATTAAAGAATCTTGAATCTTGTATATGCTCAATTAATATTTGTATGCCTACTTCCATTCTAGCTTATTTTGGTCTTTTAACCAAACTGCCTAATTTTTGAAATACGACTGACTTCAGGAACAATTTTTGCTTTCTGTCTGGGCGGAGAAAAACCCATAAGGGCTATAGCGTTTTTTTTTTTCGCAGGACGTCTTTTGGAAAAACAATCCCATTTACCCACAGTCCCATGAGCCAAAGTGTGAGGCAAAAAGGAACGGAGGTGCGGCAGCAAAATAAATCTGCACTGTTCATCAGCTGTTCAAACGATCCTTAATCGGCGGCGGCATGAAGAACCTCAATGCTCTCGACATTCTGCTCAACAGCAACTATGGGCTGCCTCTCTCATCCTCCCTCATTCGCTCGATCACCGACCCTGAGGACTGCTTCTGCCACGCTTCATCATCATCTTTGTCATACGTCATAATTCTGAGCTCTTAATTCAATGTTAAATGGTGGTTGTTGATTGGTAATTCTTGGAACAAGAGGATCTATTCGGTGGGCGTTAATAGAATAAGTCGTCATATGCAGAGTAAATAAATTACGATTCCCTGCGTTCCTGCTTCCCTCAGCATGCCGAGCCAGACTGACGACTTACTTGCGGTACACGTAATGTGGAGTCTGAGGCTGAAAAGAGACATGCTGTCTGGGAAAAAACTGAACCTATATATACCGATGGGCGTGAAAATACCCTCAGCCACGGTTCACACAGCATTTTTGTGAATGCTTTATCCGGCAACGGTGGATGATCTCACGAGGCAGCAAGAGGTCAGGGTGCTGGGGACTAATGATGATAGTAGCGCTGGAGGCAGGATACAAACCCACGACGTCTTGGCCTGGTTATGAGTACCCCAGCCACTAAACAACCATCAGCACCCCTCCACTAGGGCTGTGCGATTTGACCAAATATGTCGGATGATGAAATGAAAAGCGTCTGCCTTTTATATTATACTCTATCGTTTATGTCGTGGTGTCATAAAACACACTGATTACGGCAATATTTGTACGTGGTTTGGAGGCGGGTTTGCAGTAGTTACCACGGCGCCACATTTGAATCAAAATGGAATGCCAAAATTGCCGATTTACCAACAAGTCATATTAGGCTTGGCATACTCATTTTACAGCGCAAAAATGCGGAGTTTTCAAAGGAGTAAAAAATCACTGGAATATTAAAGCGCTGCTAAAAATGGCGGTGTTAATCAATAAAACATTTACTGTAAATTACGTAAAGCACAGGCAATTTGCTTCCATAAACACACGCGGAGTGTTTCAAGCGTGCGTGTAGGAATGTAGTTGAGTTGAGCGCAAACAGATACAAGATTCTGCTTGCAAAAGTTCCACTAATTTTTACTGAAAATGTTTTACATTAGCAGATATAAGCGTTATTGGAATATAAAATATGATGGTCATATCGCCCAGAAGATATTCACCTTGATTGAATTGTAATTTATCAAGTTCATTCGCAAAACCTGGTTGTGTCTCATTATTGTGGACTTTTATTTCCTAACATCAAGTTTACACTTGAATTGTAATTGCTGTTAATTTTGAGATCAATAAGATACTTCTTTTGTCATTTGTGACCCTCCACGGCAAAACCAGTCGCACGGAGGTTTCCGAGAAAAGCAGCGTTTATGTGCGTGGGGTAAAATTTTGGATTTTTTGTTTTAGTGTTTTTGAAACAGTGGAAGGTCTATATACTGTACTGTTGTGAATACATTTCACTAAGCACCCTTTCCATCTAAAAAGGTGACTTTCTTGAGGTGAGAATTAAATTCAACAGAATGTTAAAGTTTCTGTTTGGCCGCTCTGCTTCAATGTTACAGTAAATCCACTGGTTGACTAAGCGTGAAGATATTTCTCCAAGTCCATCTTCGTCTCGAGTTCAGTTAACCCTAGCATGGAAGTGGAAGCTATCCGTGTGGCCTGTGTGAATGCAGCGGCGGCTACCAATAAATGTAAGCCGCACCAAGCGTCTGTAGTGCTTCGTCGATAGTCGCTTCAAGGCGATTTCTCCGTTTCTCACTTGGCGTGACAGGAGAAACCCGACTCCTTTGAATGTTGATATCTCAGTCATATGTCGTACGATTCATTCGATATAGGTATCGTTCACAGGCTTGGTTATGCCCTTTCATGAAAACATAATAACTCAATTGTGAAGAACTGGCATTTGGTTTTGCTGTGGAGGTCACATTTTAATGTGCTGAGCGTTAACAAGCTGACTGACTGATTTAGTCTCCAATCAGGTCCATATGCGTGTGTGTTCTTCAGTACGCATCAAGAAGACGTGTTGTGGATTATTTGATTTTGGGTGTAATTGTTTCAGTCAGTATCCTACTCTAATGGTATCTGTTAGTGTTCACTAAATCTTTTTCATTTACACCTCTAACAAGTTTTCATTTTATAACGTACAATCTGATTATCCAATAAAACTATTTAAACTTTAATTATAAGTTAGAAGCTGATGCGCAGTGATGGTGTGAGGGAGCCGAGTCACTTGAGTTTCTAAATCCACTTTGGATGTCTTTCAGTCAAATAAAACACCATATTCTAGTCATATGTTTCATCACTGAAGTGCTCTATAAAATAGTGCTAAAGTCTCATCTCGTCTCGTTCTCGTGAACCCAGTCTCGTGTATCGTCTCGTCTCGTGAGCTGAGTGTCTCGTCTCCTGCCTGTCATAAATGGTTCAAAACCGTCTGTGTATGTAAGCAGTTAGTTTTTGTTTTCCCAACATCAGAAAAGCCAGACGTTGTCTTCCCCATAAAAGAATGATTCCAGTCATCTCCACACAAACGACACATCATGCTTATTTGTTAAACTGGTATCGGGTCAGTACCCCAAAAACGAGACTTAATTGGCACAATTCAGAGAAAATCTCTAATTGATTCAGATTGTTTTAAAATCAATTTCACCGCCCCGTAAGCGATTCACGATTCAATATATGACAGTTTTATTTCCAGATTGCTGTTTTGAGTTACTTGTCCCATTTGACTGTTGCAGATCAACAAAAAAATAAATCACACTGAATTAAATGTAGTTTACTAAATGTAATGCACATTTACGAACACTGACCGCATTTCCTTCACGCTCACGAGAAGGAAATCTATCTGGGCAGATTTCGACATTGCGCCGTCTACAGGATTGGCGAGCTGAACTGGTGTCGGGGAAGAAAAAGTTAACTACGTCAGGTGAAAAAATATGAATCAATTTTGGTTTCCTTAAGAATCGTTGATTTTTTTTACCCTACCAGATTATACGTAGTGGTTTTGGGACTGAAACAGCTGCCGGTACTGCCACTACGTTGCCCTGCAAGTATTCAGTAACAAGACAGTGACTCCTACCTACTGCCTAACACACGCAGAAAAAAAAAAAACAGCTCATGAGCTGACGTCGTTACAAAACACGACTGCCGATACATCGACTCTTACATCATGATTAGGAAGGCTGAGGTGGGGGGTGGGAGTGAGTCTTGCAGACAGAAAAGCTGCAGCTCTGGTTTGTCAGGGCACTCCAAACCTGTAGCCCTGCACTCACACAGACACACACGCACGCACGCACAAGAAGGAGAGAATGTCCCTCTCGGCGTGCCAAAAACGAGTCGTCAGTACGGGAAAGGGAAGAGGGGAACATGATAATCCCGGCATACCATGCTCTCCCACACACACACACACACCCTCCTCTCCTCTATTTCTGGAATGTCACACAGCAATACCCCAAACACGTAGCTCAGACTATCAGCTATTTGCCAATTCACTGCCCAAAACAGAGGCCTCGGCTGATTTCGCTCTGCGCGTGGAGGGAAAGTGGGGAAAGCGGGGGTGGGGTTGGAAGACTGACCAACATGCCAGCGACCATTTTAGCCGGACGCGGGAAGCTGAGGCGAGAGAGATGGGGAGGGAGACAAGGAGGCTGAATTGACAGCCAGCTAGAGCTAAACAGAGAATGAGAGGAACAAAGAGAGGGAGGGTAGAAGTGAGAATGGAGCTAGAAACAGAGGGAGACACAGAGGGAGAGAAGCAGAGTGACGCTAACTCACGGCTCGGTCCATGTCAGCGGCGAAACCTGGGCTCCTTCCAAACGTGAGGCAGCCGAGACGGCGGGGAGAAGTGCATGGAGTCTGCGAGCATGCCGCGATTAAGAATAATAATAAAGCGTCCGGCAGGCGGCCAAAATCTGCTAATAAAAAAAATGCTGTGAACGCCCCGTTGACTAAATTCTACAGCACTGGCCCACTTACTCACGCGCAGGCACACATATGCACTTTCTGTCTGTCTGTCTCTCTGTGTGCGCCACGCCTCCCTCCCTTTCTCTCTCTGCCCCTCTCCCCCTCCCCCTTGCGCACTCTCTCTCTCGCTCACTCACTCATTCTGAAGCACTTGCTCACAGTTATAATTACCGTGCTCGCCTCCCAAAAAAAAAAAAGACACATTCTCATCTCAGCTTTGGCACCGTCGTGCGACTTTTAAACTGCTTTCTGAGCGTGACGTGAAGAATTGGTATTTACAGTCAGAGCGTCTCTGAGAATCCAGAACAACAATTTCTTAATTACAAAGAAGGCAATCCTGAACTTGTAGGTTGAGGTGCATTAAAGGAGCTCAATATTATTGATGTTATACCAGGTAGATAGAGCCAGATTTGAATTCCTCACCGCCTCTTGGTTCACAGGTGCGCAACCCTATCAACTTAAACATCAGTGTGTGCCAGGCAACATGACTGAAAATAATTTTTAAAAATTACTTACCGTGTTAATACAGTATATTTATTTGGAAATGTTAAATTAACATAGTGCAACAGTTGCATTTTTAAACAACGCATTAGAAAAAATACTGCTCATATCGTGGTACTCGGGACTGGGCAATATGACTCAAAATTCATATCACGACATTGCGGGACCAAAAGTCGATAGATGATATGTGTAATGCCTGACTAACGGGCAATGAACTTTCGAAATGGAGTAAACATTGTAAATAGCCATTATCCCATTTTCACCACCTTAAACAAGCTATATATATTGCTAAATAAATGGCTAATTTTCTCTAGCCCACTAATTCACAGTTACCTAAGCAACAAGCGCGAGTATAAATGACAATTGGCTAGCGGGGGGAAAAAATATAGGTAGAGATCAAGGAAGTTTTTCTTCCAAAAACTTCAACATGTATCTCATATAGCCGTAACAATTTGTATATTATTATTGTTTATTTAATCCTACTACCAAATTCTCCAGTTAGTTTTAAAAAAAAAAACAAAGCGTGGCGTGCAACTTCAGCCTAATGGAGAGTCCCTTACTTATTACAGCGAGAAAGCTCTCCCTTGTCGAAAATCTGCAAGTCCTTCTCGTACACTTTGCAAGCGACTACGCACGGATTTGCTCATTTTATATTCATGACTGCTTTTAGCTTATTATTAGAAGCCAATCAGTAAACCTGCTACTTATCACCACGTCGCTATCTCCCACTTGCTATTCCCTCGACCGGCGCACGTCAAAAAGATGCAGATCACACAACAGGCGTGCATAGCAGGCGGCAACAGGATCCCGCCGCGTCGTCTTCACTTTACAGCAAATATTCACTCACACAGCGATTGCTTATGCAAGAATGTAGCTACTGCTTCAGGCCCCTTCACTCGATGTTGCACCAACCTGCGAAGACCTGCTGATCACAAGAGCAGACACTACAGGACTGCATTTGATTTGTGTTCCGTCGCCCAGTGCAAACAGGGCATGGTCTAACCCATTAAATGAAATATTTATGAAGGCATTAAAAATATCGTTCTGATTCTGTCACTTGATATACTGTATATCGCCCAGACCTGTCATTATACAGTACAGAGCTGGAAGCGATATGAACAAAAAACATTATCACGATATTTTTTGCCATGATATTGATCGATTACGATATAGTATACGATAAATTGTCGCCATGTGTTTTTTTTTGGATTATACAGACCGAATGAACAAGTTAAAATAATCAAACAATATTAAACAAATAATTTTCAACAAATTTCTACTTAAAGCGCTCTGAGCACTCGTAAACTTTTTCCGCTGAAAGTGCTATGATCACAAGTTAGTTTAAAAATATGGCCGCTGTAAGAGCAGCAAAAGGCTGTCAACATAATTGTTCAAATTAACTTTCTCTGTGCTTGTTGTTAACTAAAGTTACGAAAAAACCTCATCAGGTGCCTCACATTCGTATTTTATTTTTCCCAGGGCGTGGTCAGCCGGGGCCTTGTTACTATCCATGACGCCCGTAACTATAAAGCTCTGCGGGAAACCCGCTCGCCGCCTTCTTCACTCACGCGGCATCCTGATTGTCGACATCACTGTAGAGACGCGATACACTTACACGCTTCGTGGAGTGCGCTTGTGGGCTTGTGCTACATAAGCAGTACTGGTCCTGCATACTGGTAATCTTGAGGCCTCCAACAGGTGACAGTGTACACTATAAAAGAGTCCAGTCCGTCGTTAAGTGACAGAAGAATAGAAAAAAGTAGAAACCTTTGACGGTCACGAAAACATTTTACTTTGAAATAGGGAAAAAATATAAAATTATTTGTATTCCGGATGTTTCAAGAGCAGACATCCGTCTCGAGTTCGGAGTTGGTGTTGGAGACCTCCTGGGGTAGTTTTTGCTGGTTGGGTTGCCTGCAAAGGTGAAAAAAAGACGGCGAAACCGTTCAGCGTGTTGATGGTAAACAACGATGCTGACGGCACGTGGCTAAACTTGAACATACAGCCGTCCCAATTACTGCTGGTACTGCAACTCTCGTAAATTTATGACGACATGCTCAGCAGACGCGTTAAGCCATGATGCATGCGCATAAATAAGTGCTCTGAACGTTAAGTGTATCTCGGCGCGTGACCACTTAAGCTAATGTTTACCATGGCTTCTTCCATGCTATGACAATTTGCATGTTGGCCGCTATGTGGCTGTTGTGCATCACATTATACCCAAGCTATGTGATTGGCCAAAGATACTGTCTATCTCAAGGCGCTGTTGCATAGTGGACAAACAAGTGTGATCGAATTTTATAGCTTCGTTTATCATCGTTATCGTCATCATCATTTTCGATAAAATATCTAGATAGTTTTATCACCCAGCCTATACAGTACTGTGCAAGGTTTGAGCAGGTGTGAAAAAATGCTGTAAACAAAAGAATGCTTTCAGAAATATAAATAATGATTGTTTATTTTTTATCAATTTACAAAATGCAAAGTGAGCGAACAAAGAAAATTCTAAATCAAATCAATATTTGGTGTTACTATATTTTGCCTTCAAATCGTAATTCTTATAGGTACACTTACAAAAGAATTGGGGATTTTTGTAGGATTATAGTCATTATATTATTTTGTAGGATTATGGGATTATAGATCTGTAGTTGGTTCTCCAAGATGTTTGGAACAACCTGGCCAGTTCCTTCCAAAACTGTGTGCAAGTATGCCTAGAAGAAATTGATGCTGATGAAACAAATGATCACAACAAATATTGATTTGTTGAATTTCTCTTTCCTTGTTCACTGCATTTTGTTGATTATTGAAAATAAATGATTAACACTTCCATTTTTTGAAAGCTTATTCTTTGTTTACAGCATTTTCACACCTGCCTAAAACTTTTGCACAGTGCTGTAGCTCAAACCTAGGGCCAGTATTCAGTAGTTTTGTCAGTCTTATGGACACAACATGACAGGAAAACGTTTTATGAAAGTACACATTTTGTAAAACCTAAAATCCCCAAAATGAGGATTACTGACACGTAATAGATACGCTAATAAAAATGGACATGATGCCTTGAAACAGTTCATTGTTTAGTAATAGAGACAAACTGAAAAATGAGTGAAAAAATGAATGGGGGAAAAAAACAGTTAAAACAGCTGAAAACAGTTAAAGCCTAGCAATCTATTAACTTAATCAAAGTGAGAATACAGCAGTTAAATACACACCATATTCATTATTTAAGTGATTGATGTCCTTGCATTTTTCTCATGGTAGACATCTGAGCTGGTCTTGAAATGTACTCTACAATGTATTTTTAGTCTGCACTTGCAAAAGTAATTAGTGGTGTTTGCGAAGCGAAGCACTACTATTGTTATCTCTCAGGCTTTTTTTTTTTCCTTATTCTTCTTCCGTATAAAAGTTCGGCGCGTAACTAGTCCCGCATCGTTTGTCGTAGACCCATGAATGAGGTATCGAATCATGCGCCTTATTCGGGAATGGGGTGCTATGACTTTTCTAAGGGGTGGGCGGCAGGGGGCAATTAACTGGCCCCAAAAGTCCCATAGACTTAACATTGAGACCAACTTTGACGGACTGTAGCGCAGAGGGGGAATTTTGTAGAAAGGTCAAATTTACCACATTTGAAGAAGTTTGCAACCTGTGTCAGAACATACCCCGCAAGAGGGTATAGGTTTTACCCCCGGGGCACAAGAGGCCCCCAAATTTGCCGCATTGACATAGAATGGGGGAAAAATCCCATAGACTTAATATTGAGAGCAACTTTGACGGATTGAAGCGCAGAGTGAGAATTTGCTAGAAATCTCAAATTCACCACATTTGAAGAGGCTTGCAAGCTGTGTCAGAACATACCCCGCAAGAGGGTAGAAGTTTTGCCCCTGGGGCGGAAAAGGCGCCCAAAGTTGCCCCATTGACTTAGAATGTGGATTTTGGCGCAGAACTATTCCTGTACCGTTTGTCGTAGACCCATGAAAGAGGTGGCAAACTGTGCGGCTCATTCGAGAATGGGGTGGTATGACTCTTGTAAAGAGGTGGGGGGGATATTGCCCCCACAGGGGTAACACTCAGGCAACCAATCAGTCTTTCGCATTCATCATGATGCTCATAAGCCACGCCCCCTAGCAACCTCATTAGCATGCTGTTAGCATGATGCTAACACGATTAGCATGCTGCTAGCATTACGCTAATAATATTAGCATGTCGCTAGCTTTATGCTAATTATATTAGCACATGGCTAACATGGCTAGCATGATGCTAACGATATTAGCATTTTGCTAGCATTATGCTAACTATATTAGCATTCTGCAAATAACATGTGTAGCATGTTCCTAGCATGACGCTAGTGTGATTAGCATGTTGCTAGCATTACGTTTAGCTGATTGGCATGTTGCTACCATTATGCTAACTATATTAGCATGTTGCTAGCAACTTCATTAGAATGTCTCCAACATGATGCTAGAGTGCTTAGCATGTTGCTAGCATTATGCTAACTATATTAGCATGTTGCTAGAATTATGCTGACTATATTAGCATTTTGCTCTTAACATGATTACCAATATGAATAGAAGCAATATTGTCTTATTGTCATATCACTGCTATACCAGCAGTTTAAATGTTTTTCACAGAGAACTGAAGGAAACATTGTAATATTGAGGCCCAAGTTTTGCCACGGCAAGCACCACTCACATTTTCTTCAGAAAATGTACCTCTCTAGTTAATAACTACTGTGTCAATTCTGATAATGATTCTTGAGTGAAAAATTTATCTTCACTGTACTTTAAAAACGTTGAGAATCTTTGTGAAAAGAGGCTAAATTCCTCTAACCCCCTATGGAATGATACAAAGCAGTAACAATCTCAGGGCAGCAGAGAAATTATATTGTGAACAGAAGTAGAAATGAGAGCTGAAATGGACCAGAAAGCAAACCGATTCCACTTCCAAGTGTGAACACAAAAACTGTATTGTAATTCCGTATTGTAAGGAGTTTGGTTGGCCACAGTTCACAGTGAGGTTCTCTTAACCTTATAATCTCTAAACTGCTTTGATAATATATTTTGTATTGCATGCTGTTCAATGTATAATCGACACTGTGTATTACCAAAACTATTGTGTATTAGAGAGCCACTAACTGGATACAAATTCCTGTTTAATTATTCCACATACCTGGCAAATAAATCTTTTGATTCTTCATTGTAAACACAAAGGGGCGGTTTCCCAGACCGGGATTAAGACTAGTTCTGAAATATATTTCTTTTTCAATGGAAAATCTCCATTCAAAACACTCTGTAATCCAAGACTAGTCTTAATCTCTTTCTGGGAAACCGCCCCAAAGTGTCCCCGGTTTGCACCAGCCCTTGTCCTTGAATTTTAGCCATCTAGGCTCGTCATACACAAATTGGATACCATTTCCCAACCACACTATGAAACAAAAAAGATCCGTAACTGTTGATAAGAGAGGCAAGATTGGTGGACAAAGGGCAGTTTGTTAATTTATCCAAACATCAAGGTGGATTAGACAAGTATGCAAGCAGTCATCTTCCAAGCGACAGCTATCTATAATTTGTAGCAGCTAAAAATCTGAGAGCTCAACAAGAACCATAGTCTGAACAGTGCGACCAGAGCTTAAGTACACCAAAAGCAGGTCCTCTTCCAATTGGGAGCACAAACTGAACTCCCTTTTTTCTTGCTCTACTCTTTAGCCAATTTTAACAGACCCAAGTTTGGTTTCAGCATATGTGAAAACGCCTTTAATTTACAATGCTGTTTTCATTAGAAACGCTTTAATAAAGCATCTTTTATCAACGGAAATGTTCAACTGCGACCTCGCAGGCCTGAAGATCACGGCTTTGATGCTTATGGGCCATTTAAGGTTTGAATGAGATCAAACTCATAAGCAAAATGTGGAAAATAAAATGCGCGTACTTGACTTTCTTGAAGTTGCAGCTAAACGCGTATATATGACGACTAAAGCTTTTGCCAATAGTTGAACTGCTTAACAGCATCGCTCTGATTGATGCTACACATCTCTCTCTCATGATCGTCCACTTACCTCTGCAATGTTATCGTTGATGTCTAATATTTGGAAAGAGTCGTTTAAGCGGGTGTAATAATCCATATCTTCGTCCTCTTCTCCGGTTCCGTACTTTGCGCCGCGCGTCCACAGCGGCTCCGTTTGGCCTGTAAAAGAGACGAACTGATTACGATCTTCTCTTGTTTAATTTTTTATCTAAGACCTTGTTTTAAATTGACATATGTGTGTATTTTTCACATTAAAACGATACTAACAGGAACAATATGCTCACAATGAGGTAAAACCTTTGTTTATAATCGTTCAAAAGTGGTTACCCGGTATGTAATAGGCCATCGCGACACGGCTTCCATTCGAGGTCGGGGCCTGCGAGTTGTACGCGTGCTATTAGTAAACCAAAATATCAAATTTCTCTTTATTTATATCTGTGGAGAGGGTTTATTTCAAGATAATACACTTATTCCACACGACGCTAAAAGTGGTGGGAATAAAGCGTCATTGCGCAATCTGGCCGTCAACAGCGTAGAGGCAGAACTGGCAGTCGATTCCAAAAAAGAACCCGATCCTCGATTCAAGATGACTCGATCCTCAAGAATCGACTCACACGCTATGACATCTAGGAACCGATGGCAGAATAGCTCCGAATAGTATGGACAAATAGTCTTCGAAGCTTTGAAAGAAGATTCGATTTAAAACAATTACCTTTACCAGCTATTCGACTCCGGATGACTCGGACCCGAGAATCGACTCCAAGGCCTTTCGAAAATTTGGAACCAAGGAATCGAAATTCAAAAAGATTACTGAAATCGAGAATCTGATTGACACATTGTTATAAAACTGACTCCGCAAAGGCCATTTTAAGTGCCTTTCCCAGTTACAAAACTAGATGTACTCGGTGAAAACAGCACTAGCTAGAGGATGTGGCTGGTTGTGGTTGTGCTCGCCCCCTAGTGAGTAAATGATATAAATGAATTGTACACCATTACACTGTGCAACATTTCTTATTCAAAATGTGGTACATTAATGTAATTATACAGAAGGTGATTTTTATCCACATGCTCCTGTTATGGAAAATAGCGTAGTGGAATACATTTGTAAAACCTAGAATTGCGTTTTGGATTGTTCGTGCAATAAAAAAAATCTAAGAATTTTAGATCCGTTGCTCACAAAGGAGTAATTGGCTATAGATAGTTTCTAATCAGCCAGATTTTTCTCTCTTCTCCCAAGACGTTGAATATTACTTTATTGTTCTCTTGTAATCTTAAATGGTTAATTCTGTGTCTTGAGCAAGTTTTAGAGATTCTCCACCAGTGCAACCTTGCAGCTGAAACTTACAGAAATGTAGGTTGCCATCCCTTACAAAAACTTTAGACTTCTGGCAAACAGTTGCCTTTAACCTTTTGCAATGTTGCCACAGATTTGCAGCAAGGTCGTATTTTTAAATTAGGTTTGTGGCAAACTTGTGGTAGACTTCTAGCAAACACAATAAACCAAATTATCACAAAGCATCATCAAATTCTGTTTAATTATGCTGTGCAGGCCCACTCATATGAGTAGCTAAATTTCTGCTCTAGCATTACAGTAAGAAAGGATTATATCAATTGAGTATTAAAGAATGATTGATTATGTTAACAGTGCAAACACAAATTGATCCATCCACAGCAATCCTATGAACCCGTCCAACAAGCATTATGGTACTGCATCACATGTGGTATGCTATACTGTAAACATATATTTTCCAGTAGTTAGCAACAGAGGACTTGAGGTACTTTTATGAATTACAGTGTTGGTGTTGCACAAAAAAATCACTGGCATATATTTAGGGATTAGGGATGCAACAGTACAGTGTGCCCATGATTCAGTACATATCACGTTTCTTGGGTCACAGTAACGGTACGTTTTCAGTATATTAATGTTATCTTAGCTGTAGTGATGGTATATGCCCGAATGCTGCGGAACTCAAGCAAAGCCAAGACTGAGTCATGAGCCAAAGTCATGAACTGATTCATGACTCGTGAATTAAATGAACCAATTCTTGAAACAGTTCAATAATCAATTCATGAATCATGAATCAAATCATAAATCTGTTCATGAATCAAATGAACAGATCAATGAGTCAAATGAACTGATTCATGACTTGTGAATCAAATGAATCATGAAACAAATAAAGCAATTTATGAACTGATTCATGAATCAAATTGATTCATGAACTGATTCATTACTCAAAGGAAACAAATGAATCATAAAGCTAATGAATCAAATGAATCGACTCACGGACCGATTCGTGAATTAAATGAGTCAATTTATGAACCTATTCATGAATGAAACGGATCAATTCATGAACCGATTCATGAATGAAATGAATCCATTCGTGAACCGATTCATGAATCAATTCATAAACCAGTTTATGAATCAAATGAATCAATTCATGAATCAAATGATTTGATTCATGAACCAAATCGTTCATTTTATAAATCAATTCATTTGATTTATGAATAGCTTCATTTGATTCATGAATTGGTTTGAGTTGATTCATTTGATTGATGATTTATTTGATTCATGAATTGATTTATTTGATTCATAATTCATTTGATTCATTAGATTTATGATTCATTTGATTCCTTTGATTACTAGAGCTCAGATAACTTTAATATACCGGTAACTTACCATTACTGTGGCCCAAGAAACGTGATATGTACTGAATCATGGGCACACTGTACCGTCGCATCCCTAATTCCTAAATATATGCCAGTGATTTTTGTGTACAACACCAACGTTGTAATTCATAAAAGTACCTCAGGTCCTCTTGAGGTACTTGCTATCTACTGCAAAAAATATGTATACAGTATAGCATACCACATGCGATGCAGTACAATAATGCTTGTTGGATGGGTTCATAGGATTGCTGTGGATGGATCAATTTGTGATTGCGCTGTTAACATAATTGATCATTCTTTAATATTCAATTGATATAATCCTGTCTTACTGTGATGCTAGAGCAGAAATTTAAACTGCTCATATGAGTGGGCCTGCACAGCATAATTAAACAGAATTTGATGATGCTTTGTGTTAATTTGGTTTATTGTGTCTGCATACTGACAAATGAAATTAAGAGTTTGAAAGCTTTTTGTGAAACGCAAAGGTTAGATTTATTCATTTTTAGTTAGCCAAAATGGCTATAAACTGAATTTTAATGCATTTTGTTTTACTCTTTGGTAGGCATGATGCTGTATTATGAATTTGTATTTGTATTATTATTCTGTTGGAAATTTAACGCCAGATAATAAACATAATTAAATGCTTTCTTTCTTTTTTTTTTTTAATTAAATGCCCTGGCAAACTTGAAAATGATGTTTGTGGAACAGTCTTTATTTGCCTACATCACCTTTTAGCAACATAAGCCACATACATGCATTTTAAAATTAAATTTGAATAATAGAAGTAGTCTAATGGTGTAAATTTGTGTTAATTTGATTTTATCCAAATCAAATATACATTTTCTATATGGCTTTTATTTTTGTAAAATATCCTTTGTGGGACTCAGTATATGGCCAGTTGCCCAAAAGGGCCCCATGTTTAGCCTGTTAAAACCCCATCATTTACCCAAATGGGCATACAATAGTGGGGGCATACATTTGCCCAGTGAGGTTGCCCAAGTGGGCCCCGAGTTTAGCCCATATTAGCCCCAAAAGGGTATCCAGGTGGGCTGCCACATGTTGGGCCACCATGGAACGTGAGGACAAATCCATGTGGGGCCCTGTGGGCCCTTGATTCTGCCCTTCAAAAACCCACAGGGACCCCACATGGACATGTTACCTGGGTGACAACTTACACAGATTGAAACATTACTCCACCATGACCAGGAGCTGCGCTGTTTCTCGTTGATTAGCCACTAGATGGAACACGCGAGCTTTCGCCCTCACAGACTGCAGCAATTGTGAAGCTTTTTATGCAAAACGTCATTACAAATCACATATTTAATAAATACAAGAAACGGAACCATAGCAACAACACAAAAAAAAAAATTAGACCTTTCCACACAGTTTTGCCTAAAATAGCAATGCATGCAATTAGAACTGAATCCTTCTTCGTTTGTCCTTTTTATGAGATTATTTTGATTTATGCTTTTGCACATTGTTTACATTAGTTTTATTTTCTGTTATTTACAATACTTTTCCATTATAGTTATTTGGTGACTTTAATGGGCTTAATACTGTACGCTGTTAATGCCTTTCAATCAAAAAGTGCATAAATTATATTAGTCACAGTAATAAGACCCTTGTTTGATCCTTTCCCATTTATACTGATAAAAAAGTGCATAGTACAGATACTACCACAATAAATGATGTGATTATGAATAAATATTACTCATTCAAATAATGAATTTGTAAAATGTATTATTACTGTATATGCCAGTTAAAGTTTGTGCACCCAAATGTACATCTTTAATTTGTCAATCAATTTTTCCAACTAAAAAAAAAGTCGATTCATACATTCTGTTAATTTATTATCCACTAGGACACCCAATCCTCCTCTACTAGCTCCTCCTGGGGAACACCACGGCATTTTTAGACCAATCAAAACATAGATTGTCTCTGGCATGTCTCATGCTGCAAGCAGCACCCATGTAAGCCCTATGTAAGGCCCTCTTTAGTACTTCTTGTCACTTCCCAACCTCTCAGAACATCGTGCACGGCTTTTCTTGACTCACAGCTTCTCAAAAGAAGAGAGACGGACATGCCATAAGAAGCTCTTTATAGTTCAGTCGCTCTACGTTATCTGAAGACCCTTCTCTTCATGGAGCACATAGTAGACTAAAGCCACTTCATTCTTAATTTACTTACTTTACTAACTACTGATAAAATATGCAACCATCATGCAATCATTCTGGAGTGTGTGAACATTGACTTGCACTCTGACAGAGGTGATTTAAGACAATGGTGAGGTTAATTGACAAGATAATAGTTAAATAGTCTTGCGTTTACAAGCAGGAAGGACAGGTTATATTTTTGGAACACAAAGCACTGATGTATTTTACTGTGGATGAGAGTTTTAGTGAAATGGCAACAATGTAAATGTAAATGTAAGTCACCATGACAGAAACATAAAGCCTTATCACCTGCATACTTTGGCCAGTACCTTTGCAATAAGATGCATAGTTACTTAATACATTTGAATCACTTAATTGCCGCATTAAAGTGATTAACATTTATTATTTAATGTATTTTTTATCTTCAGTACTTTTACTTAAGTAGAAATTTGACTGTACAGCTTGTATTGGAGTAACATTTGACTAGTGGTATCTGTACTTTCACTTAAGTCATGAAACGGCAGAGGTGGGCGAGGTACCTACCTTTATTACTTAAGTGAAACTGCAGATACCACTAGTCAAATGTTACTCAAATACAAGTCAAAGTCATAGAGTCAAAATTTAACTTAAGTTAAAGTACTGAAATACTTGTTTTAAAAAATGCTTATGTATTAAAAGTACATTTTCTTTCACCACATTGTTGCATTATTGACACAACGCTTAGAATACCTAATGCTGCCTTGCTGACTTGTAGAACCTGTAGAATAAGGACTTGCTAGAATGTTACAGTATGAAACACAACCCGAACTGACAAAGAAAACCAGTCATTAGTTTATTTGTTTAATGAATTGTAAGACTAAACACCCCCACAAAACAGCATGGTAGTGTTCTGACCCAGCTCTGGCAGTGTGTGCACACATATACTGTATATATGCATGTTAATCAGGAGGACTGTAAATGCAGCCTGCTCAGAAAATAAAATGAACATTCTAATCTGCTTAAAACCCAGCTCTACACCTTTAGCTTCATGACTTTCCAATAACAGCAAGACAAAAAACAGCAGAAATGTCTGAACATGGTTTCATAGTTATAATCTGCAGGTGTTGGGGACAGTGCCTTGCTCATTGGTATGTTTACCAATCTGGGACTTGAACTGGTGACCTTTCCGATCATTGGGCCAACTCCCTAACCATTACGCTACCAACTGCCCCAACTTTACCACATATAGTTTGCAAGTAAACAACTACAATTGTCTTGTATGATCTATTATATAAAAGATGAACAATATTTGGCATTTCAACCATTTTGGTCTAAAAGAAGATCAAACCACAACACCAATAGTCACCAGATAAAGAATAAACAGTATCAGGTGAGTAAGACACACAACATTGCCAAAGAATCTGATCTTTCACAATTACCCCACAATTCACTGTGAACCACGAACAAGCAAAACCTGCAGATTCCTTGGCTGCTAAAATTATTTTTAAAAATAAACATTGTGCAACCATTTGGGCCACTGCACGCATGAATAACCAGACGTGCCAAGGGAACAAAAGAAGCGGTGCCTGAAAAGGTCCATCCCAACTGGTCATAAGAGGTACAGCCCATGAGTGTTTTGAAGACAACACAGAACGGATCATATTAACGGAGTTGGGTGTGTCTGACATAGGAGGATTGCATTCCGTCATTAGCTGTCAAACATGATGCCACAAACACTGAGATTACTACTAGACAAAAAGTCTAAAGCCTATCTACACAGACTTGTTGAAAACTAAGTGCTGGAAAAAAGGGAATCTATAAAGCAAAATGCAATTCTCTTTCAGATATACATGCATTGAAAATATTTGGAAATCTTTCAATGTGGAACAACAATCCATGTGTTTTGATTTTGATTGTTTTTAAGTCTGTGTACATTAATATAAAGAGGATTAGGAAAATGGGACATTGGAATTAAGCCAAATCTATCTGTGTAGATCTACCTGTGCCTCTGCAGATCTACACTGTGCAAGGCTGAATCACGTGACATTTTCAGACATGGCCCCACCCAGTTGTTTTTGGTTTTTTTTTAATAAGTTTAAAACTGTAATTGACCTGAAGACTGATGCACAATCATCGTCTATGTGTCACTCAAGAGGAACTTCCCTGTCTCTGCAAACCTAATCTCGTGACAAACAAAGCCTGAGAAGATCTTGTCAGGGTGGAGCCCAAATGGCAGGTTTACCTCATTCAGTTCAAATATTTAAATATTTTTAAATATATATTTGTTACAGCCAATCTTCAGTTCATCTCTTCAAGTAAACTCTTCAACACTATCAAGAGCTCATTCTGTTTCCTATTTACAGGGACAGTTTCACCTGAGCAAACTGGGGTTAAGGGTCTTGCTCATGAGCCCAATAGCAGTTGTAAGATCTCCTTGGATTCAAAGCCCTTATCTTATGGACACCAACACAGTGTTTCAGGCTGTCAGTCTACTGCAAACCACCACCACCTGCACCACCATTTGAATTTACACAGTGGATCCTTTCAAATCCATCAAATTCATTCAATCCTACATTTGAGTGAGAATATTTTTCAGGGTCAGACAACTGTCTTTTTTTTTTCATTAATCTACAAATATACATGATTGCATAAGCTATATACCTAGCTATGCAATGCAAGCTGCTAATAATGATTAAATAATTATTTGAAATAGCAGTACTGAGTATAAGATTTCTAGAAATAGGGTGTGTATTAAAAGTCTCAAACAATACATAGGTATTTCCTTTACCATACCATGCATACATTCACAAATCTGAGTAAAATTCACACTTTTTTTTGGATCCAGGCAGAAGATATTTGAGTTTGATTAGCTGTGATCAGCATGCATGAAAAGCTGAAACTGTTCTTCTTTGCTGCATTGTGATTGTTGGGCATTGCAAATTCCAGATACTGATGTAAAGCCAAAAAAATGTTCCAGAAAAGTTCTTCCTTTTATTGCCCTGAAACCAAGTCTATGTTATGGTCTCAGTTGTTTTGGCGGTGTCGCAACCTCTGGGCAGATGTAAGCAGCAAAGTGCTGGAGGCAGCGTCCTGGATTCTGCAGGTGTCTGCTTGTCTGGTATGCAACGTGCAGGCGTAGAGTGAAAGCCATAATTATAAGACCTGTCTTCAACTCCTCTAATTAAATCAGCGTCACCACGGCAGTCCACTCCCAGCCAAACACACAGCCAGGCCCTCATGCACCGTTTTCACACACTACCACTCTAGATTGTTCAGGGGAAATCAAAACAGATTTATGAACGCAGTGAGATCCAAATATATTCTGACAGTTTTAACTTTTTTTTGTCTCTCTTCTCCAGTACTAAGCTATTACTACTGTCTAAGAAAAACTTCTTCATTAGTGTTCTGGCGCATGTTGGGGGCCTAGTGGTGAGACACTTGCCTTTGGACCAAGAGGTTGTGGATTAGAATCTGACCTCTGGCGTTACCAACATTGGGTCCCTGAGCAAGACTCTTAACCCTAAGTTGCTCTCAGGGGAAGTGTCCCTGAAATTAAGAAATGTAAGTTGCTCTGGATAAGAGCGTCTGCTAAATGCTGTAAATGTTGAGTGCTGTGGAGAATCTTTTTAGGGATGTAGAACCTTTTAATACTGTTTAAGGTTCTTTGGAGAACTGAATGCAAAAAAAGAGTTCTTTAAGTAACCCATTACATAACTGTCAGTGCATTTTTAACCCTTTATGTTAAAGTATGACCTTAATGACTACTGACCTTATGCCTAACCAACTGATTTACTTGTGGATGTGTGTGGAAGTTATTGTTATGGTGCCATTTTTAATTGTAACATTGTAATTTATACTGATAATTGTAACTGATAACTTGACTCAGTTCACTTTTACCAAACACTACATTTGAACAAATTATTACATATTGCACATAATGAACACAGGTACAAAGATACAAATACTATTTACACTATATTCTCCATGATCACTTCATGATAAATAGTTCTGCAAAGAACCAATGGGTAAAACGGACTTTGTAGAACCAAAGAAGCTTCCCATATTGCATCACTGTGAAGAACCACTTTTAGTTCATTTATTTTTAAGGGTGTAGGGAACAGAAGAATGACTACTGGAGTTAAAATTGTGCTTTTCTGTCACACTTTTTAAACCACTTACAATTAAAAGCTTACATTTAGAAAGTAGAATGTTTTTTGCATTCTCATAAGGTCCAAATGCAGTGTATATGCAAGATGAAAGGTATTGCATTCTTTTATAATAGCAGGTTGCAAGCATCAAACGTCTTCGGTTTGAACATTTATGATAACATTTACTGATCAGTCATCATTGGGTACTCGTAAGCAGTGCATTTCGATTCCTGATCAAATTTCTGCTGAGACTGAAAGCACTTCCGTGATTGGTTTGTCCACTGGTCCAGTTAATTTGGAACCTAGAAAGGTTTTCAACATTTACATTTTTTTGTTGGTCGACCTGTCCAGGTGCAATGCATATGCAATAAGAAAGGTTTTTTATAATAATATGCTGCAAGTATTAAACATGCACTGTTTAAACATGTATGATAACATTTGTTGATCAGTCGTCATTCTGTACTTCAGTACAGTTTATTTGATTTTTATTTGTATCATTATTTCTCCTGAGACTGAGAGCAGTTTGAATCCTAGTACATACACATCAGAACAGGTTCTAAAGATTATAAAATCCTCTTAATATTTCTCCGTAATAATGCTTCCGTGTCTGATCTGGTGCAATGGACACTGATTCATGCCTGGTAAGAATGACTAGAGGATAGGATGCTGTCACATAAATATCCCATATAATCACTTCCGTGACATCTCCCTCACATTTGAGCCCATCTGTATCTAGGGCTGGGGCATGCTATCACTCTCCTCTCCACCTCTCTAACCACCTATACCTGTCTATACCTGTTTATCTAGACAAGGGTGCGGCCACAACATAAATACAGCAGCACTGGAGTATTCCTTCAGAGGTTGACTTGCAGAGCCAAGAGGTAAGCAAACAATCCTTTCAGTCCTTATCTGTCTTATTATTTTCCTCTTTAAAGTGTAGCTGATTTGTACTTATATTTGTAAAAATATCGATTGCTCGTGATATGCTATGAGGCTCTGGATCCTTGGGGTCAGATGCAATGTCAGAAGAATCCATCCATCATGCAGAAACCACAAATTAGACATAAGGTTAAAGGGTAACGTCTCTTTTGTCATGCAGTGTCTGTCCGTAAATACCTGAAAAAGCCAAAATGAGCGATCAAGCGAGCCAGCAATGCAGTAAGTGTTTTTTTAAATGATACCTTTTTATTAACAACGCATGCAAATGTTTCAAAATATTAATTTGTCTTTTTTTTCCCCCCCATCCATCAAAATAAAGCAAAGCCTGCTGTAAGAGCCTTGACTTTATTTCTCATTTATATGTGCAAAAATATCCATAGACACTGGATGTTTTAAAAACAGTGAGATTAAAGCCCGGTGTGTTCTCATTGCAGGTACCCAAGGAGGGCCAGTGCGACAAGGGAAAAGGTCCCTGTGATAAGGGAAAAGAAAAAGGCCAGGGGCACGTACACGGCCACGGTCAGGGCCACGGTCAGGGCCACGGTCAGGGCCAGGGCCAGGGCCAGGGCCAGGGACACGGGCATGGGCACGGAGACCATGGAAAGGAAGGGAAAGGCAAAGGAGGAAAGTGATGTGAAGTGATGAGTTTGAACATGTCATGAAATTAAAACGTGCATAATTGAGCTTTATGCATTTGTCTTGTTTTCTGAGTTTCTGTTATATGTTTCTAAGTGTTCATACATTTTTGGAGAGTTGGAAATTGACACAGTAAAGACAGTCAAATTAGTGTTATGTGGCAGGAAACAAAATCTTCCAAGTGTGTCAGCGTGAGTTTTACAAGCAACATGGGCTGACGGAGCAGGTGTCGGATTCTGCCTCTGGCATTCTACAGATATGCTGTAAAAACTTTGCATATCTGACCCAAGGTGCAGGAGGGTAGCTAGCTAGAAACACATTCGGTATATTTGGTCTAATGTCAGCTACCAGGAGCTTTTCCAGGATACGAGGATTTTTTCAATTTGTATACAGTATATGAAAGGTGTAGACTACAGACTAAAGTAGACTGCCTAAATTATCATTCAATTTCCAGATGCATGCATGTTTATGAAATAAATAGGCGAAACAACTCTAATATTAGGCTAGAATTAAAGAATACTCTGGGCTAAATTTCCGAAAAAAAGCATCTGCCAACGCTCCTGTAAGCTACTAAAAAGTCACTTTGTGGTGAGTGCAACTTGAGCATGAGTCAACCCATATAACCGCAAACACCAACCACTTGGTCGGCATGTAATCCCATTTCTCTGAACAATTTGTTTTCTCATCAGTTTTTAAGAGTCATAAAATCCAATATAATGCGGGTACAGAGTTTCTCAATCTATTCATTCACCCTTAAAGACTTAAACTAATCTGAGAGAAGTGCTGCAGCCATTCTTAACACCAGTTTCTGTTCATCTGTTGAGCATCTTTAACTAATTTTTTTTTACTATTTCTAAACAAACAACCTTAAAATGTACCAAAATGGGACCCGTCTTGCAGTTTTTGCTTTGGCAAAAAGGTGTGGCTTCTCCAATAAGCACAGAGGCTGGAAACAAAAGTACCTTTACTTGTTTAATCTTGAATTGTGCTGCTTTAACCACCTTCAGCATTCTGATCATAACGCAGATAGCGGCGCATTGTCTGATCATGTTATTGTCGGAGTTTCTCATGAGTAAAGACTTACCTTTCTATAGACCTCGGAACATATTAAGTGCCAAAAGCAGCAAAAACAAAGGGATGGTTTAAATGTGTCTGGGTCTTGGCACAACTTCAGTCTTTTCATTTAAACTAACAGATTTAGTCGGGACTACTTTCTCTGAAAACATTCACCCACTGAGCCATGACAGTTCAACTATTAAGAGCATTCACACATACAGGTTACTCAAATAAAGCATTTTATTAAGAATACACTTTTAATACATGCTTTTCAATAAAAATCTCCTCACGAAGTCTTGACAAACCTCAGGTTTTCGTTATCTTTTAGGGGATAACCGGGTGCTCACCATCACCTAAAACCTACACTCACACCAACTCACCCATGTGAACGGTGATCATAACCATTCATATTCTCCGCCCCGAGAGGACTTGCACGTTATTATTGCACGTAAACGTTAATGCAGCAGTCTGTTTTATATGTAAAAGGCCTCATTTGTTTTGTTGAGACGTAATCGTCATATTCGTGAGAATACCACGCCAGATGAGCCTTTATTAAGATGAGATTATTAAATGAGTCACTAAGCTCTTGTTGAACTCCGTCGTCTACATCGTCCTTATTTTTCTTACCAACAAAAGGGGGGGAAAAAAATCTTTACACCCTTCCCTGGGGTACAAGAGTTAAGAATATTTAGCTGCTGTGTGTGAAAGAAACCTGTTCCCAAAAACTGCACCTTTAACACACTGCAAGTCAACACACCCTTCACACGTCACTGTGTCTTAACCCAGGGATAAACACTGGAGAACTGCCTTAATGCGGTTGTTTTAACAAAAAAAAA
>JAVGVS010000079.1:0-193819 GCA_032718565.1 Distichodus sexfasciatus
CCCCCCACCTCTCTCTCTCTCTCTCTCTCTCAGTGTGAATCTTCATGCTCCTGTACGCTGTAAGAAGTGTAAGAACGCCTCTGGATGGCGGCTGTAGGGAGAAGTAGAGAAAGAGAGTTGTGTTAGTGCCACTAGCAGACCAAGTGAACAGTGTAATCCCGTTATGTCACAGATTACCCTCCTCCCCCACGAACACCGCTCGCAGCGGCCGCCCAGGAACGCGTCCCATTGGTTCGTACGGGATTACAGCCGCGTTAAACGCCGTGCGATTGGGCGGAGAGCCTCGGATTAAAGTATATCTAAACTCTGTGGAAGGAAGTAAAGCCTTGGCGGTGTCTTGCCTTTAGAGGACATGTAGCCGACACGGGCTGACGGGATTAAATCTGGATTGTGATTTCTCTGTTTAATGTTCTCACTTTCTTTAACACGTTCATCTGCACGCGTAGCTGTTCGATTTGATTAGAGCTCGACCGATATTGGCTTTTCACGGCCGATACCGATACCGATTATTGCTAGTCAACGGGGCTGATAACCGATATGTCAAACACCAAGCTCAGCCGAAACTCTCGTCTCACTCTCAGAGCTTCACGCTGCGCTCGTTACCCACGCCGCGCATCCTTCCTCTTCTCTCTCCCCCTCCCGATCTGCCTCCACCCCTCTCCTCAGCCGTCCTTCATCCCTCTCTCCTCGTCTGCCTCTCAGAGCTTCACGCTGCGCTCGTGTGTGAGTGACAAGGCTTGAGTGTTGATTGGCTACTATTAGTGTGACAAACAGCCAATCAGAGACTGTTGTGGGCAGGACATTAAATGAAACGGCGAGTCGAGAGCAAACGGCACAGAAAGAAGAGACGGCAGTGATGCCACAGTAACGTCACCTTGTAATTACTTGATATCGGTGATGGTCAAAATTAAACTCTGATACAATAATCAGCAAAATGGCTAAAATCGACCACCGATAATCAATCGACATTTTTGAAAGTCTCAACAAAAACAAAACAAAATGATGTGGGTGTCTGAAATCTACATTATACGTAACATCTCTATCTATGTAATATTGCGGCTGCACAGTGAAGCGTCGAAATTTGAGCTCCATGTTAATCTACGGGGGACAAAAATGGACGAAGAAATGGACAGAACTCACGAAGGAGTGCATGTATCAAAAACATGAACATAAACATCCCACACTGCTATAGACCACACGTTTTAAGAGTCGGAGGGAAGTTTCTAGCACAAAAACTACAGGATGAGTAGCGGTCAGAAAAAGAGTGTGGAACTGTAACTGTCTTTTTCATCCTTCTCTTCTGACGTTTATTTTTCCCCACAGGAACCTATTCGTTTTCCTCCCGTTCAGAATGGGATTCGAGACTCGAAAGCTTCAGCCTGTTTTCACGCGACAGTCAGCACGGTCCCTGTGCCACGTCGGCCCACCTCGCCGAACACGCATCTCAATCGTTTTCCACCCGCGCTCGTCTTTTTCTTACTTGTATCATCCCTCGTTCTGTCCCCATTCACGTCAATGCATTTTAGTTCAAAAATCTGGGGCAGTGGGTGTTCGCCCCGTGGTCAGAAGGTCGCAGGTTCGAATCCAGGGCCGGTAAAGTTACCACTAAGGTACTCATGAGCAAGCACTGCTCCTCGGGCGCTTGTTAGCTGCCCACTGCTCCTTCACGGATGGGTTAAATGCAGAGGTCACGTTGCTGTGCTGTGTTCACAATGACAAATAATCACCCATTTTACATTAAATTTATGTCCACTGCTTCCGACTGGCCGGTACTTGAGAGGGTCTTTGCAAGTCTTTCCCCAGCGTCTCATAGGGGATTTGTCGTAACTCTGTATCCTGTTTTCTGCTTTTACAGATCATCAGAAGCTGGAACGAGAGGCTCGCATTTGTCGTCTTCTTAAGCATCCCAATATCGGTGAGTATCGCTGTCGTCTCTCTCTCCCTCTTTAGGGCCCTATGATTTGCGCGATGCAGAAAACGCGGACGGAATCGTGGAATTCCACAAATAAAGTGGAATCAGTTGTAAAACACGGAATGTTGTATAATTGGCTGATATCGGTGTGTGGGCAAAGCAAAGCAATGGTTTCTAATCAATTTTGGCCGCTGCAGCCTCCTGTACGTGTTACCTGTTGACGGGACTCAGCTTTCCACACACAAACGCACAGACACAAAAGGGGAAACGTCAACGGTCAGCTATGGCGAAGAGAAACACCCAAGTCCTCAAAAAAAATGACAGAATTGGAGTGTTAGTGCTAACCTTAGAGCAGAACAATACCCAAATGATTTTTATGAATCGGGAGAACAACTCTTTTGTACGTTTTGCCAGCACACGATGGACTGCACCCGCAAGAACACGTGACGACCACTTACAGTCAAACACTCACATCAGAAACGTTTCGTTTTGCAGGAAAAAATGAATGTTTTTTGTTGTTTACAGGTCAGTGTTTTACCAAAGCAGAAATGTTCTGCTGAACCCCAGCACTTTGTTAAGTTGAATAACAGTCATTAAATGTACTGAAATTTTTCTATTGCATTGTTCTTTTCCCATCCACTCATAAGTGGGCACTTTTCAGGTGAATAAGAAAATATGATTATAACGTAAACACCGAATTCAGAAGAAAAGAAAGCGGAAAAGTGCAATTCAGGAAAAATAAGCGGAATTTAGGAAAAAATAAACGGAATTTAGGAAAAAAAAAGCGAATTTAGGAAAAAATAAGCGAATTTAGAAAGGAAAAAATATAAAAGCGAATTTAGGAAAAAAACAAAAGCGGAATTTGGAAGGAAAAAAACAAAAGCGGAATTAAGGAAAAAAACAAAACGGAATTTAGGAAAAAATAAACGGAATTTAGGAAAAAACAAAACGGAATTTAGGAAAAAACAAAACGGAATTAAGGAAAAAACAAAACGGAATTTAGGAAAAAATAAACGGAATTTAGGAAAAAACAAAACGTAATTTAGGAAAAAATTAACGGAATTTAGGAAAAAACAAAACGGAAATTAGGAAAAAATAAACGGACAGTCTTTCTCACTCGCTCAATCTACAAACCCTCTCTCTCTCTCTCTCTCTCTCTGTCTCTCTCTCTTCATATCTTTAACTCTTCTTCTCACTATCTTTCTCACTCCACTCTTCCCTCTCTCCCTCCCCTCCATCTTTATCCATCCAGCCTTCCTCCATTCCGCCGCGTCGCTCTCCTCCCAGCCTTACTTGCTGTCCCCTCACTCACCATCTATATCTTTCTCCCCCTCCTCCTTCCATCCATCCCTCATCCCTCTCTTGTATCCCTTGTCTCCCTCTCTCAGTTCCACCTCTCCATCTCTCCATAGCTTTAACGTGCCTCCCTCCTGCTCCGCTTCCTTCCTCCCTCCCTCCCTCCCTCACTTTCTCTCCCCCTCCAAATCTCCCTCCATCTATCTCTCCCCTCCCAGCTTTCCTCCATCCCTCTCTTCCTCTCCCAACTTTAACTTTCCCTCCATCCCACTCTTCATCTCCCAGGCTTACTCCATCCCTCTCTTCCTCTCCAGTCTTCCCTCCCTCCTTCTCTCCCTCCCCCAACATCCATCCACCCTGCTCGTCCTCACCCAACCTCCTTCGAACCCCCACTTGCTCTTCCAACCTCCCTCCATCTCTCCGTTCATCACCCTGTCTCCCGCCATCCCTCTCTCCCTCATCCAGCCTCCCTCCATCCCTCCCTCCTTCCAAGTAAACCTCCAACTATCTCTCCCAACTATCCTCCCTCTTATCACTCCACCTCCGAGCCCCACTCCATTCCTCTCTCCTTCTCCTAACCTCCCTTCCTCTCTACCTCTCCCCCTCCCAGCATCCTTCCATCCCTTTCTCCCTCCACCTCTCCCCATCCCTCCACCTTTCTCAGTCTCTTTCTCCCTCTGCCGCTCTCTCTCTCGTTCTCTCCCTCCGTTCACCTCTCCTGCTTCCCTCCTTCTCTCTGTCTCTCCCCCTCCATCCCTTAGCAGTGTTAAGCATGCGTTGCCTTTAGACACAGAACAGCTTCAGCATGCTCAAGGGCTAGTTTTTCTCTTTGGGTCGTCTAGTCAACAATGCAACAAATCATTTGGATTCTAGGTGTAAACTGACCAGTGAATGACCATTAACATGCTGAAGCAGATCTCTGGGATTCTTCAGCACAAATGGATCTGTTCAGTCTGTGTTCCCCACCTCGGATAAATGTTTTCGTTTAATTAGAGCATGTAAATTCTGCCCGTACGATGAGTAAGGTTGGCATAGATGGGGCTCGGTGCCTGTGCCCACGCGTGCCAGCCTCCTGGCCCTGAGAAGCCAGCGTGGGCTCACCCTATCTGTAATTAAGCTTATTGTAGAAGGCTGCGCTCTCGCACCCGGCTTCAAAACGAGCGCCGGGTTTTCATTTCTGCGCTTTAACCGCGTGGGAGAAGGGATCTGGAGGTGGTGCTGATTAGGAGGTTAATTTAGTCCTTGTTGTCATAGTTATAACAATGGACAAGACGGCGCGAGATTAAAAATAATTCCTCGGGAGCGACGCTGACTTGTGGGTAGATGAGCATTGAGCGACTTTTACAGCGGAGGAAGTGAAAAAATAGTGATTTATGACCAGAGGCTTATACGGCGTTTTAAAACCTTAATTTGTCATTTTTCTCGCTAAAGCAAACTATTTTGTACAGCGACAAAGAAATCAGAAATATGACGGTCATCATCAACCTGCTGTTTTTTTTGCGGTCATTTATCTGTTTTCACAAACTTTGTGCAAATTGTTTTCTTAAATAAAAAGAAGTATGTAAACTGCTGTTGAATTTTTTAAGCTCGTCACTGCAACGAGAACCTCTCCTTCCACCGAAGCTCCCGATTGCCGAGGGTGCTTCCTTTATTTTCCTCTTGGCAACCGTTGCTGGGAAAACCTGCCTCCCCGGTTGCTATGGAAACTAGAGGGACACAGGGGATTCAATGTTGAGAGGAGATGCCTGAGATAGTGGTACTAAGGGGATTCCTCTCGCTCTCGCTTCTTTTCGCACTTTGCTCTTTTTCTCTCTCTCTCTTGCTCTCTCTCTCTCTTTCTCTTTCTCTCGTTTTCTCTTTCTCTCTCTCTCTTGCTCTTACTCTCTTTATCTCTCGCTCTTTCTCTCTCTCTCTTTCTCTCTCTCTCTTTCTCTCTCTCTCTCGCTCTTACTCTCTCTCTCTTGCTCTTACTCTCTTTTTCTCTTGCTCTTTCTCTCTTTCACTCTTTCGCTCTTTCTCTCTCTCTCTCGCTCTTACACTCTCTCTCTCTTGCTCTTACTCTCTTTTTCTCTCGCTCTTTCTCTCTCTCTCTCTTGCTCTTTATCTCTCGCTCTTTCTCTCTCTCTCTTTCTCTCTCTCTCTTTCTCTCTCTCTCTCGCTCTTACTCTCTCTCTCTTGCTCTTACTCTCTTTTTCTCTCGCTCTTTCTCTCTTTCTCTCTTTCACTCTTTCGCTCTTTCTCTCTCTCTCTCGCTCTTTCTCTCTCGCTCTTACACTCTCTCTCTCTTGCTCTTACTCTCTTTTTCTCTCGCTCTTTCTCTCTCTCTCTCTTGCTCTTTATCTCTCGCTCTTTCTCTCTCTCTCTCGCTCTTTCTCTCTCTCTCTCTTGCTCTTTATCTCTCGCTCTTTCTCTCTCTCTCTTGCTCTTTCTCTCTCTCTCTCTCTCTCTCTCTCTCTCTCTCTCTCTCTCTCTCTCTATCGCTCTTTCTCTCTTGCTCTTTCTCTCTCTCTCTCGCTCTTTCTCTCTCTCTCTCCCTCCCTCTCTCTCTCTGTCTCTCTCGCTCCCAGTGGAAAGGTCAAGTCCTGTCGTTCTGGTGAGAGATGATGCTGGGAGTTGTTTTATTCAGACACTTGTAATGATCTCTCCATCCTCAATATGTCACTTTGATTATCACCTCATTTTTGCGATCAGCTCTTTTCAGCAAGGTTATATTGAACACATTCAGCTATTTTTTAGGATTTCTCATAACACTGAGACATTGATCTGTTTAATTTTGAGCTTTTCATTAGCGGTGTGGGTGGAGCAGAAAGACGAACGTGTTGTTTATTTAGCTGCGGACTGCATGATGGATGCAATACGGAGAGGTTAGAACATGGTGCGGGAGACGAAATGGATGCAATTTGTCTAATGGAAGCATTTTTCGGAGTTTTTCTAGTCGACCTGCATATGAAACAGTCTCTCCCTCTCTCTTACACACACACACTTAGGTACACATACACACGCAGAATAAATGAATTGGAGAGTAGGTGTGTCTGTTTGCTTGGCTGAATCTAATCAGTCTCTCTCTCTCTCCCTCCCTCCCTTCCTCCAACAGTGAGGCTCCATGACAGCATATCTGAGGAGGGATTCCACTACCTCGTTTTTGATTTGTAAGTAATTGTGCCTGTCTTTGCCTGAGTGTGCGCGCAGGTTTACTTTGGTGGTGGCAAAACGAACACACACACACACACACACACACACGCACACAGAATACTATGATGAAAAGCTTGTGGTCAGTTCCTCCCCCTCAGCCAATAGAACTGAAATTATGTTTCTGACCGCCTGCTAACGAGCTGTGTCGGCAGTCTGGCCAGACCAACGCTAATTGGCTATGTGGTTGTGTTTGTGCGTGTGTGTGTGTGTGGTTGTGTGTGTGTGTGGGCAGACATGTGCCTGCTTCCTCCCTGGCTCGGAGGGAAAGATAACTTGCCAGTTAATCAGACCCCTTTTTAGCCCTTCGTTCACCTCAGTCTTGCCGCCCTGACTCCACGTTTTCCAACACTGAACCTTTGCACTCTGCTGCCTCGTCCACCCCTCAGCCTTCACTTACTCACGCTGTCTGTTCACACCATTCACACATGCCGACTAATGAGCGGGAGCAGATGTCTGGCTGACGAGCACTCGTCCTTTCCGACACTTCCTCCCTCCCTCTTTGGCAGAGCTGAGTAAATATTGACGACAATTTTGTCTGCTGGTGATAATGTAGTTATATATAGAGAGAGAGAGAGCCATGTCTATATGCGTTATACTGATATACAGTGTTGGGAAGGTTACTCTTAAAATATATTCCACCCCAGAATACAGAATACATGGCAAAAATGTCATCCGTATCGTATTCCGTTAGATTACTCAATGTGAGTAACATATTCGCAGTGCTTTGGATGACTTCCACATAGAGCTGAAACGATTATTCGAATAACTCGAATAATTCGATTACAAAAAATGGTCGAGGCAATTTTTCCAGAATCGAAGCTTCGTTTAAGTCATTGCACTCTCTAGTTCATGCGCCGCTTGTGTTTCACGCGGACGCTTATTAACGACGCACAGCGTTTTCAGAGGCGCGATCAAGACAAGACCTGGTCCCTCAGTATGTGAAAGTATTTGTGAGATATTCCGTGCACAAAAACAGACGTAAATACCTAAAAACCCATAAATGACATGTTTGCGATGTAAACACGCGCCCTGTTTGTGAGCGCCCGTGTTAGTGCGCCGTTACTCGCTACAACGCTCCAGTTCAGCTTAAATGTCCCCTTTATTACAGACACAACGCACATGTTCGCTGAAAAATAACCACAACGACCAGCGTTCTACTCACAACACAGTCGTTTATTGAGTTTCCCATAGATTTTCCACAGTTTATTCTGTAACGCGCGCTAAACGCTTTATTGTGACGCGGCTCCGAGGGGCGCGCTGGGGATTGTGGGAAATGTAGTTCTCATCCAGAAAGGCCAAAAGCAGCTCATTGAAAACTGGTATCGGATCGGTACTCGGGATCGGCCCATACACAAAGCCCAATATCGGCATCGGTATCAGAACTGAAAAAGCGTAGTGTGTGTGTGTGTAAAAATATATTAATAATAATAGTCATGACTGCACTGATATTAATTAGCCCAATTTACACACAAATTACACGTTGTAAATGAATGTCAACTTGTGTACCAAATGCTCTGCACACCTGGGGCAAGAATGCCTGTAGAAAGAACGATTTAAGTATTGACTTCACAGCACGTCGCAGACCTTTATTCACTCCTTCGATTCGTCCCCTGATGCCGAGTAGATTAGTCAAACACTTAATTCTAATGAAAGATTAAAATCATATTGATTAACAACATCAACAAGCCGTCATCACTTTCATCACCGCACAGAAATCCTTCTAGTAATGCCTGCTGACCGCTTGCCCTTTTCTCAATCTGCACGTCAATATTTCCCCTCCGAGACCATTCTTTATCTCATCTAGCCACGCTCTCTCTCTCTCTCTCTCACATTCTCACACGCACACACACATGATTTTAGGATCGTTTGGAGCTCTTCTCGAGCATGTGTGCTTCCACGCCCTTGTAAATGTAATTTAGCCAATGGGCCTGTAGTCGCTTCCATTTTTAGCTCCACTACTGAATCGGCGCCTCCAGTCCAGCCGGTATAAAGGTTCAGATTGTTGCCGTTGGAGGAAATCCTGCGTTAGAACGCTCTCGCTCTCCTCCGTTAGCCGACTAACGAGCTACAGCTAATGAAATGTAAATTGTGTTCATTACAGCTGCGGATTTATAGCATTTCTGCCACTTAATCCTTTTTAACTGATTACTGCAGAAATGGGATTCGGTGCTGCTGTTGTGGAACGGCTCTAAAATTCTCGGACCCAAAGAATAATATCGTTAAGGGACGCACGATACGGGAATTACTGGCCGATGCCGATTTCCGATATTTTCGTGCTCGTATCTACCGATGGCGCTACCGATGTGGATAAATGAGGAAGGCAGAGGCGAGCGCGGGCAGAGTTGCGTGCGTAATAATAAAATATATTGCTTGACAGAGTTCCACTGCACGAAAATAGCGCCATAACATTTCTAATACGGCGCCCAGTCAAGCGAGCGTGAAAGAGAGTCGATCGAGGGCGAAGCATTTGGAGCGTAGTGCACAACATTTCAAGAATAAGTCACTTTCCGCCCTGTGTGGTGTACCAAGTCAAATAGGGCGCGTGTGGCTCTCCATGTGCACTACCTAGTGTGTAGATAGCCATTAAGCTCCAACCCCGGCTGTTTCCCATTTTTTTTTATAAGAACACCTTACCTACTGTACTTGTAAACATTTTCTCGCAAACTTTCACGCTCAGAATTTGGCACAAAATAACGCCATACATTTTAAGACAGAATGCGTGGGTCGTATAAAATCAGACCTCGATTTTGGACATGTCTGGGACAAGCGCTACCTTTTCCTACGTACAATAAGGGCCTGTGTCCACCAAACACGTTTTTTTTCCGCTGAGAGTGCTCAAGACCTCACTTCCAGACCGCTTCCACTTAGCGCTCATTGTTAGGTTACGAAAAAAAGCCATCGGGCCCTTCCTGTTTCTTTGAGATTGCTAGTTTAGCCGACAAGATGGAGAGAAATCGCGTCTTAGGGTTAGTGGCAGCGTTTGAAATAGATTCTCACACGTCTTGGAGACGAGATTGGGTGCATGAAATCTTCTCCAGCTGCTCCAGATACGCCGCCATTTGTAGAGAGTCCTCGACAGTGTATGCCCCGCCCCTTTCCTCGATTTTGATTGGCTAGCAAGAGACAAGTGATATTGACGAGCGCAGCGCTGTTCTACGAGTTGAACAGATTTCAACTTGAAGCGCTGTGACCAAAAAACGTCTCCATCGTTGTTGTTTTTTTTTTTAGCTGAAGGCTCTGAATGCTGAAGCTCTTAGGATTTAAATTAAAAATGGGCGCTGCCAGCGGAAAAAACACGTTTGGGGGACAGAGGCCCCAGGGCATGTCTCGTTTCAGTGTCCAAGCTCAGCAGGCGTCTGCTGGAGTGTTACTAGAAATGTCTGGAGGGTGCTCAATTGTTTTCCAAGGTGAGCTGCGTTATGGTTTGATTATGAATTGATAAGTATGTCGCTGCATGCACACGGGCTTGAGTGGCCCCCGAAAGCCCCCCTTCACACGCTCAATCCGATACGGCCAATTTCCGGCAGTTACCCAAGTCGGCGTGAGTGTGTGTGAATGAAGCGGGTTGTGGGAGAAACCGGACTGACGTTTGCCCTCATCGGGCTTTCCTGTCACCTCCTATCGTGTCAAGGCATGTGTCAGCAGGGACGTGGAACGTTTCCTTTCTCCATATCAGTTTGGTGTCGTCAGAAACGACGTCGTAAGAGTCTGTCTTACTAACAAGTTGGAATTCCCTTCTACTTGTTTGGCTCCTTTCAGAGTGACGGGAGGAGAACTGTTTGAAGATATTGTGGCCAGAGAATACTACAGTGAAGCTGATGCCAGGTTGGTGTCCTCATAACATGACCATTCCGGTTAAGTAAGTTGAGTACATGCACACAACCACGTACATCAGTGTTAAACGAACTACCAACATAATCGTTTGAATGTATCATTTTTTTTCTATAGTTGAACTCATTCAAGTCCAAATAAATCTCTGCTTTAATTAGTTAAGTCAATGAATAAATAATGCAATTACAGTAAATAATTAAATCCACATAAATGCTCGACACAGTGTGGGCAATGACTGTTTGCTAGTGCGCTTTGTTGGTGTCTTTTGCTTGCTGGTGCGTCTGTATCCTTTCATATTTCCCCGTGATGATCTCTAGCTGTTTGCCGTAGCTCTGAGGAGTTTGTTCCTAATGTCTTGTGTTCCCTTTTTGATGTGTTTAATGCCATAGCAAGGAATGTTTTAGTAATGCACCATTTTTGTAACATTGCTTTCCTAATTAATATTTGCTAAAAAGTTGTGTTTTATGTCAGATTTATTTATTTGTTGCATAAATTGCCAAAATACGTTGAATTACTCATATCTGAACTTGAATCCTTCCCTGACATCTAAGCAATGTTGAGATGCTCCGGTGTAGATTTAACCAGTTTGCTCGATTATTTTATTTCTTTTATTTTTTTAACCCGTGTTTCCATTTGTGAGTCCTTCTGCCACTTCTTTCCGATTGTGCTCGCTGAATTGTACTTCTCTGCTGTTGCTTTCCCGTCATGTCTTTCTCTCCCTCACCCACAGTCATTGCATACAGCAGATTCTAGAGAGTGTAAATCATTGCCATATAAATGGCATTGTGCACCGAGACTTGAAGGTCAGTAAACCGGGGGCGAAACTTCCAAAACAAACCAACCCAAATTGCAGGCGCCGCCCTTCAGACCACCAATTAACAATCAGCTGCCTTGGCGGGGGGGCTCTCTCCCTCTCCCTCTCTCTCTCTCACTCTCACTCTCACTCTCACTCTCTCTTTATCACACCCCCGCCGCACCCACCTTAACCCCCACTCTGCACACCTGGGGGTGTAAGGGGAGGGCAGCACCAACCGTGCTCCCCGATAGCTGAGGCAAAGTGCATGTAGCGTCAGAGAGACACGCTCTAACCAGTGGCTGTGAGGTTTGGTCCAATATGAGGTGAAGGTGCAGTGGCCTGTTTGCTCTTTGAGGCGTAACTGAATGGAATTAACCACGAGATTCATTCACGATAGCCACAAAAGAGATCCTCCGACTTAAGTAGACCCTGATTTGATGAATGGACACCCATACTTGTACTGAATTAAATCAGCGTCTTCTGCTAAAAGACCCAATTATTTTTGCTCATTAGCATTTTTAGGCAGAATATTTGATTTAGAACTGGAGTAGGAAGCCACCTCGCCATTCTCATCACTGGATGAAGCCTGCAGCCACCCGTGGTGCAAACACCACTACTGCTTTGAGAACTGGGGAAGCAGGATGGGGAGGGTGCCGAAGATAACAATGACTGGAAGTTTTATCTGGCTAATGTGTTAAAATCATTTTTGAACTCATGGAACTTCTTTTCCGTCCTCGGCTAAAGTTGTTACGAGCCCAGTGTGTACAGTATATTATGGCTCCACATAAACATTTGTTTCAGTCTACATATAACTTCCTACATAGTAACAAATCATTACTACTTTACAATAAGATCCCCCTTATTAAGGGTTATAAATGATTTATAAACAGGTATATATGATGAAAAGTTTTGATGATGATGATGATGATATATACCGTTGTGATGCATTGATGCAGGATCACTATTTGGCACATTCTCAGATTATGTCAGTTGCTCAGCTTGTCTCGTCCCCTCGTCTCGGGCAGAATGTTAAACTTCATCAGCTGTTAGTTAACATGTTGTCACCATCAAACCACCAGTAGAGTTACGCTCGCGTGGCAGTGTTCTTCATCATTAGCCAGTTTTTATTTTTGATGAGTTACTAGATATCAGACATCAGTTATCTGTGTAAACCGGGTTTGGGCAATTAATTTTTGGGGCCACGTGACAAATTTGAATTGACATAGAGTTGACCAGTAGACTGCAATCAACTCATTTAAAAAACTGACAGTTGTCTAGTTTTGATTAGCTCCTACTGTTAATACTAGATGTTACGGTTAAGCTATACATGAGTGCAGCAGGGCATATTACAGTACTGTGCAAAAGTTTTAGGCAGGTGTGAAAAAATGCTGTAAACAAAGAATGCTTTCAAAAATGGAAGTGTTAATCATTTATTTTCGTCAATCAACAAAATGCAGTGAATGAAGAAAAGAGAAATCTAAATCAAATCAATATTTGGTATGGCCACCCTTTGTCTTCAAAACAGCATCAGTTCTTCTAGGTACAGCACACAGTTTTTGAAGGAACTCGGCTGGTAGGTTGTTCCAAACATCATCTTGGAGAACTAACCACAGATCTATAATCCTATAATCCTACAAAATAATATAATGACTACAAAATAATATAATGACTATAATCCTACAAAATAATATAATGACTATAATCCTACAAAATAATATAATGACTATAATCCTACAAAATCCCTGACTTTGTGCAAATGTACCTATAAGAATTGATGCTGGTTTGAAGGCAAAAGGGAGTAACACCAAATATTGATTTGATTTAGATTTTTCGTTTGTTCGCTCACTTTGCATTTAGTAAATTGATAAAAATACACAATCATTATCTATATTTCTGAAAGCACTCTTTGTTTACAGCATTTTTTCACACCTGCCTAAAACTTTTGCACAGTACTGTATATCTTCATATAATTTTATTTTTGACAGTACATTTAAAACAATATTGAAATTTGTACATTTGTACACAATAAAATAAATGCAGTAGAATGGTCAGATGTGGCACCCAGGAAGGTCTAAACCAACCCTGTTGTCCAAGCTTATAACTCCCCCATCCAACCTGATGTTTCATTACATTTTAATCACTGATTATTGATGAGTTACTGACTAATATCTGGCAAAAAGGATCCTTATTATGAAGTGTAAAACACATCCTCATTTATTGATGAGATACTAATAACTGGTAAAAGGGAGCCTTGCCAAATAGTGATCCTGCATTAACGTATGACAACTGTTATAATTTATTTGTCACTACTTATTAATGATATACAACCTAATTAACAGCCTGATTATAAATCATTTCTAAATAATAATTATAAATCATAAGTGCATCTAGTCTAATTGGTAGGACTGTGCTGCCAGCTCCTAGAAGTAGGATACCTGCCCGCATACATACAACAGGTTGTGGGTTCAAATCCTACCTCCAGCACTACCACCACTGAGCAAATTCCTTAACACCAGGTTGCTTCAGTAGTCAGGAAAAGTAAGTCATTAGAGCAGTAAATATAACAGTAACACGATCTCCTAATGCTTCCAAGCTTCCCCGGTCTCAACGGCAAGGCAGGTAGTGAGTGTGTGTGCTTGTCACTAACCCACACCCCCTGGTGTTTGCATGCAGTCATTGCATTCAGCAGATCCTTGAGGCCGTTCTCCATTGCCACCAGATTGGAGTGGTCCATCGCGACCTGAAGGTGAGTAGAGACGTTAGGGGTGCTACAAAATCTGTCCTCTTTTTTACTTCTCAACTCTCACTCCTTTTTTTTTTTTTTTTTTTTTTTTTGGACCATTACTTCTTAAACTGACCCTGTGCAGATGTCGTTTATTCCCCTCCGGAGGAGCTGAAGGTCTAACAAATTGCACAAGAATAAAGTGAAGGCTACCAGGCTCTTCCGTTCAGCTCCCCTGTTTTCCGGTAGAATGGATGTTTCCTGCCACAACAATCGTGGAATACAGCCAGCATGCAGAAATAACTTCTTAAAGCAGTTCTGGCTTTGGATCAGTTTGTGGGGCCTTTGAGTTCAATAAGGAAGTAAGGGCTAATAGTCGACAAAGTAGATAACACAGAAAATATTTTAAACTAATATGTCTTTTTTAATTAAGTTTAGAGATAAATATGCACCTTATTAAAGCCGTAAGTGCCGTATCTGCTGTAAAAATATTATTAGTATAATAAAGTATAAAGTATAATAAATCTAAATTAATATAAATAATTATTGTTATATTTGAGTGAGCGATGATTTGTCATTGTGAACGCACCAAAGCACAGCGCTCTACAACAAAATGTGCCGTCTGAATTTGGCTCATCCATGAAGGAGCAGTGGGCAGCTGACATGGGCAGCGCCCGTGAAGCAGTGCTTGGGAACGGTACCTTGCTCATGAGTCCCTCAGCAGTTCCTTTACCTATCTGGCGAGCGTCCAATTGCGGGGCAGTTACGCTATTGCAACTGTTACGTTAGCAATAATTATATAATTATTATATTTCTCCCCTTATTTTAAGCATATTCGTTAAACTAGGAGTTGCCATAAATACAATTAATACATTAGAATTTTTAATCAGTGTAATTAAGTAAAATGAACCTAGGGAATAAGTTATCACAAGTTAAATATTTATTTGTTGAAACGGAACATACATAAAAGGGTCAGTTTGGTTTTTTTTTTAGGAGAAAATGAGTTGTTTAGATGAATCGATTAATTAATAAAATAATTAATAGATACATTGTCAGGTAAACAGTCATTAGGTGCAGCTTTAAAGGAAATGATGCATGTGCTCTCAGACCAACTGATTATCCGTTTGCCCTCTGGTGTTTACACTGCTCCTTTTCAGACCTGTCCTTGTTTTTATCCTTTTAATCCATTTCATTCATCACAAGTCCTATTTATAAGATTAGAATGCATTTTGCAACATAATGAGATGGAACACAGCCTGGACTAAGCTTTAAATGTTCAATGTAAGTCTTCAAATCAAAGTATAACCTAAAGGCCCCATGTTGCAGTAAATCCTTGCAGGCTGGAATGTTATCTCAGCCATTTAATGGACGATACCGCGTCTTCCATCCCCCAGTATACCGGTGCCAAGGCTCAGAGTTCCCGACTCTAATTTGCTAATCAAATGAGCCAGGTGCAGCCAGGAGCTCGTTTTCAGCTCTACTATAATCCATCTCCTTGCGTTCACAGTCCGCATTCGACGATATCATTGGTGGTTACCATGGCAAAAGGTGGGGGGCGGGGGTTAAAAAAGGAAGTGATTAGAGACAAAACAATGAACAACATGAGAGTATTGGGTAGAGATGTGTGTAATGATTTGTGTTGCAGGCGTGATGATAACATACTTTAGATGCAACGATAGGAATATTTTCCAAACTGTCTTAAAGACTTCCATCTCTCTCCTCCTCCTCCTCCTCTCTTTCTCCAGTTCAATGATATAAAGAGTTTTCTTTCATGGATGTTTTCTTTCACTTTAATGCCTCGAAACCTAAAACCAAAGGTTTTACCCTCGGCTCTTTCCCTTCTATACAACACAAAAGGCTCTTCTCTTTTCTCTTCCTTTCTCTCTTTCACATCTCATTCCAGCCAAACTCTCTAATCATTTCTCCTCTTGGGCTCACCCTTCCTAAAAAAGATTAAAAGATTTATGATCCAATATGTTTGCTTCTCAGCAGATCAGGTCACTGAAAAGCAAATTGCTTTTACATGTCCATTAAACCAGAGTGGCAGGTTTTTATATTCAACCTGACCATTTCATGACTTATTGAATTACTTCCAAGAAACTGTACTTTTGGTGCTACTGATTGCAAGTGTCACCGAAGCCCAGGCCTTCTCCTTAAGAAGGAATGTTAACTTTGGCTTGTCCTGACCAGAGATGGGAACTGACTTGACTTGGACTTGAGATTTGGGATTTGCGAACCATCTTTATTTCGTGTAATTATTGTTTCTCTTAATTTATTTCATTCATTTCAGTTTTTCTAATCTTGACTTCAGGGAAATTGATATGTACTGAAACGTTGCGTTGGTGCATTGCTGCAACCACCACACTAGCTTTGTGGCGGGCCGTGGAGACGGACACTGACCCAAACACTTAGAACAATCATGGTGTTTGTGTTTCTTTGAATGACAGCAGTCAATAGAGCAAATGTGCAGTTATTTGATCATTTATTTATCATCTTCACCACCCTGGGAGCGACCACAAAGACTTAAGACTCTACTCAGACTCCAGCACAAAGACTTGAGACTTGACTCGGACTCCAGTACAAAGACTTGAGACTTGACCCGGACTCCAGTACAAAGACTTGAGACTTGAGACTTGACTCGGATTCCAGCACAAAGACTTAAGACTTGAGACTTGACTCGGACTCCAGCACAAAGACTTGAGACTTGAGACTTGACTCGGACTCCAGTACAAAGACTTGAGACTTGACTCGGACTCCAGTACAAAGACTTGAGACTTGAGACTTGACTCAAGTCTTGACTTGGACTTGGAAAAAATGACTTATGAACATCTCTGGTCCTGACGTTTTTTTCCCTCCCTGAGAAGTTGTATGGAATGAGCTGGAATAGTTATAATCACCTTTAAGCCATTCATTCTCTCTGTCATCTCTCTCACATAAACGTTCTATCAGTTTAATGACGTTTTAATAACTTTTTACTCTTAAGTTTGGTAGAAGGTTTATTTTCCCAAAAAGTGATGTGTTCTTTTACTACAGTAAGAAAAACTGTGGCAGTTTTAGGATGGGGTTGGGGGTTGTTGGAAAAAAGGTTTGGCAAAAGCAATGGCTGCATGGTAACATTGACTGCACTCCCCTTAGCATGCTAGCACCTTGTTAGCAAAAAAAAATGTTTTCTCTGCACAAACCACAGAATGATTGCTCAGCTAACTGCACCATGCTCAACTGTTGATTTTGCACACACATATTACAGCACCAGTGGAGAATATACGCATTGTGTACATGCACCGTGACTCGGGATGAAGCGGGAGCCGAGTAACACATTCATGAGCATTTAAAGCAGTAATACTAGCCAAGAAGTTGGCAGATTCATGCTATATTAGTTCATTTTGTTATTACTAAAGTCAATTTGAGTTTGTTTAAATTGGAAAAATTCATAAAAATCATATGTTTCATGTTATATAACATTTTTCTGATGACAAATGATCATGTGTATAAGCTGTGAATGTGTTGTGAAGTTCCTGGACAATAACACACCAAATGCGTAGCCGTGATTTATCTGATGTGTTCGCCTTGGTCTATGTTTAGTACACAAATCTGGTGCTTATCATGGGAACATTTTCAGTTTTGTGATACAAATGATTTTGAACGTAGTTGTGTCTGATCATAAGCACAGAGCCAACAGTTTTACTTGTCTTTTCAAGGGATTTGCACAGATGTTTTAGACCTCTTTATGTCCGCAGTTCCACACACTTCTTTTGTTTCATCAGTATCGTTTATATAATCTTTTTAGCCAAAGTCATTTGTAGGCAGCTGTTGATCAGTTACAAGTTACAAAATTAACTGATGCAACTTTTGTCTTAATTGAAACACGGTCTTGTAAATCAAGTCTGATCTTTTCATAGCACTCTCCTTATGATTGCAGAGCCTGTGCAAAACCCTGAGGACAAAATTGAGTGTGCAACATGACCTGGGTCAAAAATGGCTCTTTGAGAAGCGGAATATTATATGTTAGCAAAGAGCAAATAAAACCGTTAAACATTGCTGTCTGTATAGCACTGGATCCATGGATCATGGGTTATCAGCTATACTACCATCATCCAGCACAAGCTGCGGTGGCTGTGATAATAATTCAATTTGGTGATATATTTGATGAAATGTAGATTTTGGTGATCGTGCTTTGCGAAGATTCTTGACCCAGGTCTTATTCAAGATGGACACTCAACATAACGGTTTCGTATTAATGCCCCAGGCTGTATCTCATGTCTGTTTTCTGCCTCTGCTTTTAAAGCCTGAGAATCTGCTTTTAGCCAGCAAACTCAAAGGCGCTGCTGTGAAACTGGCTGACTTTGGATTGGCCATTGAGGTCCAGGGAGACCAGCAAGCATGGTTTGGTGCGTATCTCTAAATAAATTCATGTGCCGCCGTGTTGAAATTGTAGTCGTTGTGCCTTTACCAGATCATAATTGTTCTGAAATCACAGTTATTACCGTTAGCGATGTAACATCTTGCACGTTTTTATTTCAAATTGGCGTGATTTGATTCGGTTTGCTCCTGAATAAACGTAAAGTGTAAGTGCACGAGTGCCATTTTGAACACACTACAGCATACCACAGCATGTGACATGAAATGTGCTCTCTGAATTTGATCCATCGATGAAGGAGCCTTTGGCAGCCCCCTCGGAGGGGACGGTACCTTACTCATGAGGACCTCGCTGGTACCTTTACCAGTCTGGGACTTGAACCGGGAAACTTCAGATCGTGGGGCCATATCCCTAACTTGTACACTACCAACTGCCCCTAATAGGGAAAGACAGTTGGGCAAGTAGCCGTACTGACTGAGGAAAAATGGGCAGTGGGTCAAAAAATGGATAATGCAGCTGACAGTTAGTAAAAGACAATGGGGCAAGTAGTATAGGTGCCTGCAGTTGGCTTTCATCAATTTTAGCCTCATTGCACCTTTAATGGTCACATTATTACATTTTTTCAACAAGCTAACGTAGGTGTATGAGCTCCGCTAAACATGTCTGAAGTAGGTTGCTGAAATTACCTCTCAGATTAGGCATTTTCACCTGCCCTTTACTCCCCTATTTCAGTCCCCTTCAGAACAGACTGTTTCTCATTAGTTTTCCTAAATGCAAATGAGCCGCTGCTGCCCACACGCGCCCCCCTCCGGAACTGGGGTGTAGACAGCACGGCGTGTGAATTTTTTGGTAACGTGGGACCTTCAAGGCATGCAGTTAGACAGTCCTGCTGTTTACTTTCAGATTTTTTCTGAGGATATCAGCAGGATCTTTTAACCTCATGGCCTTAGTAGATCAGACATTTGACATAATCCCTACTATTCATTCCTCTTCTTGACATAATTGGTCACAGAGGGAGTGATTATTACAGGGAAGAATGCTATCAAACAAGCATAAATGGTCACAGATGGAATCTTAACATTCATTATGGTAACACACAAGCAGAATTAAGCTGCAGAAACCGTCTCTTCATGGGCGGTTTATATGGGCTTTAGTGTAGGCTTATTTACTTTATTTATTGCTTTAGAGGATTAGGGAAGATCTCAGCATGTCATGAGTTGTGTGGTGATAAATCTAGAAAGCAGCCTTAGATGCATGAAGTTTTGTGATGGTGCTACATCACATGACTTGTCTTAATGGGATCTGCACAGGTTATTTTGGACCTTGTTATGTACATACTGTTTAGTTTGATTGTATCAGAAGTAGCACCGATCGGATATCGCTCCTATAACGACTCAAAACAGCAGGGTCGGGTATTGGCAGCATTGGGCCGATCTATGGAGCCTTTCTGTTCAGTAAAATTATAGTTTTTTCCACAGTTCGTTACACATGTGAAGTGGAACTTTGTTGTTAGACGTGTGCTAATTCATACATATTAATACGACAGTGAGCAGAACAACACAACACACTACAACCCCAAAACCAAATCACACCATTATACAGTTTAATTTTCTTAACAAACCAGCTCTCGCTCGCAAGCTCTGTGTTCCTGATGGTTTTCGCGTCGCAGGATTAGGGAGCGTCACAAAATTACACAACTCTGTTTAAACAAATCATGTTTGAAATGCTATTTTAAAAATAAATAATTGAGCATGTACATATGGGTGTGTAATATTTACATTGCTACTAGTTAAGAAAACTGTATTTAAGTCAAGTATTTCCTTAAGCAGAACAGAATCTCAGTTTCCTCCTCACGAGAAGTACAAACTGGGATCGGCCGATAATCAAAGCCCAGGTATCGGCATCGATATCGATCCCTAATCAGAATGTAAAAGTATACTTTTGATGTACCTCATCATCAACCTATCAGCCTGTTCCGAAAAATTAAGCAGTTGCTTATTAGTGCTGTAATTCTTGTCTTTTATTATCAGAAAAGGCGTCTTAAAAATATAGACACTTCCCCCATGTTCATCTGTATTTGCAGAACCTGTGCAAAACCCAGCGCATCAAATTGACTGTTCAGCATGACCTGAGTTCAAAATAGATCTTTGAGAAGCGGAATTATATTATCAGTGAGCAAGCAGAACTGTAAAGCATTGCTGCCTGTGGAGTTCTGGCTCTCTGGGTCATATAATCAGCTACATTCTCATCATCTAGCACAAGCTGGGTTCTTTTTTTCATCCAAAACATCTCCAATATATTTATTTTATTTGGGGCAGTTGGTGGCGTAACGGTAGGGTGTTCCCCCCGTGATCAGAAGGTCGCAGGTTCGAATCCAGGGCCGGTAACGTTAACACTGAGGTACTTATGAGCAAGGTACCGGCCCCAAGCCCTGCTCCCCGGGCTGCCCACTGCTCCTTCACGGATGGGTCAAATGCAGAGGTCACTTTTCGTTGTGGTGCACTGTGTGCTGTGCTTTGTGTGTTCGCAATGAGAAATAATCACTCACTTATTAAGTCTGGATGACACTTGTTCAGGGCCTCCTTTGCAATTCCGCACGGGCGTATAAAAAGGAACGTCCTACGGGTGGCTTGAAAAGTTTCGATTGATACGATCAAACTTCACATTGTTGCTGCATGTCTTCTTTTCTGAATCATCGTATCCAAATTAGCTTATAATTATTCTAATCCTCCAGAGTTTTTACACTCACTTTTAGCTCTTTTCTCACATGATCTCATTATGCAGGCTTGTGCCCTGAGGCATGAAGGGACATGCTGTTATTTTAAAACTAGGCTGCATTTTTTAAACCAAAAAAGAAAGTTCTGGCTTCGTACCACTTTTAAGGGGTGTATTATTTTGTGCATATTGACTGAAATGGGACGTTTACGGCACCCGCGATGCGCTTTGAGGTCGTGTTTCAATTTTGTTTGTTTTACAGGATTCGCTGGAACTCCTGGTTATTTGTCTCCGGAGGTGTTGAGGAAGGAGCCTTATGGGAAGCCTGTTGACATGTGGGCATGCGGTAGGTTTTATATTGATATTTTCTTTGGCCACCTACACACAGACTGGAATTTTCAGTCTTACAATGCTGTGGAAATTCTGATAAAATAGGGCTGGGCGATTATAGCTGGAAAAACGGATTGTGGCAAAATGTATATTAATTTATAACAATAATTCTGGATCATTTTAATGTAGCTCTTTTTAGTAATTACCAGGAAGGGCACAAAGTTGAACTTTTCCTACTTTCATTTTCAATTAACCTCTTTTTATGGAGGCACAGAGGTCGAAATGTAATATTATCACAACAATAAATCTTAGGTTATGAAATGTGACCAGTGTTAAACCTGTGTTAATGTAACCATTTAAAGTGAAACCTCTGATAAAATCCCCCGATATTAAAAACAACTACCTACATAAATGTAAATGAACTTTGTGCCACTCCAGATATCGAGATATTGCCTAGAAATGAATAAGACTGAGAGCATAGCTGCTCTGTCTTTCTTTCTGAATCCTTTTTAGCTGTTTTTTCTAGGATGAGATGATTTGGGTGCTAAAGTTGGACTGTGACATTGGCAAAAATGTATATCTCTGGAACAATGGCGATAATTAGGTGATGTAATGGTCCCTTGCTCATTAGTACCTCAGTAGTACTTTTACTGGGCTGGAAGCCCTCCGATCACAGGGCCAACTTCCTAACTGTTACACTACCAACTAGCAACAAGCTTCTCACCAACAACTCTGTGCCCTGTACATAAGCACTGTCTGTGGACCTCCTTCCTCTTGTTTCGTGAGCAACAAACCTTTCATTCCAGGCTTTGAGGTTCCCCATCCAGTGGGCTGCTGGGTAATCATTATGGGTGTAATGATACACTGATCTAAGTCGATACATTGATTCTATGATCAGACGTCATACCTTTTGTAATGTCAGTTCATTTTGAACAGCAGGTCCGTTTTGTGGTTTTTATTTAGAAGATGTTTTTTTACGTTAAATGTTTGGTTGCGCTCGGCAATGGAAATACCAAATGTTAGTTGTACTTTAGTGATTCGATATGAATGGAAGTGCTTTTGTTATATCACATATTTGTGATAATGTCACATTACCTTGCTGGCTCCTGAATTGAACCGAATCAGAATCGCATTGTAGCGGAAATCTTGGCGTCACTCTGGACGATGAACTGTCATTCTCTTCGCACATTGCCAACCTTTCCAGCACCTTCTTTACACCCTCAGAAGAATCTGTCCCAGTCTCACCACAGACACGACTCATTTACTCGTCCAGTGTTTGGTCGTCTCTAAGCTGGACGTCCATTGAAGGCAACCAGACCACTTCGACTGATCCAGAATTCAGCCGCGAGACTCGTTCCTAAACTCTCGCGTACCACATCTCTACTACGGAACCTGCACTGACTTTGTGTGACTGCCTACATCGGGTTTAAATCCTTAACATGTGCCTGCCAGGCCAAGAACGGAACTGCAACTCCTTACTTATCAGCCCTGATCAAGCAGCGTGTCACTTCTCGTCCTGTCAGAGCATCAAGCGCTGACCTCAAACCAACAATACTTACAAGAAGATGAAGACAATTTGCAGTGTTGACTTCCCAGTGGTGGAACAAACTTCATTCTCTCAGTAGGACTGCTGAGTCTATTGCTGTCCTCAAATGCCGTCTGAAGACACACCTCTTCAAGGAGTATCTAGTGGACTAAACACCCTTCTTCTTGTCTGTTCACTAACTTCCGATTTTCTCCCACAGGGTTTGTTAGGGTATGTAACTTAGCCGACGGTAACTTAGTTGGATGACAAAGCACTGTTGTACGTAGCTCTGGATAAGAGCGTCTGCTAAATGCTGTAAATGTAGTCTTTCTGATATCGTTGTACCCTAGTACTTACTCGGCACCCTCTCCATTACAGTATTCGGGCTAGTATTCTCAAAAATGAAGCATTTTCGTTAATACATGTGGTACTGTGGCGTTTTCCATGGCACCTTTTGTGCTCTTGCGGCCAGTCGGATGAAATGTTACGCTAAACCTGTGAAAAGAGATACCTTACGTTGTTCCTCTTGTCTTGCTATGAATGCACATGCACTAAAAAGGCCTGGAGCCCTTTGAATAACGAGCGGTCTCTCCTGTGTGGGCTATTGTGTTGTACAGGTTGTCTATTGTGTGCTCTTTGAGAATAATTACCTGTTTGGACCGTTGTGGAGGCCCCTTTAGCGCATGGATCTATTGTGTTTGTTCCCAGCTGTGGAAAAAAGGGACCGGTGACTGGAACTGAAGAGGTGATAACTGATTGTGAGATGATAATGATAAGTAAAGAATGTGCTGAAAGCTCCTCCTTTCCTGTCAGGACTGGGAGAACGAACTCGCATGCTGCCGCAACAATGACACGGAGAAAACACATGGCTGATGTTGAAGGTTGCTTAAGCAGATGAAAGTGGACCTAAACACAAATGTTGTGCACGTTTTCGGCTTAAACGAGCACAAAACAATGTCACTAGACAACAGGTTGACAGAGACAAATACAGATAAAGGTCTCAGTGTGCAGCTTTAGGGAAGCTGGCGTTACTTTTTACACACATTAGCAGTGTGTTGCGTTAGTTGTCGCGGAGGGCAGTCCACAAAGGGCTCTGCTTCAGGCTTGTAAATCTGGCTTTGAACAGGTGTCTCTCGGGGGGAAAAAATGAGCCTTCATCGCTTTATTCTCTCAAGATCTCTGATGTGATTTACTTTGCACGATAAGGGAATTGTTGGCCGATGCCGATATCCAGTGTTTTTCGTGCTGATATTTGCCAATAAATGAGGCAAGATATTTTGCTTGCCAAAGTTCCACCGCACGCTCAGAATTCTGTCACAAAAATGGCGCCATAACTCTGAGATTTCTAATACAGCACTACAGCATAAGTCACGCGAGCGTGAAAGCAGAGTGGAGCGAGGATGGAGCGTAGTGCACAACATTTTAAGAGAAAGTCATTTCCCGCCTTGTGACGTACCAAGTATAATAGGGCGCGTGACACTCCATGTGCACTACCTAGTGCGTAGAGAGCCGTTAAGCTACAGCCCCGGCTATTTCCTGAGATGCGTACCACCGTATAGAAAAGTATGATAAGGATCACCCTATCTAGCATACTATTAAGTGCGGCAGTACGCTGCTCAGGACACAGCCCGTCTGTGAGGTCACATTCGCTAAGTGAGCAAACGCGTAATTAGGTTTTTGCGTGTGCAGAGAGTGAGTTGAGCGCGTGAAGACAAGAGATTTTGTTTGCGATCGTTCCACTTCGTGCTCAGAACTTTGCCACAAAACAGCGGTGCACATTTTAAGACGGATAACGCAGGCCGTATAAAATTCCACCTCGGACTTTGGACAACAAATGTCTATCATGAAAACGGCTACGAAAAGGAAAGATCTTACCATCGAAGATTTGTCCAAGGCCGAGATGGAGCTGATCAAGTACAGTCAGAAGCAAACCTACGCTGAAGAAATAAAGACACTGCAGCAAGGAAACACTCGTGTGAAACGAAACAGTTCAACCTCTAAATTACACCCATACTTAGAAGACGGAGTGCTGAGAGTAGGTGGACGGCTGAACAAATCGGCGATGCCTGAAGAAGCTAAACATCCTGCTGTTCTGCATAAACCACACCCAATATCTCACCTCATTCTTCGTCACATCCACGAAATCACAGGGCACGGTGGCAGAAATGACGTTTTAGCCAAATTAAGACCAACACAGCGGCGAGAACCGTAATCTCAGAATTCAATCTCTCCAGAAGACTTGGAAAGGTTGGAGAACAGAAGGCAGACCTACCACAAGACTTGCTGTGTCCTAACGAACCTCCCTTCACGAGCACAGGCGTGGACTACTTCGGTCCCTTCGACAACAATAAAGGCTCCCACGTACAATAAAGGCGTCATCTAATATCGGCTGGAAATATTGGGCAAATCTAAGCATCGGTCTGATGCCAGTGACTTCAAAAAAAGCAATTAGCAGCAGATTCTGTTATGATTCCTAATTTACTTTTGTTTGGCTCCTCCACTCAGAACCTCCTTGCTAATTTTGATTTTTGCCTGCACTTATCGCTAAACGTGTGTCGGCACCAGGTGTGATCCTCTACATCCTGCTGGTGGGTTACCCTCCTTTCTGGGATGAGGACCAACACAGACTCTATCAGCAGATCAAGGCTGGCGCCTACGATGTAAGTAAACACACATACACACACACACACTCTCTGACTCGGCCTGCCTTTTGGCATAATGAAAAGCAAATCATACAGAAGTCGATGCCCAAATTGGATCTGGCATCTCACAAAACACGGGGATGTGACGGGACAATGACATTATCTGAAGATCATTAGAAACCACTCTGTTCCTCCGCCAGCTTCTCTTTTCATCTGCTCAGACAAAAGAGTTTCATTACCTGCATCTTTAAAGTCACTGTTGAGTAGAAAATTGTTTTCTGCTTAAGCTAGTTTGTACTTTGGATTATTTGGGGCTTATTTTGGCAATAGGGTCTCTTTTTTGTGGGGTCGTTAGTAATTAAATCTTTGCCAAAATATTTTAAAATGTTATTTAGAGAGGAATTTTTAGGTTAAAAAAAAGTGAATATAATAATATGTGAATATTATCATTTATATTTGTGGTGGATTGTAAATAATTGTCTCAAACTCTTGATATACTTATCTTCTATGAACTATACATTTACACTACTGAATTACAGGAAACAGATTTGAATTTTCTGCAGATTTTTGAACAAACCCTTCTAATGTCCTATGCAGTCATAGCGTAGTTTTTCATTAGTTTTGTGTGTCATTGTGACAACGACACGATGTCTGTAGATATAGAGACAGAATACAAATGTGTATTTGTGTAACAGATTATCAGTACTACATTACTAAAGAGGAATTACTCTGTTTTTATTGATTTTTGTTTTTTATTCCTATTTCATTTATATAGCACTTATTCATGTGTCTCAGTGAAGCTTAAAGACAAAATAGAATCGAGAAAAATAAAATAAGAACACAATCAAAACACTAAGGCCTCGTTCACACGGACGTCTGAACCAGGCGTTTTTCTGGCGTTCGTGGCGCCAGGTGAGCGCCGACTGAACGCCGACCGTTTTTCTGCTCATTGGAGCAAATCAAAGCGTCCACACGGGCGTTCAGCACCGGCGTTCGGGTCGGCTGCGCGTTCGGGTGGCGTCAAGTAAACGCTGCATGCGACGTTTTCTTGGCGTCAAAATCCCGACGAACGCGAGGAAAACGACGCTATTGCGAACACCAGTGAAACGCCAATCGAACGCAGCTCTAAAACGCAGCAAAAACGTGTATGGCGTTCAGACGGCGTTCATTTCGAATGTCCGTGTGGACGAAGCCTAAGTAATCGTGCTGAAATAAGAAAAAATATAGGTGAAAATAAAAACGTTTGTAACGCAGTCAAGAAATACTTAGATGGGAGACCTGAGGAACATCTAAAAACAGGTTGTTCAACAGAAGAAAAAGCTTAAGATAAAAACTTAAGAAAGCTGCTTCTCTGTATTTCTTGAATTTTACTTTAGGGATATTAAAGCGAGTGATTATTGGTCGTTGTGAACACACCACAGCACAGCACAGCACACAGTGCATTTGATCCGTCCATATAAAGGAGCAGTGGGCAGCTTCAGCAGGTCCCGGGGAGCAGTGCTTGGAGATGGTACCTTGCTCATGAGTTGAACCGGCGACCCTCCAACTACAGGGCCAACTCCCTGACCGTTACGCTACCAACTGTCCACTAAAAAATTTAAAGGAGTTTGTCCGTTTAAAGCTTTAATAAAAGATGAACCGCTGCTCTAGACGTGATAGCGCCACACAGTAACTGGACTACTTATTTGGGTAACATCCATTTTCAGTCTGAGCAAAACCTGACTTTGTGTATGTGTGTGATCTTCAGTTTCCTTCTCCTGAGTGGGATACGGTGACTCCAGAAGCCAAAGATCTCATCAATAAAATGCTGACCATTAACCCCGCCAAACGCATCACTGCTGCAGAAGCCCTCAAACACCCCTGGATCTGCGTATGTGTCACATCTCTCGTTCTGTCTATGTCTTTCTGTCTGTCTGTCTATCTATCTAGATCAGACCTGGGCATTGCCCGGCATGGGGGCCACATCCGGCCCTTTGTCTCTCACTGGCCGGCCCGCCTGAGGACAGCGTGAAATAACAAATTAAACATGAAAATAAAACATAAGTTATGTGTTTTATGCACAGCATTTAACTGCATCGCTTTTATTTTGAAGTTAAAAAAATGCAAAAAAAACCTACATATTTCAATATTGCTTTTGTTGGTAAAAGGACGTATTGTCAAAAATTTAATTACACAAAGATATAATGATATAAAACCTAATCAGCACTAAACAATTGTCTGTTTTTTAAAATAAAGTTTAGTTGGACAGGGTTGATTATCTGTTGGTTCGGCTCTTTATGTCAATTCAAATTTCTCATGTGGCCTCTTGGGAAAATTAATTGCCCGCCCCCGATCTAGATGGATGCGTGTGCTATATATATATGGATACAGTTTATTCTCATTTTCTCTCATCTGTCTTTCCCCCCACTATCTCTTTCTTTATCCCTGCCTGTTGGACTGTTTTTCACTCTCTACATGTCTTTTTTTGTGCTTTTTCAGGTCTTTCTCTCTTTCCCCTGTTTCTTAGTGTCTTGTCTATACCTCTCACACACAAAAAAAACTTTATTTCCTCCTTTTTGCTGTTTTAATGCCACCAGTACAAAAATCAAAGCAAAAAGGTTCTGCTTGGCTGCGTTTTCTCAGATTCTCTGATGGCCAAAGTTATTTTGAATGGTCCACCATCTTATCTAAGGGCCTCATTAAGCAGCTTCATTTCCCAGTGACCTTTAACACTAAGCTCCGTGGCTTTGTGTTCTTCCTCCTAATTTCCTCTGTCACACACCACATTCTTATTAGTGTCCTGGTCGTTTGAATCCTCCTTATTGACCACCCTTTGTCCATGTTCATGTTCTGTAAAGACTTGCTGTAAGAGTGTTGCCTACATGTGATATCTATAACTATATGTCACTGTACTCTCTCTCTCTCTCTCTCTCTCTATATATATATATATATATGTATATGCTCATGCTTTAAAATCGTTTCTGTTTCTGTAGCAACGCTCCACTGTGGCCTCCATGATGCACAGGCAGGAAACTGTAGAGTGCCTGAAGAAGTTCAATGCCAGGAGAAAACTTAAGGTGACACACACATACACACACTAAAATGTATGCTTGATAGGTCATAGTTGTGATCATTGCACATCGCTTTTCCACAATCAATTCAGTGTAACATGCTGCGGTGGCAAACCCTCATGATGTTGAGGTTTTCACTTGATGTTGACGAGTCACTTGTTGGTAAAGCTACTAGTAAAAATTAGTGAACACATGAAACTAAAACCTTTGAGTGATTCAAATGATTCATTTCATTTTATTGACTCTGGTGTTTTGTACATCTTTCCTTTGGTTCCCAGTGCTTCCCTAAATTTTTGGTTCCCTATCATTTTCCAAACCTCTGAATCCCAATCGGGGTCGCCCCCCGGCCAGAGCCTATCCCGGGAACATACGGGCACAAGGCAGAGACCAACCCGGGCAGGCTCCAACACACCACAGGGCACACATGTTTACAGTTGTTTTTTCAAATGATTTATTTAAACGAGTAGTTATTTGTAGTGAAGTGAAATTGGGGCTGCAGCTCTTATTCATTAGCCTTTCTGCACCCCCAACTTTGGGAACCACTCTGACTAACCCATGGTTGTACTCTAGTTCAAGTCAGTGTTAAAACCCGGGTTTAGTCTGATGCTTTGGCCAGAATACACTTCAGTTTGAATTTTAGCAGCTTGTTTTTATCCTGGTTTAGGAAACCACAGTCTGTAGACGCTTTAGCGCTGATTAGTAGTCCCAGAGGCTTGCAGTGTAAAATTCTGCAGTATGTGTCAGCAAATGGGTTTGTAATCACTATAATAAATAACATTAAATAACAAAGGTGGTCTGATTTGAAAATACACACGTCGTGCAGTCAGAGACATCAATTACTCCACTAATTGCAAAAAGGCGCATAAAAAGCAAGTCATGAAAAAATAACTGTCAGTGTGACATTTTAACAATACAAAAATGTCTTGTTTTTCTACTCACGGTTTGTACCTCTAAGTTTATTCACAACATGACACATCATGTGCAAGGGACATCTGTTAACCTAGACTTGAGGGTTTCCTCAAACCTAAGGGTCATAAAAATGTGAACATGGGCACGTAAACACACTGAATGGCATTAAAGGCCATTATTTAGCAGATATGAATGTGCAAAATTACGTGTTATTAGTAGGTGTAGCACCCCCCCCCGAAAGATGGTCAAGACTTGACTGATGGTTTTCTTGATTTATTGAAATCTTTGCGATAACCGAGCGATAATTCAATCGACCACTTTAAGAGCTAAACAGAGAAAAAATACATATATCACACCTGTAGTCAATGCCATGTAGCCTGGCATATTACCAATACGAAGTGACAAGGCAAAAAGTTCTCACTACATTCAAAATCCTTAAAAGATGTAACACACATTAAATATATTATTTTATGAACACTAACCTTGTGCTGCCTCGGAGGGTACAAATCATACAACTTAACCTTATATTTTTTACTGCTGTCTTTCCTTAACATTCTTCAAGTATGTTCTGTGTTTCCCTGTATCTTGCGCCTTACAAGCAATACGCAAGTAATTTCAAAAGAAAAGTCTCTCACAAACAAGGCAAAATATACTGCAACATAAATTCACAAAAATCACAAAAATATTTAACGTATATGCGTATTTATCAGTGCAGTATTTTCTTTGGATTAACAAACAGAAATTGTCATTTACAATAGGGGATGTTGGTAAAAATTGTGGCCAAATGTGACTGTTGCTCAAATGAGGAGATAAACTTCAGTTTATATCTGTCGGCTAGTGCAGCACAGAGGGCACAAAACACTTGTTTCAGTGTCCAGCATTTTTCGTACTGTGTTATCGGACATGCACAATGTAATCATGATGGCATGCAAGAGTTTTGATGACTAAAGTCACACGAATCTGTAGAACTTAGAATCCAGAATCAGCAGAAAACCTGTGGACTCTTACCCACTCCTACCTAATCATTGTCACAGCTAACGTCTTGAACGGTTATGAATTAAACGTCTTTCAGCTCTGCTCTCATTGTCCTCTGCTCAACTCTGCTCTACAGGGTGCTATCCTGACCACCATGCTCGCCACAAAGACCTTCTCAAGTAAGATGTGCTGTCTTCTTTTTGTGCTTCGTTATATGCTTGTTGCTGATGATTTGCACATATTTGGACTTCACTGCATGATCAGTCTCGTAGTTGCAATACAGAACACAGAAATAAAACATGAGAGTGATGAGTTCCAGAGTAGCTTAATGTGGAACAAAAGTTAGACTGATGCTGCTTCTAAAGATGTTCCATTAGTGACAGATAGTAGAGCTGCACAGTATCTGCTTTCATATATCGCCACCACAAATAGTCACATCACAGGGCGTATATCAAGTCAAATTACATTGCATTACAATTACATTACAATTACATTACATTACATGCCATGCTACTACTTTTTTGCTGTTTGATATAAAACAAAAACATGTCTAAAAACCCCATTTAAAGGTACTTGAATAAAGAAGAAATAAAGGATTATGTACATTCAGAAATAGTCTTTGAAGTATAAAGTTTCTTGATTTTTAGAAATACTTTCCCCAGTAATTAAGAATTAAATCTTCAAAAATAGATAAAGTCAGTCAAATCCTGTTTTTCTTAAATGACTATGTATATACACAAATGACTACGTATATACAACATATATATATATATATGTTACATTTTTATAGTATAAGTTTTTGTGACTGTTGGAAGTGTGTGAATGTGTGCATATGAGGCTCTGTGTGTGTGTGTTTGTGTGTGTTCATGTATTTATCACATTGTGGGGACCTTTTGTCCCCTAAAATCACTTTTATCTGTTTTTTGGGGGCTTTGTGGGGACATTTGAGAAGTCCCCATCAGGAAAAAAGACTTTATAGAAAATGCGCTTGTTTTATTTGAGAAACTAAAAGAGGTAAAAGATGTGCTTTTGGTTACTGAGGTTAAGTTTAGGGTTAGGATTAGGTGTAGGTGTAAAATTATATACATCTAGTCATTATGGGAGTCTATGGAAAGACCTCACAAAGATAGTAATACAAGACGGTGTGTGTGTGTGTGTGTGTGTGTGTGTGTGTGTACCATGGTTTTATGCATTGTGGGGACCTTTTTGTCCCCTAAAATCACTTTTATTCATTTTTATGGCTTTGTGGGGACATTTGAGAGGTCCCCATGAGGAAAAATCACTTTATAGCAAATCTGCATGTTTTATTTGAGAAACTGAAAGAGGTAAAAGATGTGCTTTTGGTTACTGAGGTTAAGGTTAGGGTTAGAATTGTATACATCTAGTCATTATAGGAGTAGTTTTATAAGTGTTTGTGTGTGTGTGTGTTGGACGCGCAACAGCAGCTCTTCTCCGTCACACTCAGTGAAACGCAGATTCCTGCAGATAATTACAAGGTACTTTGAATAATTATAGCCACATTACACAAATTAGTCTGTCATTCAGAAGCTATTTTTCTCCCGTTCACACGTTTTGGCTCCGCGCTGCCACTGGCTCCGCTTTCAACGTGCGTCGTGTGGGAGAGAAGAGTGCGGCTAATGGGCCACCTGCTGCACCGCAAGCTACTGGGTGCGAGTGTGTCCGCGTGAGTCTTTGCGTACGCGCGTTTCCATGTGTTAATATGTGCCGGGAAAAGCGTGTTTTTGAAATGTACAGCGTTCCATATTGTTCCACGTCTGTGCGTGTGTTTCTGTGTGCGTATATGCAGTGCAGTGTGCGTGCCAGCAGTTAATCATACATGTGCACACACACACACACACACACACGCACACACGCACACATACACACACACACACACACACAAAACTTGTAAAACTAATTCCATAGACTCCCATAATGACTAGATATATCAATCTACAGCTAATCCTAACCTTAACCTCAGTAACCAAAAGCACATCTTTTACGTCTTTTAGTTTCTCAAATAAAACAAGCAGATTTTCTATAAAGTGATTTTTCCTGATGGGGACCTCTCAAATGTCCCCACAAAGCCCAAAAAATGAATAATAGTGATTTTAGGGGACAAAACAGCCCACAAATGTCCCCACAATGCATAAAAACATGGTACACACACACAGAGACACAAGCTAACAAAATATCTATTAATATTTCAAAATAAAAATGAATTTTTAAAGTGTTTAAATATTCTGTTTAAATACAAATTTGAATAAGACAAATTTTGTCTTAGGGTTGCCACCCAGGTCTGACTAAAAACCTGGACATTTCGCCAACCTGACCAATCTCTTTGCCTATAAGCGGAAACACATCTGACCTGTAACATTCCGAGTGATTTTCCTCCCGGGACAGATCATTAAAAAGAAGGACAATCGCAGTAAAACCGGGACAGGTAGCAGTCCTACTTTGTCTGCGTGCATGTGAATGCGCGCTTGTGTTTGTGTAAACGTGCATCTGCGTCTCTTTTCTACATCCCCTTAATCTTGTTCCTCTCTTTCCTCCCCCAGACAAGAATCCGTACAAGAAGCCGGACGGTGTTAAGGTGTGTAACGAGTTTAAATTTGATGCTGCTTTAAGAAAATCCCCTCAAAATATTTATACAGTTATAAATGTTTAACGTCTGCTGTAATCTCACTCGAATGTTAAGTGTTTTCCTGCTGCATATCTCTCCAAATCTCTCTCTCTCTTTCCTACCCTTTGTGCTTTCTTTGAGTGTCTCTCCTAATGTTTAACTCATTGGTCTCGTTGTTTTACCGTGTTACAATTGGGAAAATGTGCTTTTTCTGTTCCTCTACTTTTTTGTAAATATTTTCTCTCTACCCCTCTCCAAAACTGTTCGAAATATAGAAATATTTCATATTTAATCTTGTATTTATATATCTGAATAACTTCATCTGCCCTGTGCTCATTTGGACCTCCATGAGACATTTAGTCCCAAATCTAAAACCTCCGTCCAGCTTAATAAAAACATCGTAAGAATTTGAATATCTGTGTCAGCACTGAAATCTGTTACTGTCATAGTCCAGAACCTCTCTTCCTTCATGATTTTACGCTCTTTTCTCCAAGTCAGATTTTCACCATTCACTCTCATTTTTGGATATTTAACCCTAAACGCACGTCTTCATAATCTTTCTTTTTTCATAGTCAGCAGGTGTAAGTCAGCAGGCGTAAAGACAGGTCTGACCTGTTTGGTATGACTGTTGACGAGGAGAAAACTTACTGGTTTATAATTTGTGGATTAGAATATGAGGATATAAATATCATTCACGATTCCAAATTGTTTTCATTTTTGTTTTCCCATCAATAACACAGAAAAGGAAGTCAAATTCTTCAGAGATCTTTATGGTGAGGTTAAAAGGCTGTAGACTATGTAACCCTCCTTAAAACCTGTTATAGTTATGTGCCTATAGTGGAATCCAGATGGTATTAGACTACGTTGCATTTTGCTTGTGTTTGTCAGTAGTTCGGTTTAGAATTTAGTAAATACAGTAGAACATTTGTGACCCTCCACGGCAAAACCAGTCGCTTGTCGCAACGGAGGTTTCCGAGAAAAACTAGCGTTTGTGCCGCTGAAAAACGTACCCTTTCCATCCTAAAAACGTGACTTTCTTGAGGTGAGGAATTCAATTCCAGCAGAATGTTAAAAGTTTCTGTTTTGACCTCTCTACTTCAATATTTACGCTTAAATCCACTGGGTTGACTAGCGTGAAGATATTTCTCCGGAATCCATCTTCGTCTCCCGAGTTCAGTTAACCTAACGCAGGTAGGCCATCCGTGTGGCTGTGAATGCAGCGTAGGCTACCGTAAATACAAACGTAGCCGCCGAATCGCGCATCTGCCGCCTGTAGAGCGTTACGGCGATAGTCAACTTCAAAGGCAGATTCGCTTTCACTCTACGACAGGAGAAACACGACCCTTTGAATGTTGATATCTCTGTAGTCATATGTCGCCAGATTCCCTCGATATAGGTATCGCTTTGAAGCTTGATTTATCCCCTTTATGAAAAACATAATAACTCAATTTTTGAAAATTTATGCATATGACTGGTTTTGCCAGGAGGGTCACATGTTCCTCATTGGCAAAGACACATCATTCCTAAATGACTTTAGACAACCTTTTGTGGACGTTAAAACCAACTTTTTTTTTCAGCAGTATTAAATCTTAACACTGTATTTAATCTTAAAACTGTAAATCTTATTTATTACTTTTCTTTACTTTAACATTTCAGTTTGACATTGTCGTTCAGGTTTCCTTTTTCTGGTTTATTCCTGTTAAGCACATGCATGTTTTTATTTTTATTTATTATTAATTTATTTATTCACTTATATGTCTAATTCTCATCTCTATAAGCAGTGCAGAAAACAATCACAGAGAATCATGACTGGAAAATGGAGATAATGATTTACAAAAGAGGATTCTCTGACATTATTTTTTATCAGTCATTATGTTTTTAAATAATTACTTGTTAACTCATGATGATACTGATTGTTACTTCCCTCAGGAAATCTTGGAATATTAAATATGAACACATTCTCTGCTATTTCTTTGCCATTTTCTTCCTCTTTCTTTAATATTACTGTTTTACCCTTTCATCAGACATTTTTCCCCCTGCTCTTCATCCTGCCTAGTTAAACAGCAATCTTGCATGTGACTCGAAATATGTGGTGCTATTGCTAAACCAAAACTTATTCTCCACCTGGACTCTCCTTAATATATCAAAGTTGGTGGTATGCCATTGATTTCCGTGATAAATAATTAGCCATGGGACCAAAGCTTTTTTTGTGCAATAGCACCACACGTTTTGCATTTTCAGAATGGATCTCACCGTTTTTCCCTCACTGTACAGCTCTGCCTGTCTTTGTTTCTGTCCCCTCCCCGTTGTAGATCAACAGCAAAGCCAACGTAGTCACCAGCCCCAAAGAGCCGGTCCCCTCGCCAGCTCTGGTACTCTGTCTCTCTGCCGTCTGTCGTCTCCGAAACGCTCTCGGCCCTGTGTTTTACGCTTGAGCCTTTTTTTCCTCTAATCACTCCTGGCGTCACAGTCTGAAAACCCCTAATTCCTGTCAGTAGTAATGCATGGATGAAATATTCCCTCTATTCACCCCAGTCGTTACTGCATGCTCTTCGTACCCTTACTTTCACTTGATATATTTAAGTTGAGGCTAAAAAAATTAGACCAGCCTAAAGGACGTTGGAGATCAGGATTTTCATAGTTATAAAGCCATTGATTTATGTCCATGATTTGTAGATGTCTTCTCTTTCTACAAATGTTAGTGGTCATAATAGAGTTTTAGATTTCCACAGTGATGGACTTGTCAGCCAATGGCCACGGAAGATGCTGAAAACTCTTTTTACAGAAATATTCTATTCACTAGTCATTTTTACGGAAATTAACATCTTTGTGTGTTTAACGTTGCGTATGCTTTTCCTGTGACCATCTTAAAGAGAGCCTTGTACATGTTTTCATGTTTAATGATAGTGTTAAGTTTAAGCTAATAGTAGCATCAACTGGGTTTTTTGCAGGCTCATTTCTAATCTACCGTTTTAATAATAAAAATAATTTCACCCTTCATATTCGTTTCCAAGAACTAATATTCAGAACTGTTCATTTATGAATATTAAAAGTTCCTTTGTGTCACATGTTCAGTAACTTTCTTGTAGAAGATTGTATCAGATGAACCGTCTTAAAGATGCTGTGCTAATGCCAACAAATCATGACCATACCCTCCTACCTGCTGTAATCATCATCATCATTGTTGTCCTTGTGCAACTCTCTAAAGACCACTCAAGCATAAAATAAAGCAGTTTAGGCTGAATTCTTAATTTAAGATCTGAGGGTGTATTCAGATCTGGTATTAAAGTTTTTAATAACAGATCGAACACTGCTGCTACATTGAAAGTTATTAGGAATAGACACTACTGTTCTATAAATTAATGTTGGGCAGAACCTGTTGTTTGATTGTTTTCACTTTTACACTCAGATTTACACTGCATGAAATAGTTATCTATTTTCTAGTAATACTTTTCACCTTCATTTCTCTCTTTGAACTGCGACAGGGTTCCTACACAGAATTAGATTTGCTGGCTTTCTGTATGGTGCAAAACCTATAGGTATTTGTAGGTGAATAGAAGTCTATACAGTCGGAACATTTGAATATGGAATTTCGAAACGAAATGTGTAGGAACCCTGTGCATATGATGAACATGGAAATCGTGGATTATGAGTATAACATTTACCATAACTTCAGCATCATTCACTTCATTTCTTCATGAAATTGGTCATGAATATTACTTTCCAAGAACAACATTGCAATTATCACCGTCATGATTTATTTAGTTAAAAAGCGCTGATATTCCAGCACACCACCAGATTTGAACTGTTTTTCACTAAAGGTTATGTCGTCTGTCCAGTGGCTGATTTCAAAGAAAATCACTGCTTGGTGACCTTTAAGTTTAAATGTTTCTTCCGCAAAAATCTTTCACTCTATTTCTTGCCTTTCTCCTTGCTACTCTTCACCATCTCCCTTTTTTTCCTCTCTGCACCTCCTGGATCAGAGCTCAACCGCTATCCACAATCCAACTGATGGAAACAAGGTATTAAGTATATAATTGGGTTTATTTGACCAGGCTTGCTCGGCTGTGGAGTTCAGCTTAAGTGTTGACTTGTTGCTTGGGATTTTAGTTCTTGTGGTGGAGTTTAGTTGCGAAAAGGAAATGTTGCTGTACTGAGCTCCAGAAAGACCTTTTGGGTCTGTCTTAGTGTAGGTTTATATGATGAAGTTTTACCAGGTACAGCACTGCACTGTACGTTTTTGCCTGGAATAGGTTGCGCTTGCTGTATTTCATGAACAACAGTGGTGGTTTTCTGCTTCGTTTTTTGGGGGGTAGAGCTTTTGCATGCATGTTTTTTGTGCATTCAGCTTTACTGCATGGGGGGTGTGTGTGTTTGTGTGTTTTGTGGCATGCTGTACAGAAAACTCCAAACCACTGCAGAAGGCGTCTTAGCCTTTGAAATAAATAGTGTAACATGAACAAAACTAGTAGAACTCTTCAGCCCAGTCTTTTGTACAAGTTATTTTCTTTTGCTTCTCCTAAAATGAGAAATCAGATGCGTTTTAAATAATTTGAATAATCCATTCTGTATCTTTTCTCTTCGCCTTGTACTTTTCTTTTATTTCCTCATTGGTTTCAGTGTGAAAAACTGAAGGAAGGCAAATGATGCATCTATGATCCGAGATGACTGGCCTAATGGCATTTATTTTTTGCCCCTTTTTTAGGAATCTTCAGAGAGTGCCAACACCACCATTGAGGATGAGGATGAAAGGTATAGTGTTACAGAAAATGTGTGTGTGTATATGTATGTGTGTGTGTATATATATATATATAGTATATATATATATATATATATATATATATATATATATATATATATATATATATATATATATATGTGTGGTGTGTGTGTGTGTGTGGGTGTGTGTATATATATGTATGTATATATATATGCAGAACAGTGGTCCGTCAGGACTGGGATTGTTAAACAATGTTTAGGGGATTTATTCAAGTTTTTTGAGTTAAGTCGTTTTCCAGTTACGTTGTTTTTCAAGCTACGTCGGTTTTGAGTTACGTAGTTTTTCGAGTTGCGTTGGTTTCAAGTTACCGCGTTTTTCGAGTTACCGTGTTTTTCGAATTATGTCGGTTAATGAGGTTTTGCGAGTTACGTGGTTTTGCGAGTTACGTGGTTTTGCGAGTTACGGCATTTTTTGAGTTATGGCGTTTTTTGAGTTACTGCGTTTTTCGAGTTATGTCGGTTTACAAGTTACGTCAGTTTCGAGTTAAGTCGTTTTTCACGTAAGACGCGTGTTGAACCAGTTAACGGCATAAGGCGTAGTACTGTATCTAAAGTACTACAGTTTTCGGCACCGACGTTAGAAAAATAGTCCCATTTTAGTTTTAACATTTCTATAAATGCTGCTTATTGCATCTTACAGTCTTTGGTGGACTGCAGTTCTTAACATCCCTCAAATTGTCCTCGTTCCTTCCTTAAATGACGTCGTTTTTCATCTTCCTCTTCATCAGCTTGGTTTCATTTATCCGTCTAGTCATTTATCAGGTCATCAGTAACTTATTTTGATTTTCTCGCCGTCTCCTTTAGCCGCCGTCCCGCTCTCTAGATTTGGTTTAGATCGGCTTTCAGTCAGTGTTATTTGTCAGTGTTAAAACCTCAGACGTGGTAAATGAAGTGGCTGACAGCATACCAGCGAGGTTCTTCAGTGTCAGCCAGCCTGTTTAGGAGATTTATGGCTTAGCGATGCAGAGATTCCGGCTCCGCCTTCACCTAATCCAGCTCCGTTATTTTCGGGCATAGCTGTTGGGCGACTATTGCTGTTGTTTCGTCCGTTATTGTGATTGTTATGAGACGGTAAATTCTAGCAATAGGATGGTGTGTGTTTGTGTGAGAGAGAACGTGAGAGATTAATCTCAGGCTGCTCATTAATGAGCTCAATGCCCACTCCAGCAGCCAACAAAAAAATCTTTTGTTAAACACTGTGGGCAACAGCCTGCTACTGTCACTGTGGGAGAAAGAAAATTAGACAGGTCTTATCTTTTTTGCCCCATCACGAAATCCGCAAAATTAATCTCTTCTCGGACACGTACCTGCAAAAAAAGGCTTTCAACCTGCCGAGGTTCATTTGAGGACTGATGAGATGCCTGTTTTGCAAACTCCTCTTGTAAGGATTTCGTTATAAGAGGGTCGAGGTCTAGTGTTGTCTAGTGTCTGACTAGTGTTTGCTGGATGTCTGTTGTGCTGTACATTTGCTTCCATTTTCACAATTTCTCGTTTGAGACTGAATAAATTTAGGGAAAAAACGTGTCTCAAGTTCTAGATTCAGAATTAATCCACATAAAACACGGCAGTCAATTTTTTATACCATTTTCTGTAGTGTTGCCAACTTTGTAACTACAAAAACTACAAAAATGATCATGTTTATATTATATGAGAAATCAAGAAGCAGTTTGAAATATTGGAAAATTATCAACAAAGCCTGAGAGGAAATGTTGGGTCGTTTCAGGAAACATATGTACAGTAAAAGCTATAACCTGTTACACAGAGTAGGAAACGAGGTATGCAAATAAAATGACAAAGTTCGCATCTTTTTTGCATGTTCTTTACTGTGCATCACTGTTTTCCTGCTCGCTCTCTGTTTTCAGTGGGAGCTCGGGGAAACAAACCTCATCTTCATTATTTCATTCCACTCATTCTTCCCTTTTTTGTCTTTTTCCCCCTCTCTCCTTCTTTCTCCTCCTTCTTTGTTATATTGATATCAACGCCCTCGTCCCATGTACACACAAAAAAAAACCCTCCCTGCCCTCATCCCTCACTCCTTGCCGCTTAGCGTGCTGCCGCCTGATGGCCGTTAAACTGCATCAGCGCGGCCGCTCTAGTTCCCCTTCCTCTCGCTCTTCTTCATCGTCCTCTTGCTCCTCTGCTTTCTGGTACCTCCCTCGAGCATGGCCGGGGGCCGAGGTGGTTTGCAACCATGCTCTCAAAGTGCTCCTGGCCGTTTACTTGTTTGTCTTCCTGTGCGCCTTTCTGGCTTTTCTCTACGTCAATTTCACAGCCCAATGTGGCCAGAGTGTTAACCCAGAGCCTGCTCTCAAAAGGTCTCAGACACTCCACAGCCACATCGCCATGCAGCGTAAGTGGGGGAAAAAAGGGGAGAGAGGAAATGAGTTCACTTAGAAATTCCCCCGATGAGGCAGTTGCCGTGTGAAAGGACAGTGTGTTTCCCCCTTTAGGCCTGGAACAAAGTAGAGTTGGATTTCAACAGATGAATATAAAAATACTTAGAATGTAAATATAAAAATGTATGTATATACAGCTAGGTGTTAAAGAGTGATATAACCACTTGATCCTGTAGTTTGCGTGTGTGTTTTAGGAAGCTGAATGTGTGCTAAGAGTGTGTAGTTTGAAAACGTGAGCGTGTGAAGCCTTGCCTGTTAGAACAGTGCTCCCTAGTGCTGGATGTTAAAAGTGCGCCACTTCATTCAAATCGACTCAAAGTCAAAGTAAACTTTGTCATCTCTGCTATATGTGACCCTTCACGGCAAAACCAGTCGCTTGTCGCAACAGAGGTTTCCGAGAAAAATGAGCGTTTATGTTGCGTAGGGTAAAATTTTGGATTTTTTGTTTTTAGTGTTTTGAAACAGTGGAAGGTCTATACTATACTGTTGTGAATAAATTTGGCTGAAAAACTTACCCTTTCCATCCTAAAATTGTGACTTTCTTGAGGTGAGGAATTCAATTCCAGCAGAATGTTAAAAGTTTCTGTTTTGACCGCTCTACTTCAATATTTACGCTAAATCCACTGGTTGACTAGCGTGAAGATATTTCTACGGAATCCGTCTTCATCTCCCGAGTTCAGTTAACCTAACGCAGGTAGGCTATCCGTGTGGCTGTGAATGCAGCGTAAATACAAACGTAGCCGCGACCGCACCAAGTGTCTGTGAGTGCTACGCCGATAGTCAACTTCAAAGGCAGATTTCTCCGTTTCTCACTTGGCGTGACAGGAGAAACCCGACTCCTTTGAATGTTGATATCGCAGTCATATGTCGTCCCATTCATTCCAAATAGGTATCGTTTTGAAGCTTGATTTATGCCCTTTATGAAAACGTAATAACTCAATTTTGAAAATTTGCGACAAGCGACTGGTTTTGCCGTGGAGGGTCACATATACTGTACAGATATACAGAGAGACGAGACGACGTGGCTCCAGTTTTAACAGACGTGTGAAATAAGTTATAAAATCAATTTTCATAAAAACACATCGTCCTGAACTGTAAATTCGAATTAATCGATAAAATCGATATATCGCCCACCTCTAACTAAAGGAAGTATGTGCAAATAACAGTTTTCTGGCCAAAATGTGGGCTTAAATCTCACTTTCCCAGTCTTCAGAGTGCACCAGTCTTGTCAGATGTACCTTTATTGACATGTTTCACATGGGTTGCCCAGATCACAGACACATGCTTACGTACTTACTGGTCTGCTTACATACTTGTTGGAGGCCTAGTGGTAGAACACTCGTCTTTGGACCAAGGGGTTGTGGGTTCGAATCCGCCCTCTGGCATTACCAACATTGGGTCCCTGAGCAAGACCCTTAACCCTAAGTTGCTCTCAGGGGAACTGTCCCTGAAATGAGGAAATGTAAGTCACTCTGGGTAAGAGCGTCTGCTAAATGCTGTAAATGTAAATGCTTGCCTGTATTTCATCAAGATCATTTCTTCTGGTGACTCTAGTCTTTTTTTTTGTCTTTGTAGCTTCAGGTCGTGTGCTTCACCCTCATGGTTTTATTGATACTTTACACCAAGTGTCTTTGTTTAGGGCCTGTGTAGGGAAGTGAACTATTATTTAGGCAGTGATCCCAGAGAAAAGAGAAGCAGTTTGCATCGTCATTAGGCTCGGTTAATGTGAATGTGGGGAACGACTTAAAACCTTTTTTTTAAGGGCCTTTAATCATCAGTGCTTTGTCACTGTAACTGGTGACAAGATTTACATATTTTTATTTAAAACTCTAAAAAGGTACATGAGTGAATTGTGTGAAATTGTGACATTGATGTAACAGATGAACACAGTCCCTGTTAATGTTCCATATCCATCCTCTAAAATGATTTTTTTATTTCTGTGTTTAAACCAACGTTCTTGTGCTTTTTAATTCACTTTAAAAACACTTACAGTGCTGTGAAAAAGTATTTGCCCCCTTCCTGATTTCTTTTTTTTTTTGCGTGTTTGTCACACTTAAATGTTTCCGATTATCAAACAAATTTAAATATTAGAGAAAGACAACCCAAATAAACACAAAATGCAGTTTTTAAGTGATCATTTTATTTATTAAGGAAAAAAAACTATCCAAACCTACATGGCCCTATGTGAAAAAGTAATTGCTTAATAACCTAATAACTGGTTGTGCCGCCGTTAGCAGCAACAACTGCATTTAAGCGTTTGCGATAACTGGCAGTGAGTCTTTCACATCGCTGTGGAGGGATTTTGGCCCGCTCTTCTTTGCAGAAGTGTTTTAATTCAGCCATATTGGAGGGTTCCGAGCATGAACCGCCTTTTTAAGATCATGCCACAGCATCTCAATTGGACTCAGGTCCAGACTTTGACTAGGCCACTCCACAACCTTCATTTAGTTTTTTTAAGCCATTCAGAGGTGGACTTGCTGGTGTGTTTTGGATCATTGTCTTCAAGTGCGCTTCAGCTTGAGGTCATGAACTGATGGCCGGACAGTCTCCTTCAGGATTTTTTGGTAGAGAGCAGAATTCATGGTTCCATCAATCACAGCAAGTCGTCCAGGTCCTGAAGCAGCAAAGCAGCCCCAGACCATCACACTACCACCACCATGTTTGACTGTTGGCATGATGTTCTTTTTCTGAAATGCCGTCCCAGATGTAACAGGACGCACACCATACAAAAAGTTCAACTTTTGTTCCGTCCCAAAAGACTTGGGGATCATTAAGGTGTTTTTTTGGCAAAAGTGTGACCAGCCTTTATGTTCTTTTTGGTCAGCAGTGGTTTTCACCTTGGAACTCTGCCACGCAGGCCATTTTTGCCCAGTCTCTTTCTTATGTGGAGTCATGAACACTCACCTTAACTGAGGCAGGTGAGGCCTGCAGTCTTTAGATATTGTTCTGGGTTCTTTTGTGACCTCTTGGATGAGTCGTCGCTGCGCTCTTGGGGTCATTTTTGTAGACCAGCCACTCCTAGGAAGGTTCATCAATGTTCCATGTTTTCTCTGTTTGTGAATAATGGCCCTCACCGTGGTTCGCTGGAGTCCCAAAGCTTTAGAAATGGCTTTGTAACCTTTTCCAGAACGATAGATGTCAATTACTTTGTTTCTCGTCTGTTCCTGAATTTCTTTAGATCGCAGCATGATGTCTTCCTTTTTTGGGATCTTTTGGGCTCCTTATTAAGTGATCTCTTGATTGAACAGGTCTGGCAGTAATCAGGCCTGGCTGTGGCTGGTGAAATTATGATTTTACAAGGCGGGCAATTACTTTTTCACATAGGGCCATGTAAGTTTGGATAGTTTTTTTCCTTAATAAATAAAATTATCTCTTAAAAACTGCATTTTGTGTTTACTTGGGTTGTCTTTGTCTAATATTTAAATTTGTTTGATAATCTGAAACATTTAAGTGTGACAAACATGCAAAAAAAAAAAGAAATCAGGAAGGGAGGAAATACTTTTTCACGGCACTGTATTTGCTGTTAATTTATTTGTCCATCTCACCTGCTGACGGCTTTTCCTCTTTTCCCTGTAGTACGGAAGCAGGAGATAATTAAAGTGACTGAGCAGTTGATTGAGGCCATCAACAATGGAGATTTTGAAGCCTATACGTGAGTGTGTCCCTTCAAATCACTGGTTGACTTGTAAATGTAAATGTCCATGTTATTATATGCTGCTAATACATACCTCTTATTGTTACGATAACTTATACTGGTTGCCACTTCATTGTCACATGCTCTACTCTGCTATGTACAATGCTGCAGCTGCACTTGGCACTTTAAAAAATCATCTCTTTGCACCTGTCCTGCCCTAGCACATTTACAATTTTTACATTTACAATTTTTACAATGTTTACATTCTCAGGTTTGCACATTTAACTTTATGTTCCTTATTGTATAATATATAGTTTTATTTTTTGTCCTGTTACCCCAGCCTCCGTATTTAAGTTAGTATTTATGTTGTAAGTTTGTATTGCGTCTCTATCTTCCTTGTCTATTGCACAGTTAAAAGAGCGGATCAGGATACATTTCACTGCTTGTTGTACCTGTATAACTTGCACGTGACAAATAAAGAATCTTGAATCTTGAATCTTGAATCTCTAAACAGCACTATACAGGTTGTGAATTCATCTCCAGGATGCATGTTGATATTTTCCTACCTCAGAATATATGGGGAGCGTTTCAAATTGTTGTGCACTTGCACTGTGACTTAAAACTTCCCTTTACTCCTCACAGGAAGATATGTGATCCAGGCCTGACGTCTTTTGAGCCGGAGGCTTTGGGGAATCTGGTGGAGGGAACAGACTTCCACAGGTTCTACTTTGATAACTGTAAGGCACCAGAGGTTTATTCTTTCCCCTTTCCCCTGAGCATCAACGTTATCTATCATGTCAGGGAAAAAGCGAGCCTTGGTGAATAAGTGTGTGCTTACATTGTTTTAAACCACCTGTTCTTGATTGATGATGATGATGATGATGGCATTTTTTGATGATTTCTTCTGTAGCTCTGTCCAAAAGCCACAGGCGTGCCGTCCACACCATCCTGCTGAACCCTCACGTGCACCTGCTTGGAGAAGACGCTGCCTGTATAGCCTACATCCGCCTCACCCAGTACATCGACGCCAACAACATGCCCCGCACCATGCAGTCCGAGGAGACTCGCGTGTGGCATCGTCGCGACAGCAAGTGGCAGAACATCCACTTCCATCGGTCCGGCTCGCCCACTGTGCCCAACAAGTAAGAGTTTGCTGCTGCTGTTGTTGTTGATGATGATGTTGATTCTTTTGTTCATGTTGTTGATTTTGCAGTAGCTGCTGTTGTCGCATTAGACGTAGTAGTTGTTGTGGACCATCATGTAGTAGATGTTGTTGAAGACGTTGTTATAGGCGTCGTTATTGTATTTGTCATTGTAGAGGTTGTTTTGTGGTAAATAATGTTACTGCATTAGCTGTTGTAGACGTTAACGTAGTATATGCTGCTGTTGTTGACGTTATTGTAGACGATGTTGTGATAGATGATGATGTGTCAGATGCAGTAGATGTTGTCGATGTTAACGTAGTAGACATTATTGTAGATGTCGTTATTGTAGATGTTGTGGTAGATGATGTTAGATGCAGTAGATGTTGTAGATGTTAGTGTAGTAGGCATTATTGTAGATATTGTTATTGTAGATGTTGTGGTAGATGATGCTGTAGATGTTGTAGATGTTAATGTAGTAGACATTATTGTAGATGTCGTTACTGTAGATGTGGTAGATGATGATGTATTAGATGCAGTAGATGTTGTAGATGTTAGTGTAGTAGACATTATTGTAGATGTCATTGTTACTGTAGATGTGGTAGATGATGTTAGATGCAGTAGATGTTGATGTTAATGTAGTAGACATTATTGTAGATGTCGTTATTGTAGATGTTGTGGTAGATGATGTTAGATGCAGTAGATGTTGATGTTAATGTAGTAGACATTATTGTAGATGTCGTTGTTACTGTAGATGTTGTGGTAGATGATGTTAGATGCTGTAGATGTTGTAGATGTTAATGTAGTAAACATTACTGTAGATGTTGTTGTTATTGTAGATGTTGTGGTAGATGATGATGTTGTATTAGATGCAGTAGATGTTGTAGATGTTAATGTAGTAAACATTATTGTAGATGTCGTTATTGTAGATGTTGTGGTAGATGATGATGTATTAGATGCAGTAGATGTTGTAGATGTTAATGTAGTAAACATTATTGTAGATGTCGTTATTGTAGATGTTGTGGTAGATGATGATGTTGTATTAGATGCTGTAGATGTTGTAGATGTTAATGTAGTAGACATTATTGTAGATGTCGTTATTGTAGATGTTGTGGTAGATGATGATGATGTATTAGATGCTGTAGATGTTGTAGATGTTAATGTAGTAGACATTATTGTAGATGTCATTGTTATTGTAGATGTTGTGGTAGATGATGTATTAGATGCTGTAGATGGTGTAGATGTTAGTGTAGTAGACATTATTGTAGATGTCATTGTTATTGTAGATGTGGTGGTAGATGTTGTAGATGTTGTTACTTGGGGAGTCTAACATGGTTTTTAAAAGACAGATCTGGGCTGAGCACGGTTTCTATTTACTTCTTCACTAGGTAATGCACATTTTCTGCTAGCTTCAGGTTAAAATAACGTAATTCTAATTGAAATGCTAGTGTAATGGATTAAATGTAACAACAAATCAGTTGATTTAATGAATGCAGTTTTTTAAATATGGTACCAGATTAATTCCTAATGCTTCCTTATAACTGCTAATCTGCTAGTTATATTTTTCAAATGAAGGCTTGTGTTTAAAAAGATAAGCTATTGCTTTACCAGTCATCTCTTCCGGCTGGAACAGTCATATTTTAAAACATCGTTATAAGATGGAATCGTCTGCGGTAAATAAATTTAACTTCAATTTCTAACATTATTTATTCACTCTCTTCCAGTTAATGAGGCCTCCTGAGCTGGGCTGCTCCAACGAAGACACTTCATGTTAGACGAGCATCAGTTTCTCCCTCGCTCACTCCCGCCCTCAAAGTGTGTGTCCTGCCTAAACCCCTCCGTCACACTTTCTCTACCTTATCAGTCTTGTTTACATATCGTCACTGCTGGACTTAAGGTGGGGAATCGATATTGTTTTGTATCAGGGTGTGTGTGTATGAGTATGTGTGTCCGCGTGTGTCTGCGTGAGAGCATTGATTAGTACTCGCACACTTTCCTCATATGACGTTTATGTGGAAAGTTTGTTCTTATTGAGTATCATTTTCCCTTTTTTAAATGTTACAATTTTCTATGGTGATTACTTAGGGAGTGGAGTGTGTTCTGTATTTGTGGGTGTGTATGCATCAGGAAGTGGAATGTCTGATCATCTGTACACACAGCAACAAAAAACGGATCAGAAGGGTCCCACGGCGTGTCATGTGCACATCTGAAAGTGTATTTAGAGTGAGAATTACTGAAAGTTCTCGACCTGTCACCTGCGAGTTCCACTTAACAGCATCTGAATCGCTTCAGTCACTTCACCTCTGTTTCTATACTTCTACTTGTTTAGCTTTAGTTTCTACATTTCTAGTAAACGAAAAAAGAATTTGAAATCAGACTAAAGCTTGCGTTTTGTTTAGCTTTTTTTGTGGCGTAAGAGCATTTTGTGAAGTTTCGTGAAGTGCTGGTTATCCTTTCGCATATTGGCAGTTTACTGCGATTTTACTTTCCCTAGCTCGTGGGTTTAGCATCAGTGCTGTGTAAACTGACAAAGGGAAAGCATTAGCTCATAGTTTTGCCATTTTATTCTGTCGGTCATCACACGAAAATACAGTGGGGGAAGTGATTTTTTTAATTAAAGAATGTAACTAATATTGACAGGACCAATGAATAAGTGGTAGCTCTGATCATTTCACTTCACTCATTTATTGTGGAGATTTTTAAAAAAATATATATTGAGTGCTGTTATTCAAACTTTCTTGTTTCTCTACAATGTTTTACTTTGTGTTGATTAGATTTAGCTCTATGATGTAGTGCATGAAATGTCATCATATTGGTTGTTTATTTCCTTCTCGTATTCAGTTTGTAAATCTTGTGATGGAATCTGTTGTTTGGGGTTGAGTGGAGTAAAGTTTTATGCTTTATATGGCAGACGTGACCAGTCAAAAGAATTTGGTACCAGTTTAGTTGTTATTAACAAATAAATACAGTTGCTATTAAGACTAATGTCAAATTACATTTTTACAAAGCTGGTGTGATGATATATGTATATGTATAAAATGAATATTTAGGGATATTATGGAGGGAAGAGTTATACAAATGTATACAAAAATGCAACATGTATTTGCCGCATAAATAATATTAAGAATTTGACTTATATCACTATTTTTGCCAATTAAGACTCTTGGATTGTGAATATGAACTGAGAACTAAAAGCATGCTGTTGCAACTATATAGAGAATATAGAGCTTCACTGAATCATTATTAATCTCTATTTTTTTCAATGTTGAATTTAAAATCGCTTCCAGTATGGTAACAGGGAATATTGATAGAAAAAACATATTTTGTGGCATTTTTAGGTGTTTTTTTAATGTTTCCTTTTTTGTGAGTTCCAAGTTAGTCGCCTCATCATCTGTTATTGCTGTGAGCGAAAACCCAACCACATGTACACTAAGGGAAAAGTGACAGTTACTGTACATCACTTCTCACAGTAAACAAAGAGGACATATCAATAAAAATGGCAGTAAAATGTTTGTGTTAATTCTTGATTGCTAAATGTAACTTTTCCCTTTTTGTGAGATTTTCCACATGCGTTTAAGGTGCAGAAAAAAACTCAGGCATCACATGAACTACATGTACAATTTATTAGCATCGTATACACACTGCAGCATCTTCTTTTGGGGTTCTTCATAGTGTTAATAGTACATGCCCTCCGAAATGGATATATTTGTCACCAACATGTAAAGATGCTACTTCGGGGAACCATTGTTTTAATAGCCTGGATTAAATTCTGATTATAAGAAAGACTTTTAAATTAAACACCATTGACTAGTGTAAACCCTGGACTACAACAGCCGCGATCAGAAACTTGTTCCATTCGGTCTTGATTTCATGAGTTGCATTTAGGACACTTGGAGAAAACAATGTCAAGAACAGCTCTACAAAGCACATGCTAATTATTCATTTTATAAAAAAAGCAAACTTGCTACTTGTATTCTGTAAAATACTGGGAACTTTACATACAGCCATTCACACGTTCTGCAACACCACATGAACCAAAAGTGGGAGTAAAGATAAAAATAATTTGGACCTGTTGTAATTTTTAAGACATCAGTGTCACATTTTTACTGGTACATCAATCAAATATTTGCCAAGGTATTCGACACTCACTACTAAAATTTGTTATGCTTGAGTTTAAATACGGCGAAAGTTTAAAAGCTCAACTTTCCACAAAAGCGATATATATATATTTGTTTTAATGTGTGACTATCATGCAAGTGCTGCTTCTATAAGTCATATAATTAGTGGTGATCATAAGGCTGCAGGATGTGACATTTAAAAAGTGCCTTGATTCTGAAATGCGAGGCAAGATTTGTTTTTGTTGTTTTTTTTTAATTGTTTCAATTTTGCCTGGAATATTAGGAGGGGGAAAAAATGAATGATGTTTGGAGCCTTTTCATGCATTATTAGCATGACCCTTCCTGACCACCCTCCTTCCGGACATCTTTCACTGTACTCATTTTGTTTTAACATCTTAAAATGAAAGGGCAAAGGTGTAAAACAGCAGATTAAAAAGTGAAAAACGTAAGAAAATGGCATGAGCATGAGAGTACCACTTTTGTTTTATTTTCTTTACATCATTTGCAAGATCAAAAATAAAAACAACTCAACTCAAATGAAACCAAACCCACATCCTCATATATGTTCTCATACAATCTAAGGAGCCGCAGTGCTCTGGAACTCAATTCTGCCAGTGTGTCACTATTATGGAAGAAATTCTAAAGGGACACTCCACCCAAATCACACTCACATGGCTAACAACGTGGCAAAAATCGTACGCGGTTTTACGCTTTAAAAAACACTCAACGTACCCTCACTGTTAGTCAGGTTAATGCGTCGGAGAGAACGGCCATGCTCACATTACAACGGTGCCACAGCGTATTAGGGCCATCGTAGATCTAATGAATAAAGAATGGAGCTGAGAGAGAGTTAAAATCTCAGATAAAACTCCATCAGAAGTCTGATATTCTCCGACATTGTAACGCAGCCTGACAATGTCGGAGAATATCAGTTTTTCCTTGTAGGTTTGCGACTTTCGCTGAAATGTGGACTATCCCTCGCAATATTTATGACTATACAATGTCAGAATATCTGCGTTTGTACAATAAATTTGCCACGTTTACCCCCTCCAACATTATTACTTTTTAAAAAAAATCTTCAATGGCCCCAATACGTCTAAAAGAGAGTCTCTCCGGGAGTTACCAAGGTTATTCATTCATAAAAGCCATTAAATGATAGTGGAGGTGATAAAATTGGACAGTGCACAAAGAAATGTGGACTAAATGAAAACATTCATAATCGCTACGGTCATATGCACAGACGCGGGGAAAGTGGCGTGAGGCGCCAACACACACACACACGTACATACACATACACACTGTACATATTAAGGGCAGACCGAGTCCACCGTGCAAAGCTGTTGCGACCTTACATGAAAATTCTATGAAGGACCAACAGAAGATCAAAGAGCATGAGTTGGTAATAACTGGCTAAGCTTTCATTCAATTGGACGTTCTAAATGCACACTGAAGGCAGGCAGGTCAAAAAAAAAAAATCTAGCGCTCAGAAGGTCATTTTACATTTATACCGAAGAAAAGAAGTAATGCTCAAGCTCATTCTGGTGTTCAGGGAGAAACTACACGATGACATTCGTTCCATTTTTACATCTTCTAATAAGAGTCCAAATTCGTACCTGCATTGGTGATTTACGGTAAACATGCCCCGATTACAGACATTAAAACAGTTAATTATTAATTATTAATCATTCAAAGCCTCCGGACGGATTCTGTTGAAACGTGTAACTGCAGTAACGCTTTGGTGCAATTTGTACAGCAGGTATGCAGGCGGCGCAATAAATGCTGCAGGGTTTTTCACTCCATCTTCTTTTTGTCAGTTATTTACACAGGTTCCATTATTTGCTTAAAGTTTCATCCCTACTGTAAAGATGCTGAATTATAAGACCCATCTGACCCATTTTTAGGACTAAAATTCAGTACATTTTCTACCACAGTAGCCATAAATGACAAAAAAAACGAACAAAACAAAACAACAAATGTGTGTGTCAACCAGTAAAAATGTAACGTTCTCTTTGGTCACAAACGTGAGAAAATAGGAGTATTTAGGAGCAACGAAAACACTGAAAACAAACACATACAAAAATCAAGCGCACACCCCATTACAAAGTGTTCCTGTTTTCAGCTGAGAACAACAAAAAGTTCATGTAAAATACTAAAGTGTAAGGAGTGATAAAGGGGGTCGAATTGGATTGGACGTTTCGCTTGTTACAAGGGTGCAAAAAACGTAAAGCGTAATTTGACTAGGCGGTAGAAAGGTTAGTTGTTTGTGTCCCGTTCTTCCTCCCCCTTCTCCTCCCCCTCCTCTTTCTCAGCCGCCTCCCCCATTTCTGGCTCTTCCGTCACTTCTGGGGTGCAGTAGCGTTGGAGCAGTAGGTGCAGGTGCTGCTGAAGGTGGTCGGGTCGCAGGCTGTCCGGCGTGTCCTCCAGCCGCTCCAGGTGCGTGTGTTTGCTCTGACCGTCCCTCACCACCGTCTTCTTCTGAGTGCGCGTCTTATGCAAGCGGGTCCTGTACAGGGATTATCTTAATTACTATATAGCTTTGTTATTTACAGAATCGCATTGCATTCGCCGAAGAAAACATAACATACATATGACAAAGTCTTTATTCATAATAACGAAATCACGATGTAACAGAACTGAGATCTGGATTTCGACGTCGTAGTTATGAGATTTTCTAACTGTAGCTTAACAATCTTTAGTGCGCACTAGCGTCGATAAGACAATTTGAGGGTGATAACTGCTTCTCAGTACGAGACACTGTGAAATAGTCATTTTGTAGCATTAATATTAATATGCAGGGGCGTCGTCAGTCGATTTTACCGGGGCTTCAGCCCGGGTAGTCATAATAATTGTACAGTTGTTTCGCTTATTTATTTCATTAACTTACATGCATCTGTAAATTTAGTGATAATTTAGACAGTCTATTATAGACTGTAGTATAGTATAACACCTTTTATATACTGTATACAAATTGAAAAAAAGAAAAATCCTCGGCTCCGGGCTAGGCCCAGGGTGTCCTTGAAGGCTGGAAACGCCCCTGCTAGTATGGCAACTTTGTCTAGGTATCTCAAGTCTTTGGTTCGTTCAGGAGGAAAGTATTTTCCATCTTGTTTTTTTCACAGAACATACGACAAAATGGGAATTAGGAAAAAAGACTGTATCCGTTTTCTTCATTTTGGTTTTGGAAACGAATGATACACGGATTGTCCAGTACTGATCTACTGCTCTCTTCCTTCAGGAGAAATTTAACCAATACACTACAGTCTTGTCTCCTAATTATGAAATCACGATGTCGTAAATGAGAAACGTTCTCGTAGTTTATAGATCTCACTATCGCAGATATCAGATCCTCTCTCTGTAGCCTCGTAATTTGGCCCATGAGTCGAAGTGAAATATTAACATTGCTTATGTAGACGGCATTAATATTAGTATGTCAGTGTGCCCAGGCATTGAAGAATAAAGTCACATTCACTTTATCCCAAATGAGCTAAAATAAAGCAGTAACAAACAGTTACACAAACAGTTACACAATACAACACGTCAACACCTGTGAAGTGCCACTTTTCTTACACAGACACAGGCTGAAAATCGTGACTTAAGGCCAGCCATTTTGGTCTTCCTTGGCGACCTTATTTAAAATCTTGGAATCTGATCTTTATTATCACAGCAGGGATACCATGTGGTGATCTTTTCTCCCAGATCCTTATCTCACAATTATGAGATCTTTGGCTAGTTCAGTTACACCTGGGAGCTTGCTGTGTAAACAATATTAGCCTACCATGACTAGTAAAAGAAAAAATATAGATCAAATATAATGATAAACTGTATAAAATGTTCTATTGCATATTCTATTTGTCAGATACTGTTACTACTGTTTCTACAGCAGACTAAATATTTAGAGTGAAGGAAAAGCAGCTGAGATGCTTGATGTGTTACTGTAAATACTTTTCTGATTGAGTTGTCTGATCCACTCTGCATAATTATCCGACAATTTAATTATTAAAAGCCATTTCTCACGTCTCTGGAAAGTCTGGAAAATTTGAGAAAGACTGTACACAATTGTACACAAGATCAATGTAAAATCATGCAGTGAAACACACTATGACAAGAAGCCATTCATTAGAAACCTAATGGCATGTTAGTAATATTGTAATCCCAAAGGCTGTTGACTTTTTCTTTTACTAAAATATAAAAAATTAACAGTAACTGTATGTATTATGTTAGTAACTTGAATGAAATATAAGGTGCAATGTCCATTTTATTCTGAGGGAAGATGGACTTTTTTATGTTATACTCCTCAATTTAAAAATAATTTTGTTATATTGTTATATTGTGCTCCGCACCACACCATGCCACCGTCCAGACCTTCTGACCACAGATCCATCCTCCTTCACCACCTCTTTCTCCACTAAATGAGGTATGTGCACTTTCTCAAAGCCCCCTGCATAACTCAAAGCCTGGGCATTGCAGAACATATGTGAAGGAAAACACAATGAAAAAAATCAATAAAGAACATAAAATTGGGGACTCTTTCAGTTGTATTAAAAGTTAATGCCAAAATAGCCAAAATTTGATGAGCGTTATGTATAATGTTAAAATAATTCAAATTAAATTATTTGATGTACCACAGAGCAACACACCATTTCAAAGTCATCTTTTGCTGAGGGGAGATCTGATGACAGTAGAGGGTCCCCAATCTGCTTCTCCATCCTCTCTCCCTGCATTACCATGGTTTTTACAACCTTGCTGACTTTCCGACCTTGTGCAGGCTCTACCTGAAACTCAGAGGCTGTTGTACCTGAACCAGGTAGTGATTCTGAGAAAATCACCTGAAATGTAAAATTAATTTTAGCTCAACAATTAATTTGTACATTTCAGGTGAAAAAAATAATTCAAAAGATTAAATGCATCTTTTGATGCATCTTTTGTTTCAAAAAGAAGAAGAATGAAAACACACACCTCGGTCTGATCTCCCCCACTTTTCACTACTGTCCTTTTTACAACTTTGGAGAAATTGTCCGCCTCGTCTGCAGCTATGGCTTCTTGTTGACTCCCCTCCATTATCACTTCCTCTCGTTCCACTCCGTCTGCTGAAACATACTTACGGATGATTTTTCTTGTGACCTGTCCATAACCATAAAAAAACACAACCTTGTGAGATCATTTAACAACTTTATAATATATAAAATATATATATAAGTAATAATAAAGCTACATAATATTTCAAAGGTCATTTTATACATTAATGAGATCTCTTCATTTACCTTTTTGACCACCATATTTCCATGTTCATCTGTGTACTGTTCCTCTGTCACTGTCTGAGGGGCGATTTCAGGTATTTCATCTCCCTAAAAGCAAAGGCAAGAGATCAGTGTCAGCTGCTGCATCAGAAAGACAGAGATTCCACTACAGAATGCGAATGCGTACTTCAGTTATATTTTTAAAAGCCATGACCATGTGACAAAGTATAAAACATGTTCAGAAAGTGCAAGAGGTAATTGTATTATTTTCAAGGTTTTCTGAAATTAATGTATTTATTTAGTGTTAAAATTCATCATAGACCAGGTAAATACACTGTCAGATTTAACTGAGACATTGTACAGTATTTTATAAGATGAGCAATATTACCCAAGAAATGGTAATAGAGCATACATAGGATGAGGAAAGAGATAAAACCCCATGTGCAAGGAACCACATTGTTATTAACACTTAGCGCTTTATATATAAAAGGTATGACCAAACTGCATTGCAAATATAATAGCATTAGGATAACCCTGCAGAAGAGTGTAAAGCAAAACAGTTTCCCAAATTTTACTTAAAATTTCACACAAATATGTTGAGGAAAAAATCAAGTCCTTAGAATATAACATGCACACCCACAAAATACCTGAATTATAACTCTGCGTCGTACAACTCGGGTTGTCAACACCTCTTCCTCTGAACTATCAGACAGCAAGCCTAGCTCCTGGGCAATGTCCTGAGAGTTGTAGGTAAATTACTGATATGGAATAAGCCTAAGACAGATCCTTAAAATCTTCCATGTCACACCATGCCAGGCCAGTGCACTACTAAGGTAGCAAAAGTGTTTTTTTCCCTCTACATCTGAGGTGCATTGTTATATGTGTGACATATCATTCAATCAATAAATCATCTGAGGTCAAGTACTCAGTGACCACTGTTTATTGTTAGTGTCCATCAGGAAAAGGGAGTGAGGCGATCTGAGTCACCTACAGGGAATCCAGGAAATTAGTGGCAACACAAGCAACAGGAATCAGATCCCTAGGTTCAGCTTCAAGGCACTCAACTTTCTCCAAGTTATACTTGTTATACATGGCATTAAGGTTACTAAATAGTTTAATGTGTCAGCAAACAATGTCTTTTCCAGTCTTCATTTTGTGGCCAAACTTGCATGCATGCAGACAAGCGTTTTTTAAAAAGAAAAAGGGTATTTTTGTGCGGGTCAGAGTATCATCTGAGGCTAAAGGACGGTTGCATTCTGGCTGGGAAGCAAGCTGCAAGCCATAGTTGCATCATGCCTGGCCTTACCAGTGTGCTTACCCTTCCTAATGAATCATTGTCATCATCATCATACTTGGCTCCCTCCCTTGGGGGAAGCTCTTCAGCATACCAGTGTTTACCCTCAGTCCCATATGGGTATTCTACTTCTTCACCACGGTCACTTGCGCATTCGTCCTCAGGCTCAAGAACAATTGGCAAATCAAGTTCCTCACTGGCCCAAGATATGGGACGTTGACTATCCTCTTCTTCTTTTTGTAAATAAGTTCTTAACTTGGGAGTAACTGTCAGATAGTCCAAGTCAGGACTGCCTGGTAATGGCGAAGGTTCTTCAATTTGGTAAAGGGTGTCAGGCACATCTAAAAGTCTTTCCACTTTAATATCTGACTCGGACCCATCTGAAAACGTTTGTCGGCAATCAAAGAACTCAGGATCTGACTCTAAACTATCTGTATGTTTGGGCTTTGACTTTGCTATCGAAACGGCATCGGTCAAGGTAATATCATCTGCAAGTTCTGTGCTCTGTCCATGAGTCTTGATTTCCTCAGTCTCTTTCTTGAAAGTGTCTTTGAAGAGCAATAGTTCATTAGTGTCTAGGTCTGGCTTATTTTGGTCAAGATTTGCTAATGTTTCCTCAAACTCAGAGAGGACATGTTGGAAGTCAGGAGAGAACTGGCTTGTATCTGTTGCCCCAATAAGCTCTTTATCCATGGAAGATGTTGCATTGGTTGACAGCCTTTGGTCAGAATGCGATTCACTGAAGACAGGTGACAGGGGGCTCATATCAGTGGGAGATACTCCACTGCCCGCAGAAGGGGTTTCTACTGATCTAGAAACCACGTGTCTATAATTAGGGGGGCCATAATTATAACCTAATATAGGAGAAGTAGATTCACTTAAATTAGGAGTTACTACCCTGTGAGATTTATGCTGATAAAACTGAAAAGGAGTTGTGAGTAGTTTATATTCCGAATCTGCCTCAGACTCTTCAAATGGCTGCTTCTGAATAGTCATTGTTTGTACACTTTCCAAATAAGAACTAACAGAACCTCTTTCTGGTGTGCTTGGTGGGGATTTTGTTTTGCTAAAACCTGGTTCTAGGGATGATTCTCCAACTAAAGGAGATGATGTTAAACTTCGTTTGTACTCTAAAGTGGCCACTTTTTCATAATCTTGGACTGGTAATGAGCTTTTCTTGGCACCACCTCCTTGACTGAGAGTTACATTTTTACTCTGCTGTTCTTTGAACTGAATATCCTTTTCTGAAACTTTGTCTTGGAGAGCCTGAAAGGGAATTGAGGTTGGGTGTAAATCAAATATATGTTTTGGCACATAATTTGCTTCAGAGAACATGCACAGAGATTAGTTTCCAAACTTTCCTTTTTTTTTAGTTGGCAATGTGTATTAAGTGTACAAAACCACCAAAAGACCATGAGAATCAATCCATGCACTCAGGAGGTTAAACCTTTTTAGAAAAGATCAACATAAATTATATTAGTTAGCATTCAGAAATTCCACCACATGAGTCAGTCACAGTCCTTTAAGATTCTTCTTTCAGAATTGGTTTGTTAGTGGATCCAGAAGAACAATCACAGATCCTTCCATGATGTCACAAATATTACAGCATTCTTCCATGGTGCCACAAACTGTGACTGCACAATCTCATGCTCAGCCTCTTACCCTTGCCTTGGACTCCTGGCAGTCTAGTTTTGAGGTGATGTGTTGAGATGTTTCTTCAGTATTCTGTGTTCCTTCAGTCTTAATTCTCGGATCGGTTCCCTCAATTCTTATAAAAACTCTACCTTTTTCTCCATTTGCAGATATTCCTTCTGCAGTTTGTGCTGGAAGAGGTGCTTTTTCTCCTTCCTCTGATTCCAAGACTAACATGTGATGGCATGGTGGTGCTTTTATGCTTTCATTGCCACTGAAAGGCCTCAGGGACCTTGCAGAGGATGCTAAAATTGTTAAGTCTCTTTCAGAAATGGTCTCAGTTTGTTCAGACATTCCAACAGGGAGCAATGCAACTTCACTTGTGCAGTTACCTGAAGACATAAGAAATGTTTGACTTGCTTCATCAAGCATTTCTTTGCACTGCATTTCAGATGTCACTGACTCAGGAGAATCAGGGCGGATATCAGTGTCTAACATTAATGTGTCTGGTGTAATGGCTAAGGTGGTTTCCATTTCTAATTCTAATGCTTCAGGGGACGGATACCTGCATGTACATGGCAATGGTGGGGATGATAATGATAGAGAATCACATTCTGATATTTCAGAGCTAGGTGATACTGGTCTTGACTCATAGTCTGCACACAATGATTGTGGATGTGTTAAGCATACATTTTCTGAAGGTACTAAAGTCAAGTCTATATTGTCCGTTTCAGATACTCTTGATGATATCTGAGTGACCATAGATTCATTTGACACTGACAGTGGTTTAAACTGAAATTTAAGCTCAGCTGGGACTGGTGATAAGTTAAAAAATTCAGGAATAGGGGAGTCCGGTGAAAGGCTTCTCAGTTCATTTATAGAATGTGCAGACTCTGGAGAAGAAGGTCGTGTTTCAGACTCAAACATGACTGCACAAGATAATTCATGCATTTGATTGGGTATAGGTGAATCAGGGGTGAGACGAGTAAATTCATTTACAGATTTAATAGATTCCGGAGAAGAAGCTCTCAGGTCTGACAGTTCCATTAAATCTTCTTGTTCCAGAGGTGAGTACCCAGATAATGAATCAGAAAACAGTGCATTGTTTTCCTCATAAAAATCCAAAGTTTTTCCATCATGTCTTTCTAACTGTGGTGATAACATTTGGCTTTCTGCTTCATTAATAGCCTCACATACGGTGCAACATTCATGATTACACTTAGAAATCTCTGAAGTGGTGTGCACAGCAGATGGTCTCTTAAAACCATCTCGGTCAGTGGTGGCGTCTGACTCATCTATTTCACAGTATTTCTGCATAATTTCCATTCTACAGCCAGTATACTCAAATACTCCTGTTTTAGGGCAGAAAGTTTCACCCTTGTACTGAGGGTCATATATCTGAGATCTAAGGGTAAAAGGAACAGCTTTAAACACGAGTTTGTACTCTGGCACCATTTTGACAGTCTCTTGAAACTGATAAGTCTCAGATGCAGGTTCTGCCTGGTCACTTTTTGTATTGTCAAGCAGTTTTTCACTATGTAAACTAAGACCTGTATTTGGTGTTGACTGTAATAGCTGGTTGTCCTCCATTGACATCAGTGATTCAGACAAAAAAGGCTTCTCATTCCAGTCAATTTCACTTAATGCAGAGTGTATTTCACTTGATGTGTCTGGGCGTGAAAAAGGTGATTCTGGTAAACAAGGTTTGCATTTAGTAGTTGAAGACGAAAACACATTTAACTCATATTCGACATCTGATGTTACCGATTCAGGTGAATCTGACCTGTACCATTTTATTGCTGTTACTTTTTGAGTGTATGACATCTCAGGAATAGAGGAGTCTGCTGAGGTTGATGAGAGCATTTGACCGGCAGAGAAAGAGAATACAGTTTCCACTGATGCTGTTGTTTGAGATGTTGTTTCAATGGGTCTGCATTCAGTTAATGAGGCAGTGGACAGCAGTGCTGACTCAGGTGATTCTGGTCTAATGTCTGGGTCAAAATCAGCAAGACAATCATATTCAGAATGTGAACTGACTGAATGAGGTGATGGTGATCTGGTAATAAACATTGGCATTGAGCATATATATGTGAAAAGTGTAAAATCAGGCAGAGGTGAATCGGGAGATAATGGTCTGTTTTCTGATTTCGTTGATCCAGCGGAGGAGAGCCTTTTGACAGCTAATACCTCAGACATATCAGTTTCTTTATCTATACCTGACAGCATGGTGTCAGAAAACAATAATTTGTAGTCTTCCTCTGATATGGCAGATTCAGGTGATAACGATCTATAAAGACTAGCTGATTCAATGGCTGTGGATAAATACTGTGGCACAGGGGAATCTGGTGAAAGCAATCCTAATTCATTAACAGATGTCACTGATTCTGGTGACAAAGGTCTGAAATCTGCAAGTAAAGGCTCAATTTCATCAAGTGTAAATGAGTTTGAGGTGAATGGTCTATTGTCGATTTCTGGCACAGATTCTAGTGAATCTGGTCGTGGAGCAAAATCAAGAAATTCTGACAATAGTGGGGCATATTCAATGTCTGACATCAGTGATTCAGTTGAAGAACATCTGTGTGAGAGGATCCGCCCGGGTAATGGGTTTGTAAATTCAGGAATTGGCGAATCAGGAGAGAGAGGCCTCTTTTCAGTGTGAGATATGTTGGAGTCAGGAGAGGAGGGCCTACTATGGCAAAGAATGGCGGCAGTACTTAATTCACATTCTGCATCTGATGTGACAGACTCTGGAGAGGCTGATCTATGTCCCTTTATAGGTACGGACTCAAAAAACAACACTGAGAACTGAGGCACTGGTGAATCTGGAGACAATGGCCTACTTGGACTCACTGAGTCATATGATGCTGGAGAAGACGGTCTAATGTCTGATAATAAGACCATAGAACCAGATGGCAAAGGCCTGTATTCTGATACTAAGTCTGGAGAAAGTGGTCTTTCTTCAATATCTGAATCTGGTGAACATGATCTATGTCCAGAAACTGATGCAACTATCTCAGGGAATGTCCTAAATGCTGGAACGGGTGAATCAGGAGATAATGGTTTGCTCTCATTTACAGAGGCTACTGAATCAGGTGATGGTGGCCTTTGATCAGAAGTAGTTAAAACATTTAACTCAAAGTCTATATCTGATTCTAACGACTCCGGAGATGTTGATCTGCATCCTGCAACTGGCTCAAAAACCATTTGCAAGTATTGAGGTATTGGAGATTCAGGAGATAAAGGTCTATGTGCACTCCCTGACTCATATGATTCTGGTGAAAATCTTCTAATGTCTGATAATAAAGTCATCAACTCAGGTGACATGGGCCTGTATTCAGATAAGGAGTCAGGTGAATGTGGTCTGTCTTCAGATTCTAGTTGAAATGAATCAGGGGACTCTGGTCTTTTCTCTGTGATGAAAAAGTCTTCAAAACAATATTCATATTTCATAGATTCTGAATACACTGAATCAGGTGAACATGACCCAGAAACAGGAAAGTTTCTCTCAGGGAAAGATGGTCGGAAATCTGGTATAGGTGAGTCTTGTGGGAAGGAAAGATTAGAAACAGATGACACAACTGATTCAAGTGAGCTCCTAAAATCCAGCGTCATGTCACTGAGAATGTTAATTTCATAATCAGAATCTGGTGCTAGAGACTGAAGAGAGGATGATCTGCGTCCTAAAGCTGGTACTGGTTCAAAGAACAATAGTGAATACTGTGGTACCGGTGAATCTGGAGACATGTGTCTACATGCACCAACTGACTCTGGAGATGCCCCTCTATAATCTGTGCTCTGCTTAAAAGTATACAGGTCTTCAAGACATGATTCAGATTCAATAGAATTTGAACAGACTGAGTCAGGTGAACATGATCTGAATCCAGAAACTGGAAAGGTACTCTCAGAAAATGATGTGAAATCAAGTATAGCTGAGTCAGGCGAAAGTGGTCGGGTGTTATCTGCTGATGCTACTGAGTCAGGTGAAAATGGCCTATGATCAGGGGTCACAGTCACATCTAACTCATAATCAGTATCAGACACTAAAGATTCAGGAGATGATGACCTGATGTATCCTGATACTGGTACTGACTCAAAAAATATTGCAGAAAACTGTGGTACTGGTGAATCTGGAGACAATGGTCTATATGGACTCACTGACTCATATGATGCTGGTGAAGATCCTCTAATGTCTGAATGCAATTGCATAGATTGAGGAGACAAAGGTCTGTACTCAGGTATGGAGTCTGGAGAAAGTGGCCTTCCATCAGTTTCTGATTTAAGTGACTCAGGTGAATCTGGTCTCTGATCATCATCTTCTAAACAAGACTCACATTCCACAGCTTCTGAACACTCTGATTCAGATGAAGAAGACCTATATCCAGAAACAGATGCAACAGTCTCAGGACACAATGAACTATATTCTGGAACAGGTGAGTCAGGTGAAAGTGGTCTGTTACTGTCTACTGATGCCATTGAATCGGGTGATATGGGTCTCTGATCAGAACCTGCTTTCATAAAAACCTGTAACTCATAATCTGTATCAGAAACTAAAGATTCAAGAGATGACGACCTGTATCCTGTGACTGCAATCACCTCAAGGATTGATGCAGAAAATTGTGGGACTGGTGAATCTGGAGACAATGGCCTACATGGACTCACTGACTCATATGACATTGGTGAAGATCCTCTAATGTCCAAGTGCAATTGCATAGATTCAGGAGACATAGGTCTATATTCAGGTATAGAGTCTGGAGAAAGTGGCCTTTCTTCAGCTTCTGATTTAAGTGACTCAGGTGAATCTGGTCTCTGATCATTATCTTCTAAACAAGACTCACATTCTACAGCTTCTGAACACTCTGATTCAGATGAAGATGACCTATATCCAGAAACAGATGCAACAGCCTCAGGACACAATGAACTAAATTCTGGAACAGGTGAGTCAGGTGACAGTGGTCTGTTACTGTCTACTGAAGTCATTGAATCAGGTGATATTGGTCTCTGATCAGGAACTGCTTTTGCTAAAACATTTAACTCATAATCTGTATCAGATACTAAAGACTCAGGAGATGATGACCTGTATCCTGTGACTGCAATCACCTCAAGGATTGATGAAGAAAATTGTGGGACTGGTGAATCTGGAGACAATGGCCTACATGGACTCACTGACTCATATGACACTGGTGAAGATCCTCTAATGTCTAAGTGCAATTGCATAGATTCAGGAGACATAGGTCTGTATTCAGGTATGGAGTCTGGAGAAAGTGGCCTTCCTTCAGTTTCTGATTTAAATGACTCTGGTGACTCAGGTCTTTGCTCATTTGAAAACAACTCTCCAAAACCATGCTCACTTTCTACAGATTGTGAACACTCTGATTCAGGTGAACAAGACCTGTAGCCAGAAACTGGAAAAACTACTTCAGGCAACAATGTCCTAAACTCTGGAACAGGCGAGTCAGGTGAAAGTTGTCTATTCTCATCTCCTATAGAGTCGGGTGATAACGATCTGTGATGAGCTGAAGCAGCTAAAGGATAATCAGCGTCAGTGGTTAAAGACTCACTAGAGAGTGAACTGTATCCTGCAGATTCTAGTGGCTCAGGAGAACATGATCTATATCCAGAAATTAACAATGCACTGACAGGGATAGATGTTCTAAATTCAGGGACAGGTGAGTCGGGGGATAATGGCCTATATTCATCTACTGATGCATTTGAACCAGGTGAAGGAGTCCTATGATCAAAAACTGCAGCACTGACCTCTTTGAACTCATATTCCATATCTGATTCTATAGACTCGGGTGAGGACGATCTCTGTCCTGCCATTAAATCTGGTTGCAAAATTAGGCTTGAATATTGAGGTATTGGTGAGTCTGGTGATAATTTCCTGAGTTCATTCACTGATGCTGATGATTCTGGAGAAGATGTTCTCAAGTTTTCTAAAATCATTAATGATTCAGGGGAAAGTGGTCTATATTCATTGACTGAATCAGGTGAAAAAGGTCTCTCATAGCAATATTGCTTATATTCTTGGGACAATGGTTGTGTATCACTAATATCCAGAAATTCAGTGGGAGCTGATGAACCCGGTTCAACAGCTGAGATTACTGGCTTTTTTGGGATACTACCAGTGTACTCCAGTGTACCAGTTTTATGAAGTAATGTTTCACCTTTGTACTGAGGATCATATACTTTGCTCATAAATTTATTAAGGACAGCTTTATACACAAGCCTATATTCAGCTGTTGATTCAGAGGAATCTGTAAAATGTTGAGGATTTTCTTCAAATGCCAAGTTCTGATTTAAAATTGGTAGATTTACTTGTGGTTCCTCATTAGGTGACAGACTTGTAACTTGTGCCACTTCACTTACCATAGTGCCCCGACCTGTTAATTCTGTAAATAGTGTCTTGTCAGCACAAAAATAATGAGATTCTACCATTTTTGCAGGGAACTGTGGTATTAATTCTCTCTGTATTCCAGAATTAGCTGTATTTGCTAATCCTAAATCCTGTGAAGATTTTCTGAGCACACCTACCAAAGTTTTAACATCTGAGACTGTGTTTTTAGTTTCATTTGCAGGTAAATCTGGCAAGAGAGGCCTATGAAGATTTTCGGATGTCACTGATTCAGGTGAGGATGGTCGATCCTCAAAGAGGAAGGTCGTGGGGGATAGAGGCCTGTACTCTCTCTCTAAAAGAGCTGACTCAGGTGATTCAGATCTACTTCCTTTTACTGGCATGTATATTTGACATATAGTTGGAGTAAAGTTTGGTAATGGTGAATCGGGTGAAAGTGGTCTGTGTTCATTAACAGATGACAATGATTCAGGTGATGCAGGACGGCTTTCAAGTGACAGTAGTTCTGTTGTTAATAGACCACATTCTTTATCTGAAAGATCTGTCTCAGGTGATACAGATCTGTATTCTTTTACAGTCATGAATAATTCACAAATATTTTGACCAAAGTTGGGTACAGGCGAATCAGGAGAAAGGTGACTCCACTCGTTGAGCGATGCTGATGATTCAGGAGACGATGGTCTAACTTCATGCAGACAGTCTAATGACAAGTCATATTCTGTGTCGGAAAACTCAAATGAAGATAATGGTGATCTGTATTCTCCTACATGCATTAACACCTCTGATACTTCTGGTGTAAAACTGGGTATTGGCGAATCACATGAAAGTGACCTATACTCATTGAAAGATGCTGCTGATTCAGGGGAGGATGATCTATGGATAAATATATCGTCACAATAACTATGATCAAAGCCATTCTCAGGGGGTGATTCTCTATCAAAACTTTCAAAGGTTAAGGACTCAAATGATATAGAAAATACTGATTCGGGTGTAACTGATCTATGCTCAGTCCATGAGCCAGGTGAAATTGGTCTGTCTGTTTCATCATCAACCATCAAATAAGATGTACTCGGTATGAACTGAGCATCTGACACATGTGCAGCAAACGAGTGGAGTTGATCACCTAGGTCAAAAGATGTTCTATATTCTTCAACATTAACTCTAAATTCAGGTATTTCATGTTCACAGATTGGCGGTAGTGGCGAATGGGGTCTAAAATCAGGTAACGGAGAATCAGGAGACAGTAGGTTATAATGAGAACTAGATGCTACAGATTCTGGTGAACTTGCCCTCAATCCAGCCATTAATACAAACGAGTCTACAGAAGCTGATCTGTACTCAGATGGTATTGGCGAATCTAGAGGCACTGAGGCTTCAGACTCAGGAGATGAGGATCGATATTCATGTATAGACATTTCCATGTCAGCTGTATATTCAGATCCTAGATCTGGTGACAAAGATCTACACCCAGTTTGTGATAAAAACTCTGGTGTCAGAGGTCTAAAATCTGAATGTAGTGAAGGTATGGTACTAGTACATAAGACACTGGGTCTTTTAGAACTAGTTTGTCTGAGCTGTGAATCGGGTGTGGTTGTGGCAATTTGAGATTGATTGTTATCAGACTTTGTTGACAAAAATTGGGTCTGACTCATTTCTGAGTCAAGTGACATCTGATTTACTTTAACCATGGTAAGGGTACTGGCTGTTACAGTATCACCTTCCTGCTCTGTTGTTGGTGGAGTACAAATGACCTGCGTTAAGTTTTGCCTTTGCTCCTTGTTTGAATTTTTTGGGTCAACAGCCTCAGGTGATTCAACCATCACTGGATGTGAATCTGTGACTGTAGATGAGTTTGGGGCACCTTCTACCCAAACAGGAATGGCATAAAATGTGTCACCCATTTTGCTCACACTGATGTCCTTACTTCCATGTTCACTGGTCTCTCCAACTATGTTGAGGTCTTTGCTGAGAAACTTTGAAGGAGCATAATTTTCACCAAATAGTGTTTTGTAAAACTTCTCAGAAATTTCTTCAACATGGCGCTGTATGTATTCCTCACTTAAGCTTTGCTTTCTTGGTGCTTTAGGTACAGGTTCTTCCAAAGAAGTCTGGGTTAGTGTTTGACTTGCAAATTCTGCCTTTTCCAATGAAGGCATCAGCAATGGAGTTGTGGCTAATGTAATTTTCTCCGAAGTTCTTTCATTTGTTGTTTGAGAGTAACTAAGCGAGGTAGCAGAAACATAACTGGAGATGTAGTCCTCAGGTGCTTGCTTAAGCTCCAAGGACAGCTCGCTGAAATCTGTCTCAGAATTCTCAAACTCCAGTAAGGTGTTTCCAAAATCGCTCATGGTTAATTCTTGGCTCAGTGTGGGATCTCTGATTGATGCAGTGGAGGTAATTATTTCTTCAACATCAACATTCTCAATTGGAATAGGCACGGACCGACCACCAGATGCTCCTAACTCTTGGAGACTGTCGTCATCATCAGAGGGACTAAATTGATGCTGAGGCTTCTCTGATGGCAGTTGTTGAACAGAGCCCTCTTTGTCATCTGGCCTATACACATGAGACTGCAGCTTCCAAGGAACGGTTTGATACAGGGTAAAGAAGGGACTTACTTGTTTTATTTTGCCTGGGAACGGTTGCTTAAAACCAATCATTGTAATGCCAGACTGCGCTGCGCCTCCAACCGCCCTAGCAAATAAAAATGGAGTTAGAAATGAAGAAATGAATTTTTGGACTTATAAAACATTATTACACTTGAAGTAATGTACCCTTGACATCTGTCTGTCTCCAACTTTTCTTTCTGGGTATCATTTAGGGAAGATACACTGGAAGAGAGATCTTCTACTGATACCACTGGGGGTTGCTGACCAGACTGTGACCTTGTTGAAGCAATCTCTGCATGTCGTCCTGACCTAGGGCTGTCCATATCCTCATGAAGGGCTGAAAAACCTGAACAAGAGATCATGCAAAATTGGCACACTTTCTCTCATAATTATGAAAATATTCTGCAGAGTTTTATTAACTTCTTCTTTATATTCATTATCTAGATTCTTAACATTAGTCTAGATCTAATGTTTACCTTCACTGGGATCCAGTGATATGGTCTGCTCAATTTCTGCATAGGTGTGTGATGACTGGTCCTGAGTGGACTGGATGATCTTTGTTTCGATGAGATGTACAATGTCCATGCGATTAATTGTTGTTAGCTTTGATATCAAAGTGCTCTCTGTGAAAAAGTAAAAAATACCCAAAGCACTTAAATGTGTTTTTGTAAGCAAAATTTTGCTTGCTCTCACTCAGACATTTTTGTAATTTTTGTATTTTATCTCTTGCACAAAAAAGTATTTTTTTACATCAATACAAAGTGAAATGCAAAACAATATATTATGGTCTTCATTTACATTTTATACATACATTATACATACTTATAGGGTCAATTTCCTAGTCAAAGATTAAGCCTAGTCCTAAACTAGTTTTATTTTGAATGGTAAATCTCCACGGAGCTTGCCTCAAAGCAGAAAACACTCCAAATGCATATTTAAAATGAGAATTATAAAATGATATATTTTTCAAAATGCTGTTATCTGTTAGTATGACATAAGTTTGAATCACAAACATTTTTTTATCAAGTGTTACCTGAAGCATTTACTCCTTCTCTTTCTGTCCACAGCTTTATGAGAGCATGACTTTGATCCTGTAGGGAGTTTGGATTCTCCATTCTTATCTGATTTATCTGCTCTTCCCTGAATTCAAGCTCACGGGCCAGCTCTGAAAGAACAGCAGATGCACAGTGAAATGTTTCACACTGCATGTCAAGTAAAATATATGAAAAAACAAACTTTAATGCTAATTAAAACTGTCCACAGAGCACTGATATAATCCATTTAAAAAATAATGTCAAATAATTTTTTCATCTGTAATGTGCTAAAATATAACTTGTGTAACTTTGATGATGACAATTGAAAATTGTATTTCTGCCAACATCCAAAAACCAACACTATACTAATGCTAATTTTACCCGTCCAGCTGAAACCAAGGTGTTCAGCAATTACAGTCAATCGTCCCTCCTTTCGCTCAGCCTCTTCCTGGGGGTCCACTGCAAATGGCACCATTAAAAAGCATCAGATGCAACTACTAGGACACATTTTTACATAATAACAAAAATGGCCCCTACAATTTTGACTGCAAGAATTGTCTACTGGAAAACCTGATATTAATCACTGGCTTTCTCTTGCTTTTATTGTACCTATCATTTTACATGGCTTTCAATTAGGTTTGAAGATAGCATAAAGAAACATCTTGACTAGCTATATGAACTGATAGTTCTTATAGGTGTACCATGCCCTTTAGGTCAGTTTTACCTGATAAATGATGACAATACCACTGAAGTGGGCATTCCATATTGTATATGGGAGATTTGACCCACAGTCTCACATCACACCACCTTAAGAGACATTAATCAGCAAGATGTGCCGTCTTGATCTTACGTTCAAAGTTCAACCAAATTAAACTTTGACATGTCCGCCTTTGACCTCTCTAATATGCAAACGATGAGAGAGCCATGGCATGTGATGAGAGCAGAAGCACCCCACAACAAACACTGTATTTGTTGCAAAGGCAAAAGATTATGATGACATTTACATGCTTGGTTGAGCAGCAATGCTCAGCAATGTCATTTCATATATTAAGCAGTTTCCCTGTACTCAGGTCGGTGTGATGTTCAATCTTATCATGTAAAACTGACTTTAGGACTTTCATAATGCCAGTCACATGCTTTCTGCCAAAATGTAACCTCTTTCTGTGGTTACAGTATAATGTAACAATAATCGGTACTAAAGCACAAATTCTATCTGCTACTTGTCAAAAAACCTGGCCTATGATGGTTGTGATAATTATTTGGATACAGCAGCAATTACAGCATGCTTTGGAGATTAATTCCTTAACAGAAACTGTCTTAAATCAGTCTTGACAAAACTAAGACACATAGAAGGAAAGAAGACAGGCACAAACACAGTCCAAACATCACAGAAGCACCACAAAGAGTTGAAGCTTTAGCTACAAGACAGAGAGGCAGCACCTTCATCGCTAACGAGCTGAGGCAGATGAGAGAGAGAGAATGGGCCCCTTGAGATGGGGGGTACCTTGACTTCGAACTTGGGCTTTATCAGCAGGGATTCTTTCCATCTGCGTCTCAACAGGGTCGTCCCATCGAGGCCTAATGACCAATGGGTCCTCAGGAAGAGGCATCTGCATGTCAGGGAAAGGCTCACTCTCTATTATGGAGACATCTATGCTTTCGTCATCCGACATGGCAGCTGCCTCCTCTTTGTCTTTCTCTGCTTGAGCCAACCTCTCCACTAGCTTAGCTGCCTCATCGCTAATCTCTTCAAAAAAATCAACAGACTCCTTGCGTCTCTCGGGAGGTTGGTCTTTTTTGACAGGTGTTGAGGTGTGGGTCGGTTGACCAGGCTTGCCCCTGACGGGTAGCCTCGATGGTACTGTCTTAGATTTGATGGACAAATCAATACTTGCTGGACGACCCTGGTCCTTTTTAGCTGGTTTCTTGGCAGAATCACTTTCACAGAAGCTCTTGGCTTTGTTAGACCTTGTCACTCTGGAGCTTACAGAGGGACCTGTGTCTGTCTCAGATTTTCTCCTTGTTTCGGGTTTTAAAGGTAATTTGGACTTTTTATCCTTAAAAGATTCAGCTCGCTTTGTAGACAGGTCTTGTGCTGTCTCAGATTTCAGAGAACTAGCTTTTACAGGGATTCTTGATTTTGGCTTTTCCTCCTCCTTAGAGGAAGAGGTCTTTTTCTGAGTGGATGTGGTATGACCTTTAGAAACAGACTTGGATTTTGATTTAGATTTGCCATCAGAAGTTGGGGAAGTCTTTTCTGGGGTTTTGGGTAGTTCTATTACTGAGTGCTGATCCTCCGGAGAGGAATCTGAGGACTCTTGTCCCTGTTGTGAATAAACTGATCTAGTTACAGTTGACTCTGCTGTCTGCACATCTGTTATGACAGTGTCTAGAGAAGTCAGATCAGTCCCTAAAGGGCTATCTTCAGCTACGGTTTCTATTTCTGTGCCTTCTTTTGTTATCTGGTTTTTCTTTGTGGATTTAGCTGAAGCAGAAACACCCATTTTGATTGGAATTCTAGACTTTGAGGCATCTGACTTAGCTGCTTGATCATCCTCAGAAGGTGAAAGGGTGGACGAATCTTCAATCTCTTTTGATGACTGATCATCTGATTTAATCTGCAAGGTCAGGTTGAGGCCAACCTCTTTTTTAGTTTCAGCAGTATCTCCACCAGGCTGTCCTCCAACATCCTCTGCAACAGCTTCTTCAATTGGTTGCTCTCCTATTTGAAAAAAGGCGAAACCCTCTTCTTCATAGCCCCTTCTGGTCATGTCTATTGCGCCACTTCTAGTCATCTCAAAAAGCTTACCCTCTTGGAAAAGGAAAGGGTTTTGTTCACTTGTTGGAGTGCCATCATCGGTGGGTGTCCTTCCAGGAGTGGTATCTGGAGTTGCACCTTGAGACTGTCGATCTAACATCAGACCTAAAATCTTTTGCTCCTCTTCTTTGACTCTTGCTTCAAAGGCATCATCATCTTCTCGCAAAGCACTCCAGGTGTCTGCATCAGTTCGTGCAGTTACCCCTCTAGACTTTGTCTTAGGTTCTTCCTCTTCATCATCCTCTTCTGTGTCGTCATAAATACATATTTCTGGTTTAAAGGTTTCCCTTGATTGCCCAATAATAATAGGCAGAGAATTAGCCTCAGTTCTTAAATAGTCCCTGTCTATATCAGATGCCCCTGTATGTCTAATGTGATCACTTTTAATCTCATCTCTTACATTATGTTCTGTATGTAATTTGCTTTCACTTTCTGGTAATTTTGAAATATCTTTCTGATTTCCAACCCTGCTGTCATCTTTGCTTCCCCTCGACTTTCTTAGGCTTTCCTCTTTTTGTTCATCAGTAATATTTCCTGCACCTTCATTTCCAGAAGATGTTTTGCTTGTTTGCTCTAACACTTTAATAGTAGAAGATCCCTTTTCTTTATGGGGATCTTGAGATGTGTGTTGAGATTTAGCAGTATGCTTTTCTGAGACAGACGAAGGTCCCTCCTTTGCTGATTCATCTGTTGTTGATGCTGCTGTGGGGGCCATGGTATGGTGAATGTCCTCAGCTGTTTGAGGGCTGTCATGCACACCTGCTGGAAAAGGAGAGGGAGGTTGTACTTTAATAGTAGGTTCAATAGATTGTCCTACATCTGACCCTTGTTTGGATTCAGTGGGCTCAAGGCCATCCACTGAGAATGTTTCGTCTTTGGAAGAAAGCCCAATCAGCCTGATGCTTTCATGCCCTTCAGACATGATCGTGGTCTGAAAGGACAAGATATCTTTTGTATTGTCCTTTCTGTCTTTTGCATCTTGCTCCATCTCATCAAATGTTTTTATTTTGGCTGCCATTTTAAACATCTCTTCCTCTGGGGTGAATTTCCTCTGGGTCATGCCACACTCCGACTCATCATCGTCCTCTGCATCCTCAGGTATGACTGATGACTTTAGGGACATGGACAGGACCATAGGGTCTGGGGTTTTAGGATTGACCTCATAACTTACCTCTTCAGAACTTGGTGTGTCAGGGGAAAGAGGACTCTTACCCGAACTTGTCAGCTGAGATGTCTGCTCGCAACTGTCATCGTCGGCACTACCCTCCTGGTCTCGCAGGAGCCTACTACGCAAATTTTCTGGGGGGAACTCGGGAGCTTTGGAGGATGTCAGGTGCCCTGCAGTCACAGTGGGTTGCACTACTGTAGGAGGAAAGGCCAAGGTGGTTTTCTGCTCTACAGGGCTGCTTTCTAGAGAGTCACGGCAAGGGGAGTCCTTAGTTGGACTAGGCTCAATTGAGTCTGGGGTTTTATGGGAGGAGTTGTCTTCCATTACTGGACTATCCTCTAAAGAGTCCTTGTGGCTGATGGTAATAGAGTCATCAGCCACTGGACTAATGTTCTCTGAATCTTGATGTCTAAGATGCAGCACTAAACCACTATGACCCTGTGTGTCTGCCCTTGTCGCCAAGGAGTCAGCAGAGTTTGGTGCCGGATGACCATCAGAGGATTCTTCATCACTCAAAAAACTTTCTATAGTTTCAGAACCTCTTTTTGTAAGTTTCCGAGACTTAGATGGTTTAGATGAAGCCAAATGAATCTCCTTATCAACAGCTGCTTTTTCATCACCAAATTTAACAGTTTTGCTTCGAGAAGCACAAACAGACTCACTTTGTGAGGGTTCATCCTCTGATTTTCTCACAGGCATGAGTGGAGTTGCTGTAGATACTTGCTCATCAGCTCTTTTTACACCACTTGCAGAAGAGTCAAAAACTGGTGTGCTTGTGTAGTCTTTGGCAACTGACTTTGAGACCTTTACACCTAAAGATTCATTTGGTTGTTTGGGTGATGATGAGAGGCTTTCAGGGCTTGTTTCAGGAGAGTCTGCCATGCCTTCATGTTTGTAACTCTCCTCTGAACTCATGTGGACTTCCCCTTCACCTATGCTTGCACAAGGTGAGTCAGCCAGCCCTTCCTGCTTGACACTGTCCGAGCTATCTTCCTGCGGGCTAATCTCAGGTCCACTGTCAGGCCTAGACTTTTTTGTATGTTTAGACACTGCAGAGCTTTTTTCTGTCTGGAGCGAAGGTTTAGCTGAGTCTTCATCTTGCACTTCAGTCTTTTTAAACAGTTGGTATTCAGCATTGTCTTCAAGTTCTGCTTTTATTTCCGCACTAAAGTCTTTGGAATGTTTTATTTCTGGGCTTATCAGAGGTTCTTTTATTGTCTGTGAGTCACAGGGTTTTACGGCATCAAGGGACACTTCTACTCCAGTTGCCGATGCATCAACTGTACCTTCCATTGTTGGCGCTTCTTTCAATTGAGCTGTTTGTGTGTGCTTTGGTCCCATAGGTGCTTTGTGTTCAAAAAGTCCAGACTTTCTCTTTGAAGGGTCTTGTCCTGTCTGAAAAGCTCTCATGAGTTCCTTCACAGACATAGTCTCTTCTAGTCTCTCTGACTCATGTTTTGATGGTTTTGGTGCCTGAGCTTTTTTGGGACCTGATGTTTTTTGATCTTTGGTGCCAGTGGTTGGCTTTCTTTCTGATGACCCAGAAGAAGGTTTGCTCCCAGTCTGCTTTTGACCCCTTTGCTCTTCCTCTACTTTCTTTTGAAGAGCCTTAACCTTATCTTTAATTGAACCAATGGGCGTTTCCTCAACTACTGGTGATACAGGTGATTTTTTTGGAGTCGAGGGGGCACTTAGAAGAGTTTCATCTCCATGTGTCTTAACTGTGCTTGCACTGGCACCTGATTTTGAGCTGGGTATGTGAGATGCATCTGTCTGGCCCTGTGGGACTTTTCTTCGAATGGGCTTTTTCACTTCAGCCGTATGCACTTTAGTGTCTTTGACTACAGTCTGTATAATTTTTTTGCCCCCTCTGCGCAGAACAACTTCAGTGAACTTTTCCTGTGTAGCAGCATCCTGAGATACACCTCTTGTTTTCACTGGGATATCTAGAAGATATTCCTTCTGGTCAGAAGTGCCACTTTTTTGTCTCTGCGATCCTCGGCTCCCTCGAACGTCTTTGAGGAGTGGCTCTTGGGTCTCAAAGGCTGCCATCATTTTGGCCTCCTCAATTTCAGAGTCTGTGAGAAGAACCCACTCCTCTTCCTTTTTATAGGTACAACTTTCTGCTTTTGCTGGCTCCTTGATATCCTCATAAGTCCCACTCCTCAGAATCTCACTAACTTTTTCCAAATCCTCTTTTACCTTTTCCATGATCTCAAAAGGCTCCCCAGACACCTCCTCCACCCCTTTTTCTAGTTCACTCCCTTGCATAGAACTTGACTTCTCAGATGGATCAGTGGTCAGAATAGCAGTCATTTTGATCAGGTCTTGCTTCATTTCTGACACCTCTGACAGTAAATCTGGGCTTGCGAGGGCAGGAGAATCTCGAATCAAATGTGTTTTCAAGATGGATGTCTCTGTTGAAGTTTCTGTATCTTCATCATCTTCCATTTTGAAAGAGGACATTTAAGGAGCAAATTAACCAAAATCGAAATGAAAGGGAATAGAGATTTAAAAACAGGAGATCAGGATAGGTACAGCACAATGTTTTAAGGATCAGAACAGGACTGACTGGGACATGGTGAAGTGAATCTACAAGGACTGATGAGAGTTCTACATGATGGATCAAACAACTGCAAAGCAAACACTAACCATACTCTTAAGGACAATAGGGAAATAAGCAGGAAATAACTTGCTTATCCACAGTCTGTACAATAGCACATTCACACATGACACAAAAACATGAATTAAAAAACAATACAATGCAACTTAAATAAATAAAATAATAAAAATAAATAAATAAATTGAACACATTCACATACTGTGGAGGAGCAACACAGACAGACATGTCAAGATTGCTCAAGGTGTAAAACTCATGTCTACAGAAAAGGGAATGAGAGAGAAAAAGACAAAAATAAACATTGTTTTCAATAACACTGTTTTTGGTTCCAAAAGAAAGCCAGTGATACTTTTTAATAAGTGAAATAATGCCAACTTATAGCTTCATATGAGGGTGGTGAGAGTCAAGCTCATAAAGATTCATGATCAGTTTCTGATGACTGAATAAAATTCTAAGGCATTCATGAAGGAATTAAATCAATCTCAATAAGAAAATAAAATATAAAGTGAGCAATATTATATGAAATCTTATGCAAACAGGAAAATATGACGGTGAAACTTTCACACGCAAAACACTCTCACACTCTATGTAAGCCAAGTTATTTCCATGCAAAGCTATGGGCATTAATAAGCAGTTTTAAGGGCCTAGTGTATTACAGATATTAATCCAGGCCACAACCTTATGAATCTTAATTTACATTACATAGTCTAAATACATTACATAGTGTGGTGATAATTACTGATTATCAGTACTGCACAAGTCTGTAATCTATTCAGTATGTATGCAAATAATCACATACATAATTTGGTCTACATAACAAGCTTGTCTTTTATGTGGCAAATTAAAAAAGTTTAATAACTTGATAACGGAGAGGAACAGTCACAATTTCAGTAAACACTAAATATTAAAGATTAAATATGGGAGTAAGTAAGCATGAGGAGCACTAGATACAGGAACTCAGGAAGCTAGTTTGCTTTGCAGATTGTTGTAACACTGGATGGAAGGAAGGATGCTACTGCACATGAACACAAACATCACCACAGTATGAATGAAATTTACCCCACGTTCATGGACAGACAGTATCTCTTTCAAAACTTTGCCTCACTTGCTGAGCACAGACTGAGAGAAAGTTTCAGAAGACCATACTGTCTCAAGAGTTGGCGGTGAGCATAACATTTTGTCATTGTAAATTGTAAAATGTGCAACTTTCAGAATCTGATGGGGTTTTGGACAAAGACAAAAAATGAAAATCAATGTATTGGAATAAGACTTATGTTTATAAATAGATTACGGTTATACAAAGCTGTCTTCACTTTAGTTATGTTAGTTAGCATATTGCACTGCACACTGTGTTATATTCGGTGTTAGCAACAATAAATAATGCTACGATGTTTAAGATATTATATAGCTGCCAGTCTATAAATTAGACAGTGTTGAAGACATGCATATTTAATGACAACAAGAAAATGTCTTACATTTCCCGAGTGTTCGGTTAGTCTGAAAAGGAAAGTAAGTGAAACCAATTAAATCAGTGTACTTTTGTACACAAGTGAAAAAATGAACAAACACTTCAACACTTAAAAAGAACTAATGAAGTATAAGAAATCACAAACGTGTTTTGTAAAGTTATTGCTTATCTTTCTAAGTATAAATATTATAACCCAGGTTTTACCAACTAATTATCAACAGCTGTAAAACTAAAATGTTAAAATGTGTGAGGTCAATTCAGTTGTTATCCAGCGCTATGTAGTGACCATATGGTCACAGCAAAAACTGCAAAACATGCCAGAAGAGCTGCTGAGGAAACAGAAAATCTAAAGAAAATGATGTTACGAGAATGAGGAAGATATCTCCACAGTTACCTCCTCATCAGGCTCTTGGTCTGAATCTGATTCCTTTGAGGAGCAAGAAGCAGCAAAGGAGAGAGTAATGGTAAAATAAAATAAAAAAAGGTAAAGAGGGAGGCACAGGGGGAAAAGATGGAGGCGTGGTAAAAGAGAGAGAGAGAGAGAGAGAGAGAGAGAGAGCAGGCAAAGCAGTTACCATAGCAACAAAACTGCTGAGCTAACCTGTGACACTTGGAGTGTGTTTGTGTGTTCTTATAAAAATTTTAACATATGAAAGTTTTGCTTAGGATTGTTCATTAATTATTACTATAATTATTATATTGTTAATAAAAAATAATTAATATTTGTTATTAAATAGTTAAGTTGCTACAAAAAATAACATTTACCCCATCAAGCTGATCTGTAACTCCTTAGATTCTGCATCATCTTAACTACATCCTATCTTTAATCCAAATTTTATTTTTTATGGACGAGCCAATCAGTCGGTCTAACTCCAGTGCTTTCCATACTGGAATTTACTAAGCTGGAGGTTAACTGCCACAGCATATATCCTACTTTACAAGAAGGTTGGACTGTAAACCGGTTGGCAAAATGTATGGAAAAAGTTTGATAGAAATACAAGAGAAGTTTTTAAAAACTACTCAAGACCTGCTGGATAAACCATCGAATTTTTGCATGTGAGTTATATGCTTGGTGATGGTATTTACCTTAAAGTAAACTGGCAAAGTGATGTTGAGGTTGCATATAGCAGTTTGGGCCAGAGTCCTATATGACCTCGGTTCTTTCATGAAGGACAGACGACCACAAGGCTCCTGAGTGTTGTCTCGTATCTGCATAATTTAACAACCATATAGGAAACAGCTGTTAAGATTTTCTGAACCCACATACGAGCGAAAATAAAAATAAGCAAATCTTGTCAAAAGAGATCTCAGGTAGAATCAGTCAACTTCTGAAGTATAAAACAAAGAATTTATCAAGATTTTAACTAAATAATACAAAAGGGCAGTTCATGGAAATATGTTTGTATTGGTAAAAACAGATTTATTTAAAATTGTAAATTTTATTTTGTCTAATTGTGAAGTTTCTATACCTACGAGTTCTGTGACATGGTTATAAGCACAAACCAAAGAAAACTTCTCTAGACTGCATTTCTGCCAGATTTCAGAAGTAACAAACAGATCATAAGTACATAATGAGTTTAAAAAGGTAGTTATTGCTGGATAAATTCCTAAGGGAATTTCCCCTAAAGGGAAATGTTAAAACGGATTAGAGCATGACAGCGTATGGGATAGGTCACCTTTATAAAGAGGGCAAGTCGGTTTTCTTTAAAGGCAAAGAAGCTAAAGAGATGATGCTGACCGCTCTTGGTCAGGGGAACAAGGTTCCCAAAGCAATCTGCATAGATAGGTTTTCCTTCCAGTACCTGCAATGGAAGAGATGTTCAAAATTAAGATAACCAAGTTGATGTTGAAATTAACATGACTCCTCCTCAAAGTCTAAAGGAACAGTAACATATAACACATGATGTTACTTTTACAGCTAATTTAACTTTATCCTTAATTTGACCCTTTTTTTATTTGTACCCTTAATACATGATTTAGGAATTTATGATGGAGGAAGCTACATTACACAGACAATACACTTTGAAGCTAATGGTCTCCTCCAGGGTGTAACAATACACTTCAATCACTTCAATTATCAATGCATCGATCCAAAATGAAAACACTGATCAGACATCGTACATATTGTAATGTCACTTCATATTGTACAGGATGTTAATATTTATTAAGGAAAATTTCAACAAATTATAGAATATAGACCCACCTCCACGTCCCGACTGCGAGCCACTTCTGTGAAGTTCTCCTGCTGCTCCAGGGTTTTGTCTATCTTGTCATCAGTCATACAGAAGCACCGCAGACGAGCCTCAATGGGGTCGTGCGTTTTGGCAAAGATGACAAATTTGGCCATGTACGGCACACAAATGATCTCCCGGTACACTTGGGTGGCAAAGTTCACCGACTCCTGAGCCTGCCGACAGTCTATAAGCCAGAACCTGACCAGACAGAGATGCGGAAAAACAGTGAATAAATTGCGCTTGTGAGTTGGACTGGCGAGATAACAATCATTACCAAAGATTTATTCCAAACTCGGGACATACCTTGCCGATACATTTGTAGTGAATGACACGCAGTCGTTAATAAACGTTAACGGTGTGGTTCCAGTGATGTCTTCCCACTGAGCTGGCGTTGTCCCTCCTGGTTCAAGAAACACAAAAGCAATTTAACCACACATGCATTGCATTTTTTACCTGACCAAACTTGAAATGCAAACAGCATCTTCTTCTTCTTTCGACCTCTCCCGTTGATCTCCAAAGTGGAACAACTGCCTGGTTGTCCTCATTTAGAACTGCCCAAAGTCTTACACTGGATACCCTTCCTGACGCAACCCAAAAAGCACTGTAAAACTGCTATATATATATATGTGTGTGTGTGTGTGTGTGTGTGAGATCAAAAAACAGTTTTTTGCAATACCGTAAGAAAATCGCCATATTTTGTGCCACATCTCTAACACTAAGTCTTATGTATGTTCACGTTTGTGTGTGTGTTCCTTCACCTGTGATGCTGCATAGTAGTCGGAGTGTAGGTGTGTCTCCTCCAAAACCATTCAGAATAGGGTCAGTGGAACTCTTGGGGACAGGAATCGTCATGGTGATGGGTTTATGGAACTTCCTCCTACGAGGCTCCAGAGTCACTATGGGACTGAAGGTAGCTTTGTTTCCTAATATCTTCCTCACTACGTCCACATGTACAGGCTGAGCCTAACCAATAAAGGAACAGTCTGGCATGAACTGCCTGGCTAATAACTGAAACAAATCATACGGTTATCTAGTGAATTTAGTATCTTATTAAGTTAAAGACTAGCTTGAGAGAAACTGGTTGGTGGTCAAGTGTTAGGATGCTTGCCTCTGGACCAAGAGGTAGTGAAATCCTATCTGCAGCATTACCAACATTGGTGGACTCTTAACCTTGAGTTACTCCAGGGGGACTATAATAACAGAGTCAGACACCTGCCACTAGACCACCACCCCAAAGAATGAAAATAATCATTTCTGAAGGCATTTTCTAGTTGGCTTATAACAAAGCCTGTTTTACATTTTCCTACCTGTAAGCCAACTCTAATCCGTTTTGTGAGGGCTCCTTCTGGGAAAACAGCCTGGACCTGTGGTACCACCGTGCTACTCAGAATTCCACCCTCTGGACCAATCAAATTGCTATCCTGTTTGACCCGGGACACTACTGCAAAGTACTGGGGGAAGTCTCGGGTGATGATGCGGCAAATGCGCTTTCTCTCCAACTCTTCTGGCGTGTCCAGCTCTGATGCCAAGAGGAAGAAAGCTTTGTAAATTTTGCAGACAGTGATGAAAAAAACGTTGCTGTGTTTAATCCAGAATCTCACCTTCATCCATGCCGTTAAGGATCTGATTGAGCTCCTCCTCTGTATATTCACAGTGGTGCTCTTTCCAGCTCTCCCCTGTCTCACTGCGCAGGACCACCAGCTCTCTTTCCTTCCCCCTCAAGGCGGCGAAGTGTGGGATTTCCACAATCACTGGTCTAAAATGCAGCACAAGCATCAGTTACTTCAACTGAACAAGGAAACACATTACAGGTCATGGGAGGGTTATCAATCACCTCTTTGTTGTATGTAGAAAAATCATGCTACAAAAGTAGGACCACCCAATATCAGACAACAATCCACCACAATAAACACCACAATTCACTACACATATCTAATCAAGCAAGGTAGTAGGAACCAGATTGACACTGTGAAATCTATATCTATATCTATATATCTATATATATATATATATCTTTTTTTTAATGTTCATGCCAGTGTATTCTATGGCATGAATTTGTCATCATGACTTGTCCAAATGTCAAAATTACTATATAATATTATTTTAGGGAATCTAATTTATTAAAATCAAAAAATAATTATGAATTCCAAAACCAAAACTGCAGCATCTAATATAGTACCACAGAAAAACAAAGGTATTGGCAGAGATGCTGCGTTTTTCTTTATTTTTAATGCACAAGGAACCAGCTGAAGTCTTTCTGAACAGGAAAGAATAGAAATCTTCAGGGCACATGTTTAATGGAACCAATGTTCACTGTTATTATATTAACATTATTATTATATTTAATATGCGACCCTCCACGACAAAACCAGTCGCTTGTCGCAAATTTTCAAAATTGAGTTATTATGTTCTCATGAAAGGGCATAAAGAAAGTCACGTTTTTAGGATGGAAAGGGTAAGTTTTTCAGCCAAATTTATTCACAACAGTACAGTATAGACCTTCCACTATTTCAAAACACTAAAAACAAAAAATGCAAAATTTTACCCCACGCAGCATAAACGCTCGTTTTTCTCGGAAACCTCCGTTGCGACAAGCGACTGGTTTTGACGTGGAGGGTCACTTATATAAAAATAGTATGCTACTGTAATTATACTACCACAAAGATGTGACTTTAAAAAGCCTAACTTGCTTTTCACTTATTCTCTAATGCATTAATACATATTTAGACGTTTAGATACAAGTCATGATGCCAGGCCAAAGGATGAAACACATAAACACCAGATACACAGTAAATCACAATACACTACCAGAGCTGTCAACACATACTGACTCATAAACAAAGGACTAAAACAAGGAAAAAGGAAAGATAGGAGAAGGAGAAGAGGTATGGGTCCAGCATCCATGGATTGTTTCATATGCATCACTCCTACCCCAGGAATTTGGTCCCTGGAGGCCCCAGTTGAAGAATGCGGCTAACCAAACTCTCACCCTCATTCAGAGGGGGCGGAGCGGTGGGGAGGTGGAGCTTACTGTCATCCAATAGCAGCAGTAGAAAAAGAAAGCACAGATGACAAACAGTTTGGGGGTGGAGTTCCTTCTTCGCTACCGTGTATAAACGACTCGCCGTGGCTTACGAGAGTGTTAAAAGTATAAGCGTTCCCCTAATTTATAGAAATATGTTAAATAGTAACAAATTTGTGTTCAGCTAAAAAAACAAAAGAAACTACTATGAACATATCAAATCAATCATGGAGCTTTTTCATAAGCGGGGAGTTTCGCTAAAACCGTTTGTCAGGCCACCCAGATTTTTATTTACTGCAAGCTGTGATGCAAAGAAAAGTTCCAAGTGTTATTGCAAGTGTTAAGTTAAGCATTGGGACGCAAGAGATGCATTTATTATTACAGGGACAAGAAAGGGTGAGTATTAAGATTTTATGCTGAAATGAAAGTTTAAAAAGCCAAAAATTAAGTCAAATAATTATCTATAATTACATTAATCCAAAACTAAGCTTTACAGCTATAAAATGCTAAAACATAAATTGGTAAACAATTTTTTAATGCTACAAGTGGCACATTTTGCCAACCACAATAACAGTGGACTCAGACAAACTTACCCAAGGAACTGGGCACCGGATGGTCCGACCTCAATGAGTCGGCTAGCCAGACCCTCTCCCTCCATCATGGGTGGCATGGTAGCCAGGCGATGGCGCTTGACAAGTCGACACGTGACCCGGGTTGGCGCGCTGCACTTCCTAGGCGGAATGATGATTCGCAGGCCGTTGTGGCGGCATCCTCTCATGGCACCTCCCCGGGCGTCCACCATGAAGCTAACGAGGAAGCTGTAAACCCGGAAAAACACTGGGGTCAAGGCTAATCCCACAAGCACAAACTTCATACATGGAGTTACTCTCAAAAAGAAGTTCCTTTAGTGTTTCGCTGTTCTTTAACGTGCAAACACACAAGACACACACAGCAGGATGGAGAGGAAGCACAGTGATGCAGGGTGAACCTGGACACACGACACGTTTCGTTGTGAACAATGTTACAATGAAACAAAGGGACAAAAAAATTGTAAAAACATTCCCCAGCATGCTTAAGACGTCTTGGAATGGTAAAACTTGCAGGATTATTGAGGGAATGAAACATCAACATCAACATAATACACAATTTACTGAAAACATGAGTTTAGAAGTGTAATGGCATCACGGGGTGTACACATTCCTGAAAGTACATATCTTACAATGCAGATGTCATAAAAGAAACTAGGAACATATTGTCCATATTAATACTCATATTACCCACCTTGCCATATCCCTGAATACATTTTATATTTCAGCACAAGTGGTAATGGACACATAACAAAGTAAAACAGGGTTAAATGTGCCTATAATGTCACCAAACAGGAAGCAAACAAGGGGTGAAAAACAGCCAACACGTTTGTTAGTGGGTATCTTGGGTGAGACACATTGGTGAAATTATAAATATTTGCCCTCAGGAAGGATGCACACCATGCCTTTAACCTGCAATGCTTTTGGGCACCTCAAAGCATCATGAGTTTAAAATGATACATAGTTCAGCAGCAGCAACGTTTATTCAGGCTTACCCAAGGAACTGGGCACCAGACGGTCCGACCTCAATGAGTCGGCTCATTGGCTACTTTTACTGTTTTATTATTAATTATTTATTATTACTGTTTTATTATAACAGTCTCTATGGACACGAGTCTATAGTCTAGAGGTAAAGTCTATTGACTTTATTTCCTTTTCTTCATTTACGGAATTTTCTATAAGGGGACACTGTACTTTTACATGCACTTCTTTCTTTACAGTTTATCATAGATTTCTTTATAGCTCAACTCTTTTGTTGTCCCTGTCCCATCCTGCTCTTTTGCCCAGAAAATATGCTTTGTCATAAATTCATAAAACCATATTAGGCTATATACCCTCATCAAGGCAGTTTAAGTCTGTCGTCATTCTAGAGATAAAAATCCTGCCAGATTTTTGGAACAAGTACGAGTTCAATATATAGTACGTTGCTTAAGGTTGAAAAACCAGCTTCATCAATGACTATGACGAGGCCAGAAAAATGACCCATCAAATCTATCAAGAGAGCCGAGAGGCAAAGCAGGTATTACATCTCCCTCTTGGCGAACACTGAAAAGAGCAAATGTTAAAATGCCAGCTGTCACCTGCTGCTGTCATGGTCATGGCACGGAGAGGAATGACTGGAGAGAGAACAAAACAGCCATCAGAGAACAAACAGAGGAAAATAAGACGAGAGAGAGAGAGACAGCAGTAGTCCAAGGGTGAGAAATTAAAATAATAATAATTCTATGACCGAGGTTTGAAATTTGATGCAGACACGCCACAACTTAAACTCCTAAATAAATCTAAAAATAAACAAATTAAATGCCAAAGGTTACATTTAACATAAAATGATGTAGACTATCTTTACTATGATAAAATTACCCTGAACCTGGACAGGAAAAAATGACATAATTGATCTCCACTGAGTCAGAGTGTGTGGGGGCGAGAGTGTGTTTTCCTTACCCGGAGTGAATAGGACTTGAAGAGATTGCTATATTATCCAGGTTGTCTGTTCCCCAACTCAGCCTGTATGACTCACTCTCACTGGCGAGAGCTGACACCTAGAAATAGAGAGATGAATTCACACTCTACAGATTCAGAGACATACTTATAGTTCCTACATATGCACTATTTTACGCCCCTTTAAACAACGGAAATCAAAACTATATGTTTTTGTCTTCATTAGCTACTCACTGATAATTTTGTAGGCAACTCTGACATGTTTAATGCCCACAAGGCTTAAATTTCGTATAATTTGAACACTGCCTTTTAAGATTTTATTTCCTATAACATGCCTGAGTTGCTGCTAATCCATGAACAATGTATTCATGAAAGATTATCAAGTTACTTTTTAGTTCAATAAAGAAATTCCTGGCATTCGAACATCTTTCTATAGCAGTGGTTTTCAACTGGGAGGCCGCAGCCCCCTGGTGGTCCTTGGTGTCACTGCAGGTATTTTGTGACACGCAATCCAGTTTCACTACTGAAATCACTTTTTAAAAAATTATCTCATTTTATTTATTTTTCAAAACATTTCCAGGTGTTCTGAGAATCTTTAGGAATGAATGAATATTATGCAAGAATGTAAGAAATAATAGAAAAAAATACCGCCCCTCACACACGGGCACACTGTTATCCGCAGACTACTGCTTAGTCTGAATGGTGGTCCCTGGGACAGAACCAGTTGAAAACACCGGGTCTATAGTATAAATACTTTCTATATATTTTTTTATTTTCACTCTGCCGTTTTTAGTTTATCATAAGATTTCTTAAATTAAATCTACTTTCTAACTTGTAGGGTTTTTTTTGTCTTAGTACCATTTGGGCTACATTTCACTTGTACATCTGTGTATGTGGCAAATAAAGAAGCTTGAATATCTTTGGGTCAAAATGTCTTGAAATATGAAATGAAATTAGACACTGAGATTCAGCCAGCAGTGTACAAATGTTTAAGCGCTAGTGGACACCAGCTAAAGTGATTCAGTCAAAAATACCCCCAAAAATGGACTCGGTAAAATGTCAACACCACGACATTTTACAGACTTTACCTGGTAACTGCGAATGGTGTCATCTAACATCCCATCATGCTTTGGAGAGTAATGGCTATGATGAGTGGGGGTGTATGACCTGTCCATACTGAAAAAAAACACAGCACAAGCAAATGGCTACGTTACAGAAGCTGTTGTGCACATTGCTTTCCTTTCTGTGCTAATCTTCAAAATCTAATAAAGTTCTATCAGAGTATTGCTCTCATACCTATGGAAGCGACTTTGTAAGCATTGGGAGAAACAAGGGAAGGGAGGAGTTAGTGTGAAGAATTAATCAGGGTTTATAATTCTAAACTAACAAAGAAAAACAATGGGCCTCATTCACCAAATCATTTTTAAGAAGAATTCTGTTCTTAAAACTCATTTATGCAGTTTTCACAAGGATTCTGACATTCACCAATGTTTTCTTAATTGAGATTTATTCTTCCTGCGCTAAAACTTTAGCTTATTAGGTTTTCCTCAATTTTACAGTTGTATAACGTAATACTATACTATTTAAATGCTGTAACTTTCTTAAGAATAAATATATACATATACATAAGTGCATGAGGTCCAGTGAGCAAGTCTGTGAAGTATTAATCATGTTAGCTATACAGAGTCATGATTCCTCACAAGCACACTAATATGGCAAACAACGAATGGGAACAACTGGTTATTTTCCTTTGATTTATCTTTAAAGTTCTCATCATTGTTACCAGCATTAGACATATTAACAAAAGGACAGGCCGTCGCCAGCTGATTTTATTACCGGAGCTTCAGCCCAGTGTATCTTGAGTCTAGCCTGGGTAGCCAAAATAATTGTACAGTTGTTTCGTTAATTTATTTCATTAACATGCAGGCATCTGGAAACTAAATGATAATTTAGGCAGTCTATTGTTGTCTGTAGTCTACCATAACACCTTTTATATACTGAATTTAAAAAAAATACTCGGCTCGTCTTTGAATTTACATCCGCGCTAAGACCAGGTTGTCCTTAAAGGCTGGAAACGCCCCTGATAGGGTACTCGAGTAAAAGTAAAACGGTCCAAATGTTTTACTTTGTGAGTCTTAAAGCCCCCACATCTAATTCTGCAAATATGTAAAGTGAGGAATGACTAAATCGAGTTGCATTGCATTCGAATGTAACAGAAGGCCTCTGTACCTGTCGGATCTTCCTCCTTCCAGACTGCAGCGCAGATAATTCATGCCATCCAAGTACTGACCGGGCAGAGAGTCGTCTCCCAGCTCCCTCAGGTCTTCTGCCCTTAGATACTCTCCTCCATCTCCTGTCATTGTGTCATCACCTAGTAGACGTGTGCAAGAAAGGGGGCAGAGTTACCTCAAGGTCCCCACAAACCTCTATGTACGTAAATCTGTCAACCAAAGTGTGTAAACACATTCCACAAGGTGTGTAAAACAATGAGGGTGATAAGCACTAAAGCTTTTACACATTTTTGCTAAATTCTGGTGTGACACACATGCAACACAAACTCTGCAACACGCTAAAATGGAAGCAATATATTTTTCCTCTGTTCTTTGCTGTTGAACAAAGCCTGCATGTACCAGCAAAAGCTTCTACTACTTTTATTCAACGCTGCGCTCTACATGGCTTGTGGAAATGGCGTCAGCAGCTGAGTGTCAAGATAAATGTCCAGTGAAAAATGAGCAGAGCAGTCCTGCTGCTGTTGCCATGTCTGGCCAACATGGGCATTAATACTAGGATGGTCTGAAGGCAGCAGGGAGGAAACTGACAGGAAAGGTGTAACATACTGTAGGCTGAGGTTCTGCTGCCAATAGCATACTGGCTGCCTAGAGAGTGAAACAACAAATGGATAATAGCAAAATATCAAGCAGGATCTAATGTAATTTTGTGAGCTTGAATTGAAGATAACTGGACTTCTTTTAAGGTTCTTGATGATGTTTCACCTCTCATCTGTTCATATGTAACTGAGTTGCACGGGATGACTGAGAACCTACTAAGACTTATTAACTATTGCAGGAGTTTCTAACTGGTTCTGTCCCAGGGACCACCACCCGGACTAAGCCGTAGTCTGCGGGCAACTGTGTGCCTGTGTGTGAGTGGGGTGGGGGATAGGGGAGTATTTATTTTCTATTATTCTTTCTAGATATTTGCACTAAATTCATTTTTCATAAAGATGCCAAAATCATCTGGAAATGTTTTGAAAAAATAAATAAAAATAATTTTTAAAAAGTGATTTCTGTAGTGAAACCACCTGCAATGCCACCGCGGGCCACTAGGGGGCTCAGACCACTGGTTGAAAACCCCTTATGGAACCTGTTGGCGACGTCTGTGTCTTAAACGCTAAAAGCAAAGAATGGTCAACTTTGTAAAATATGCTCTTGTTGTCTACCTTCAGTATTACCTTCATAGTAAACAAAAAGGGAAAATAGTTTTGGGAAGACACTTTATTTATTTCTCTTTTTATTGTTGTACGATATTTTAAGTTTTTCATATTTTAAAATGTGTTCTTTAGTAACAGCAGCTTTGTACAGAAGGTATGAGGTGAAATTCATATATGTGAGATGTTTGAAAAAGTCTCTAAATCTTCCTTCCACTGTGTTTCACTGTGTTCAAGGATTCTGAGTCATTCTGCCCTGGACTAATTCCATTTACACATATATCTTTTCATTTGTGTATTTATTAGACACTCTTCTTCAGAGTGTCTCAATACGGTCTCCCGGAACAACGTCCTACTTTAATAACCATTCTGACTTTTAATTGACAGTTTCTTTCATATTCAATCTGACATTCGATTCATAGTGTCTACAAATACACAGTTGGTCCTCAATGAGATGCTCTTACTGACAGCTTTCAAATACAAACTCAAAGCTATTGTCTTTTTCTGAGAATGAGTGTTGCTTGTTTGCTTATCATAATGTGTATAGAAGCATATTCTGTGGATGAATCTGTTGCTTTGTGAAAAGTATAAAAACTTATCATCATCGTCGTTATTATGAATAAAGAAGGTCCACCCTCTAAATTCCTGTTAGACAGCCAGCGATTGCTTTATAGCGTTTCTTTAATTAATCACTAAATTCAACATATGTGACCCGATCTGCCGTAATGAGTCGGAAGTCGGCGTTCTATTTATTTACATACGGGCCAATTATGTTGAAAAACATCACAAAAATAGCGATTTTTCTTTTTTGGAGACCAGATTAATTTTGAAGACCTTTTCTTTCATATAAGACCAAAAAAGAAAAATCGATATTTTTGATGTTTGTCAACATAATCGGCCCGTATCTAAATAAACAGAACGCCGACTTCCGACTCATTATGGCAGATCGGGTCACACATACAGAAATATAGTGGAATAAATACTTCATTGTCACTTAAATCGAACAAAAACACTTTAAAGCAATGACTGTGCACTTATTAGGTCACTTTAGTAACTCCATGCACTGTGCACTTAGTAGGTCAAATCAAAAACTTGGTTAAAAAAATTAAGTGACCACTTCATTAATTCACACATTGCTTTGAATGGCTAGCAAACAAGCAGCAGCAGTGCTTGTGTACCTTCATCCATTGAGTCATCAGACATAGCGAGGTCGACGACCTGCCTCAGAGCTACATAACATTTCATGAAAGTACAATCATTACAATTTGACATTTTAAGACCGTCTCTAATTTTGGCTGACCTATGATGGAAGTTTTGAAGGAAAAAAAAAAGGGATCATGATACTCACCTTCCTCATCTGACACATCAAGGACTTCAGTCATAGTCTCTGGCACATTCAGCTTGTGTTTCTCTGTCACCGTCTATAAAGTGAGAGACCCAATAATCACATTACCGTTATGAATGTAATTAATAAACATTCTTTGAGATGTGAATATGTTGATTAAAAAGACGCACTGTGGTTGTGGTGATGATCTCCTCTGTCACCACTCTCAAAGTGTCAACCACCGAGATGTAGCCCAGTCTGCGAGCAATGGCCAGGGCTGTGTTTCCATTCTGTGGTAGCAGGAGAACAAGATTTAAGCCACATTTGATGAATGGCTGTGTGTGTTGGAGCACGTGGGGTCATCAACTCACCACAGTGATGGCGTTGGGTTTGGCTCCATACTGGAGCAGGACGTTGATGATGTGAGTGTTGCCCTGTTGTGCAGCTTGGTGAAGAGGCGTGTATCCGTTCTGAGCACAGAATACAGACAGTCAGTCTTTTGAATATTAAGGTTTTTCAGTAAGATAGTGCTTTGGACAAATGACCTCTAGAGCAAACGTAAGAATTCAAGCACCACCTACACTGTCCCATAAAACAACAGAAAATATGAGCCTTTTTTGATAACACTATGGTCTAAATCTGAGCTGAACAGGACATCATTGTGGTGAGCACAACTAAAAACCAGAAATCTTTATAAAAACTCAAATACACACTGTAATTTTCTGTAATAATTGTCTTTGATCTTTGTTTTTCCAATTCATTTGAAAATGGATCCTTAAACAAAGAAGACGACCTTTAAAAATAGGCCCATGTCACGTTTACAAATGTACAAAAATAGTAAATGCTGTTTGACCATAAGAGAAATGTAAAATGGTGTGAAATTTAGACTAGGCTCATTTGCTTCTACGGCTGTCCAGACTGTAGCATTTTTACCTACTTGGTTGATACAAGCCAAGTGAAGTATAAGGACAAACAACATAATCTGTCTTGGAACTTCAACATAATGTAACTGCAACATTTTCACATTCTCAAATAATCACTCACGTTCACGGGTTTCCTAAATTACCTCTAGGGGGCATTTTAGCACAGTTCGAGAATCGCTATTCTAGGACATCTTCTGACATTCTTGGAAGTTTAAGACCTACAAACCTTTGTTTTGGCATTGACACTGGCGTTGCTCTTCAACAGGAAGTTGACCATCTTGGCATTTCCATAGTGACAGGCCACGATTAGTGGGGTGTATCCCAGCTAGAGACAAGAACAGATAAAAACCTGTGTTTGGAATCCTTAGACTTATATAGATGAAACTTTTGCATCTCTTGAAAATGTAAACAAATGTGACAAACAAATGGAAAAAGATGGACCGGTGCCAATATACAGTATAAAAATGTATGTTCAGTTGTCATAGTTCACAGTTTTTGTGTTGTTTATCAGGTTCATTCCCTTACTTTGGTTTGCTGATCAAGGCTGGCACCATTCGTAACTAAGATCTCTGCAACACCAACTTTGTCTTCTTGGGCAGAAAGATGAAGAGCAGTGAGCCCACTCTGAAAACAATACATTTTTGATTAGTTATGTTTGACAGACATCATTTAAGAAATCAAACTGTTCCACTCATTTTTTAACAAATGAATCGATGATGACTCATTTTCAGCGGCAGAGCTTGTCACCTTAGTGGGTACGTTGACATGAGCCCCTTTCTGCAGCAGCAGCGCCGCCATGTCGCTGTGGCCTTCCTGGGATGCCAGGTGAAGCGGAGTCACCCCCTGTTTGGTCAGGATGTTGGTCTCTGCTCCATACTGCAGGAGAGTGGTGGCAATCTCCATCTGGTTCTTCTTAGCAGCTATGTGGAGAGGAGTGTATCCATTCTGGAGAAGGGAAGCGGGAGCTTAAGAGTTCGATTTCGATTTAAGGCACTTATCAAGAGCGACTAACAGTCTCCAAGCTCAGGGACTCAATGGTGGTAGTACCGGAGGTTGGACAGAGCAAGACTAGAACTTGGGTATAAAATTGAGAATCCCACCTCTAGACCACCACCATCTCTTGGTGTATAAAACAGAAACTGATGCTGTGTCTCAGATTGCGAAACTACGCAACGTTTGGTTGTATGACCAAACCGCAAGCGAGATTTTGCCGTGCCTCATAAAGAATCATATTTTGCAATATACCGTTTTTTAAATACAATGTCTGATCATTTCAATTACAAGTAAGCAGGAAAGCAAGTGTGATCCCCCCCTGCCTAGTATATAGCCAATCATGTTGCTTGATAATGTTATGTGCTACGAGTGATATGCAAACAGCCAATCATTTAACAACTGTGGCATTCAGTTGCACTATGACGACAAAAAGAGAGTAGCTAAAGGCCACAAGGAAATTCTTCGTTTAATAAAAGTCAGCTAGCCAGTAGGAGAATTTCCATTAAAATCCTGATCAATGTCAGACTGCGACTGTCTGTTAACTGTGCAGGAACAGTATCCAAACCAGGTCTGGGAATCTTCTTCTTCATTCCACTGCTATCACTAGGAGTTGCCACAGCAGGTCATCTGTTTCCATCTGTTCCTGTCCTCTGCATAGTCCTCTTTCGCACCTATCACCTGCATCTCTCACCACACTCATAAAACTCCTCTTATCCCCTCCTATATTCCTCTTGTCTGGCAGCTCCCGTGTTGGTGATAATAAGATTGGGTGTTCGAATCCTAGAACTACCATTGGTCCCCTGAGCAAGGCCCTTAATCCCAAATTTCTCTGCACAACAACATCTGCTTAAATATATATTTTAAAAAATCGAAGTTTCTGCATCCTCAGCCTTCTACTGTTCTCTCATTCAGGCAAATGTATTCTGTCTTAGTCCTACTGGCCTAACCATATCTCCACCGCTCCAGGATCCCCTCAATCTGCTAAGCCCTCTCTCTACAATCTACAGACTGTCATCTGCAAACATCATAGTACACGAGGACTGCTGTCTGATGTCCTGTGTCAAGCTGTCCAGCCCCAGAAACGAGGAAGGACTGAGAGCTAATCCTTGACGTGAATAAGAATGATTGTCATTGTGAAACCACAACGAAATGTGCATTTGACCCTTCCACGTTGATGTGGGCAGTGCTAGGGGATGATATCTTTACCGGTTCATTCCAACTCCAACTTGATTGCCTCTGATACTCCTACTGCATACCTGACCACTGTTACACTGCCCTCATGCATATTCCGTGCCAGTCTTACCGACATCTCTGTCACCTCCTCCTACAATACCACACTCCATTTTCAAGCGATATGATTTGTTGTTCATGAACCAGGACGGGATCACGTGTGGGGTTTGTGTGTTTCTTGGCAGTTTGCATTTAAGCGGAACGTTCAAACCATTTTCTTATTTCTATTGAAAACGTGATTTGATCACTCAGAAATTCTAGTTTGAATTTCCCAGTGATAACACATTGCACTAAAAGCGCACAATAGGGTAAAGAATTGTGTAATTCGCAACACAGGTGGAGACACCACTATCCAGCATCCAGGAAAGAGAAGGCGGCTCTCACCTTGGCGGTGGCATGGGGAGAAGCCCCTTTGTCCAAAAGCAGCAGCGCCACCTTCTGGTTATCGTAATGCGCGGCGACATGGAGAGGCGTGAGACCATTCTGTAAGGATGAGGGGTCAGTGCGAGAGGGTTTAGAAGGAGCTGCTAGTGCTTCAGTCGATAAAACACACAGTTTCACAAACCAGTACAAATAAAAAAAGCAGTGTTACTAGGGCGTGTTAATATGTTAATATGTAATGGCAAAGTGTTATGATTTAGATTAAAATGCAGGAGGGGAAGGAACCTGGTTCCTTGTTAAAGAAAGAAAAAACAGAAATATTTTCGATTTTTTTTAAAAAAAAGAAGAAAATTGTGTTATCAACTTAATCTATGCTTACCGGAGCTCTGGCGGTCAACATAGCATCTATGTATTTCTTTTAAACAACATTCCAAGAAATGTCTATGAATTAGTGTTTAAAAATGAGGCACAATAATAGCAATGCACAATAACTGTCTCTTAAATCTTACATTCATTCATCCATGATCTGAACCGCTTACATTAGCAAAAAAAGCATGCTGGAGCATAACAAGTTGCATGTATTTGTTCTCGAACGCCATATAAAAAGCATGGGACAAGTAAGTAAATAGGTAAAAGTTTTTACATAACATACACACAGTGATTTTTGCATGTACAAAGTTTCATGAATCATTAATGCAGATATGATTTTCAATATAGAAAAATTAAGGTGGTGTTCTTTCCAGGCAATATTCAGTAGAAACCAATTTTGGGAGCCTGGGCCCGGCCATTTTTTAACTAATTACATGGTATTTTTAATCACTTTATTTATGCAGTGTTCACTGCACACTGAATGTTGTATATGATGCAGTAGTGCACACACTATATGCACTTCCTATTTTTTAAATGTCATTTCTTTTAAATTACAAATGTCGGGTTTGGAAACATTGGTGGAATCTATAATCAGTTTAAGTCACACCTCGAGGTAGGTTGTAAGCTGAGGAGACAATAGTGGAACACTGACAAAATGTGTTGATTAATTGAAGAAAAGAACAACTGGGTTTACTACATAATAATAAACTGCCCTAAACTGCAATTACTTGCTTCACTCTTTGTGTAATACAGTTCCAAATGTATGTCATATAATATTTTTGGCCAATAATCCATGCTAATATGAGTTAAATGCCAGTAAGTTATTGGCTCTTATAATGGTTGATTCATGACACAAAAAAGAAACAATAAGGCAGAAGTTGGATTTTTTAGCCATGTTATGAATGTTGTGATCCAGTAGAAGGCAAGTCTGAGTCATAATAATAACTTCATGAGGAAACTTACATAAGTACATATATCAAATGTTATGGAAAAAAATCAGTCTGTTACATCATCTGACTTTTAAATGCTTCAACTGCCAAAACTGCCAGTGAAAATTCTAGATCAGTTGAGCACTACACAAGAGCCTCAAACTTTCTAGTCTAAGTTTCACCATTGAAGTCTGATTTATGATTTTCTGATTTCTTTTTGGCCCGACTGATTCTTGGTCTCCCTCTGTCATCTCACAAAAAAAAATCCTGGCTCTCGTGCTCACCTTCCCGGCTGAATCTGGAGGAGCTCGTCGCTGCAGGAGCAGTTTGGCCACTTCCAGGCTTCCGTATTTAGACGCCACATGTAGAGGAGTAAATCCCTTCTGCAGAGTGCAAAAAACACAAGCTACTTATAACAATCTGGCCTAGCCAAATTTATCAAATTGAATTTATCCAAATTGAATGTTTTTGTGTAAGTGATGCAGTCTTGGTACAGGAAAACTCTATTAAAGATTAATATACTGTACATCAATAATGGGCTATGGTCTAAACACTACATATCACATTACGTTTTTGTAGTAAGTAGTAATTCATTCTATGCTGCTTTTGCGTCAAAAGCTGGAGAAATGGAGCAACATTTCACAAAAGACAGATCCATTAAACTACATTGGTATGTTTAGTTGTTAATGAGATCATCATTCTGAATATTGCGTGTTATGCTCAGTGATGATATTATTTTTTTATCCGCTGAGGGACATAAAGAAATTAAAACACTGATGCAACATAATGTAATCACCATCCTGTTTCTGTCAGGAACAGCAGGGGGAGCCAGAGAGTCAAGTTTGTCTTTCTGAAACTGACCGTGTGTGTGTGTGTGTGTGTGTGTGTGTGTGTGTGTGTGTGTGTGTGCGCGTGTGTTCATGTATTTATCGCATTGTGGGGAACTTTTGTCCCCTAAAATCACTTTTATCTGTTTTTTTTGGGCTTTGTGGGGACATTTGAGAGGTCCCCATGAGGAGAAATGACTTGAAAATGTGCTTGTTTCTTTTATTTGAGAAATTGGAAAAAGAGGTAAAAAGATGTGCTTTGTTGAAGCTGAGGTTAAGGTTAGGTTAGGATTAGGTGTAGGTGTAAAATTACGATTTGAAATAATATGGGAGTCTATGGAAAGACCTCACAAAGATAATACACACAAGACTGTGTGTGTGTGTGTGTGTGTGTGTCATGGCATGACATGGCCATCGAGTTTATCTACAGTCCGGACTGTCAGTAGGGCCTCTCAGAAACACAAACCGCAATAAAAACGGAAGCCTAAGAGCATTGCGTGAAATTACATCAGGACTAGAGTCATCCTTCTATCTCATCCTGGCTCTAGGTGAATTAAATGTAATATTTATAGAAAAATTCACTTAGGAAGATGTACTAGACTCAGATCAGCACAGTTCAGATTTTTTAAAGCCGGAAGCATAAGCTGAATTCAAATAAACAAACTGAAATAGAGCCAAAGTTGATTATAAAATAAACTAATTTAGTTTTATATAAAAAGAATTTGAAGTAGTTATATAAACACTAAACATTTTCTAAACATGCACTTGTAGCCAACTTATAATGTGGTCATGTAACTACATTCACAGTAACAAACATGTTGATTCTCAGGTTCAGGATAATACACAATAATAATAATAATAATAATAATAATAAATAATAATAATAATAATAATAATAATAATAATAATGAAAAAACTTCGATGTGTTTTATTAGTTTAGTTTTCCTTTTTTTATAGGAGTTTACATAGTAATTTATTTTTTCCAGAAATAACCATCAAACCAAACATTTTCTTTTATCTCTCTGTATCTTCCAACTAAAAATAGTCCACACCTGTCCTGGCTCCTGTAGAGAGACTCAGGAGGAGCGTCTATCCTCAGACAATAAGACTTTTTAACCAGGACATGGCACCACAACTTCCACCTTTTTTAACCTCATTCACCAACAGTTTGTATGAATTTTGTTCTTAAAACCCACCTACGCAGGTTTCACAAAGATTCCAACATTCACCAATGTTTTCTTATGTGAGATTTGTTCCTAGCCAAGAAGAGAATCTACAAACGGTAAAGAGCACTCTTTTTAAACAAATTATATTGCATTCCTGTTGGTGCAAAGCATTAGCTTATTGGGTTTTCTACAGTTGTACCTCTATTTTATTTAATTTTCTGCCTAAATTGCACATTCAAAAGAGCGGATCAGGAAACATTTCACTGCATGTTGTACCTGTATAATTTGCATGTGACAAATAAAGAATCTTGAATCTTGTATAATATACTATTCAGATGACTTAATTTTTTGAATGATAAATTTAGGAAAAAAGGCCCACAGTTTGTCCTACAGTGCCTCATATTGCACTTTTTAAGCATATTTTAAACATGCACATTAGCACAATTACCTCCTGTACTCAGATAACAAAAGCGTTCCTGCCTTTCCGGACTTTCCAGAAAGCTTGACCATCTCCTCATCACTCACCTTAGTGGCTAAAGAGTGAGAGGCTCCGGCTTCCAGCAGCACTGAAGCTACGTCCAGGTGACCCTCGCGGGCCGAGATGTGGAGGGGCGTGTAGCCGTTAGTGGTGGCAGCGTCCGGGTGGGCCATGTGCTGCAGGAGAAGTTGGACGATCTCTGTCTTCCCCAGACGAGAGGCGATGTGGAGAGGGGTCTGATCCTCCTGGAGGCAGGGGAACACCATAAAAATGCTCATATAACTGAGCAAATACATATGCAAAAACGAATTCAAAATTAGGTGTTGGAAAACGTTGGTGTAAAATTGTTACGAAATTGCTCTTGTTAAGGTCAAAAGAATATAGCAACTCCTGTGTTGTGTACCTTAGGGGTATAACAGTCCTAAAACTGAACCGAAAAACCAATATTCGCAAAGCTGCCCTGAGCTGTGTGTGTGTGTATCTTACTCTGGCCCGTGCATCCACCATGGCCCCGTTTCTCAGCAGACATCGCACCACCTCCACTTGCCCAGCTCTAGCAGCCATGTGCAGGGCGGTCTCTCCACGCTAGGGGGGGAAAGATGGTCGGAGTTACACACACAAAAATACATACACACACAAACATGCAAAAATGCAAGAAAATCCTAATAATGGTCCTCACAATGTTGCTGACGTCAGGGGAAGCTCCGTTCTGCAGCAGCAGCAGCACGATGTTGAGGTGGCCCATGAACGCTGCCACATGGATGGGTGTGAGACCAGACTGGACAGAGGAGCAGAGAAAGGTTAAAATGACAAGACTTTGAATATGATGACGAAATCTAATATCCACCAAGTTGCTGGAAAAGCTGAAAAATAATAACTAAGTCTTCTACATTTTATATTTAAAATCTAAAAATGTTGACCTCTTTGCATCAGAATAAAATAAAAAAACAAACATGTGTTTGTGTCTGTTTATAGGCGTGTGTGTGAGTGTTACGTGGCATGTAACCGTATCACGATTCATCTAGATTTATAATTAAAGGTACAGGATTTTATTGATATTTTTGAGGGGAAAAAACCCTAAAAATCTCATATTTATTTTCCAGTTGTTTATTGACTTAAATATTTCTTTTGTTGAATAAAAACATTTTATTAATAACCAACAACAACCATCTTCAAACATTTGCAAATGTTGGCACAAAATATAGTAACCTAATGAAATTAAATGAAAAAATTAACCCCGGCATTGTGGGTTTGCCTTGTCTTTTAATATCTGTCAACAATAAGAGGCTAAAATGTTTACAGGTCTCAGACTATGTGCAGTCGCAATTCTGTACTGCTACTGCAATTAGCAAGTCTTCTAAAGGAGGGCCGGATTTTGGGCTGTTGTCACAATTACAGCTAGGAAAAACGTTAACACTATACAACCTAATAGTTACTTCATGTACCATATTTTTCCACAATTGTGTTTGTGTGTGTTTGTGTCTACCTCAGTGATTGCCTGGATGGAAGCTCCATACTTGACCAGCAGCTCCATCACCTTCACTCTGTTCTTTTTGCAGGCGATGTGGAGAGGAGTGAATCCGTTCTGTCAAAGACACAAAGACGAGATCATTAAGTGAGTGATTATTTTGTCATTGTCACCACAGCACAGCACACAGTGCACCACAACCAAATGTGACCTCTGCATTTAACCCATCCGTCAAGGAGCAGCGGGCAGCTAACAAGCACTCGGGGAGCAGTGCTTGGAGACGGTACCTTGCTCATGAGTACCTCAGTGGTAACTTTACCGGCCCTGGATTCGAACCTGCAACCTTTTGATCACGGGGCGAACACCCTACCATTATGCCACCAACTGCCATTAAATTATGAACATCATTAAATTATGATTGTTTGTCATTGTGAACACAGCACAACACACAGTACACCACAACGAAATGTGACTTCTACATTTGACCCATCTGTGGAGGAGCAGTGGCCAGCTGACAAGGGAAGCACCGGGGAGCAGTGCTTGGGGACGGATCTTGCTCGTGAGTACCTCAATGGTACCTTTACCAGTCTGAAACAAGTCATCCTCAGATCAGAGGGCCAATTCCCTAACCAGTAAACACTCATTTTGCCCTGTCATCAACTGGAGCTACCATACGCTAATAACTGAAGCCAAAGTAAGGGATGTATTAAATGCAAAAATATTTAAAGTAACATCAGGGTGAGGCTCTGGGTCACATGAAGCACTGGATGTTCCCATCACAAAGCATCATAAAACTCTGTGTGTCAGTTCACTAGTGGCACTAGAATGCTTCTGAGTATTCAGCTCTCACCTAAAAACGTGCTTGTTTTTCTTTTTTGTTTTTAACTGGCTGTTAAAAAACTAAAACAGTAAAAACGATTTAAAAAGCTAAAACAAATCAACACATTGCATGTGATTAATCTGAAACTGCACACATAACATTTTTTAACAGCCAAACTTCGCAAATGTCTTTCTGACTGACGCCTGGTTTGTTATATTCACCACGTTTGCCTAATTTTGGGATATAGACTCGGCAACTTGCGCTTGCATGAAACATCGCTATGAAGCAGATTTGAGCCACTTAGGATGTTTTCACACTTGGTCCGTTTCAGCCCTCAAAGCGAACTCAGATCGATTAGTCAGCATTTTTTACATATTTGTGAACACGCCAAACGAACTCAGACCCCTCTGAAACGAACCGAAGTGAGACCACATCGGGAGGTGGTCTCAGTCCGGTTCGCTTTAAGTCCGCGGCGCGGTTCGTTTAACTCGCGTCTTCTGAACGCAAAGCGCTCCTGGTTCGCTTCGACAGTTTCTGTTCGAAGTGAAAACTACCCAGAATTCAAAGCAGTAAAGGTCTGAGAGCTCCATAAGAATGAAGTATGAACAGAAAAAGGACTGAGGCCCCATCTGAGCTGAAGTGGAGCAGAAAGAGAACCGAGTCCCCTTTCAAATGAACTTACAGTGTGAACATCAAAAGAACCGAGTTCCCTTTCTGTTGGTCCACTTTTTGGACCACTTCTGGAGGACTGAGTTCGGTTCCTTTAAAGAGGACTATATGTGAAAACACCCTTAAAGCCATAAATAATTCGATTCAAACGAGGGAAATAGGGGTGGCTTGAATTTTTGGGCGAGGAGAAGATGGGAAACAGAAGTTTGGGAACCAGCGTGTTAATGTAAACAGGGTCTCACCAGAGCTCGAGCATTAGGGTTGGCTCTCTTGTCCAGCAGCAGCTTGGTCACTCTGTAGTGACCGCAGTGAGCAGCTACGTGGAGGGCGGTAAGGTAGTCGAGTGTGACGTCGTCCACAGGGGCTTTGTGTTGCAGCAGGTGCTTGACACACTCCACGTGGTCGCCCTGCGCTGCCATGTGGAGAGGAGAGAGGCCGTTCTGGAGGGAGGAGAGACAGAGAGAGAAAGAGGGGAAAGAAGGATGATGATGAACTCACTGTGGTCCTTGCACTATATACTATACTGTACATACAACATAATGTTTTGGGAAAATTCAAGATTCAATTTAACGTAAGTGAAAGTGGGTGATTATCTGTCATTGTGAACACACCACAGCACAGAACACAGTGCACCACAACAAAACGTGACCTTTGCATTTGAACTATCCATCAGTGAGCAGCTGACATGGGAGCACGTCTTGCTGGACGGTACCTTACTCATGAGTTCCTTCAGTGGAACCATTACCGGTCTGGGATTCGAACCGGCGATTTTCCGATTACAGGGCAAACATCCTAACCGTTATGCTACCAACTGCCACATATCAGGGGAGAGCGCGAACACTGTCCCCTACTACCACAAATTATGCAGTCGAGATTCCCACATTTGAGGAATTTGCAGAGGTCAGTCAACCATGGTACAATGGCTGAGCCTCGCCCTGGGCGTACCACCTTCTTGATCATGGTGTCTCCCCTGCCAAGTCAGTACAAATAAAGAACCTTCTTGTATATACAATATACAGTATAATGAAGCTGGGAAATGGGGGTGAGATTGGGTAAGAAAGACAAATAAATGTCAACATTTGTGATTGTTTACATAAAAGTGTGTGACTATATTATATATATATCAGTTTGTCTTGTCTTGTGTGTATGTGTGTGTGTGTGTGTGTTTATTCAAGTGTGCGTGTGTACCTTGGTTCTGGCCAGAATTGGGGCTCCTCTCTCCAGTAAGAGCTCCACTGCTGTCTCATGGCCACTTCTTGCTGCACAGTGTAGAGGTGTGAGGCCGTCCTGTGGGGAATACACACACACACAAACACACACACAAACTTCACTACTGGACTGGACCCAAGTGCCAGCACAGAGGCTACCATGTCCTTATCCACTCTGGAAGGTCATTGTTAACAGTGCTACGAAAATAACATGCTTTGAGGAATACGTGAAGTCATATAGTTTTACGGTTGCTTCAGCGTGAGAGGTTTTTGTTGCTGTTGATTATGTAGCTGTCACTAAAGTACAGATTTTTCTAGATTAGTATGCCTTTGTCAAATAAACCAACTTTCCCCAGACTGTCCTGAACTGACCTCAGTAGCAGCATTTTTTTTTCTTTGGAAAGGTCTAGAATAATCCATGAAAAAATATGCTGGAATATTTTACTTATAAGGCATTTGGTGTGTGAACCATCTCTCTCTTATAAACACACCAAAATTTGTGTGAACATTTACTGCAATGCTACTAGGGTTAGTAGCTGTCTCTTTCTTTTTCTATCTGTTCATCTCTCTCTCTCTCACGCACACACACACAAACACACCAGCACACAGTCCCTCTAAAGTCTGTTTGCTCTCTTCTCTCCCTCTCTGAGTCTTCCTGTCTCTCACTGCAGTGCTGCTGCTGCATAGTACGTCAGTGCTGATGGTACATAAAGCAGTGCGGAAGCAGGTATACTCTCAGTGTGTGTGTGTGCATTCATGTATTTATCGCATTGTGGGGACCTTTTTATCCCCTAAAATCACTTTTATCTGTTTTTTTGGGGCTTTGTGGGGACATTTGAGAGGTCCCCATGAGGAAAAATAACTTTATAGAAAATGTTCTTGTTTTATTTGAGAAACTAAAAGAGGTAAAAGATGTGCTTTTGGTTACTGAGGTTAAGGTTAGGGTTAGGATTAGGTGTAGGTGTAAAATTATGTACTTTAGTCATTATGGGAGCCTATGGAAAGACCTCACAAAGATAGTAATACAAGACTCTGTGTGTGTGTGTGTGTGTGTATGTGTGTGTGTGAGTGTGTGAGTCTTTATAAGGGGTGGAACAGTAGGTCAGACACACTGCGGGCAAGACACTGCAGAACACAGACAAAACAGAACAAAACCCAGCTGGTGTTCGAGTGTCATTTACTATTGTGGAGAAGAGCAGCCATTTTCACCACTTCATGTATATCGTGACCAGAGGTGGAAAGTAACGAATTACATTTACTCACGTTAGTGTAATTGAGTAGTTTTTGTGAGTCATTTGTAATTTTTAAAGTAGTTGTTGAAATAGGTAATTTTACTTTTACTCAAGTACATTTTGACCAAAGTATTTTACTTTGCTACATTGAAAACCCCCCGTTAATGAGTAAAAAATGAAATGCGGAAAAAAAACAATCCGCCTGAGCTGAAAGGAAATTGTGCAGGCGTTTGCGCGGCATTCCCACTATTTTAATGTAGCCTATCGTTGGATGATGGTTGGTGCCGAGCAAGAGCTAGTTTGCACATTATACCCTTCGACAGGTTGTAAACATTATGCAGTTAATTTGTCAATTATATTTTCTATAAAAGTGTTACACAGTGTTACTATGGAATCGCTCAGTTGTCTTTAAAATGGGACTGTCCCGGACACTTTGAGTTTGGTTCTGCAACTTATGCCACTTGTACTTGTAAAATGTTTTATGGGGCAGTCTGAACAAAGTTTGCACATTATACCCCCTAAAAGTTGATTAAAAACAACTAGGATATTGGATATATGACAAGTCCTTTTTTACATCAAGTAATTGAAAGTAACTTTTACTCAAAGTAAATTTTAAATTAAGTACTTTTTTGCTTTTACTCGAGTAGAATTTAAGCAAAGTAAAGATACTTTTACTTAATTACAATTTTTCAGTACTTTTTCCACCTCTGATCATGACTGGTCACTATTTATCAAAACGTGAATATAGACCCGTATTAGTGGTTTACTCATCGGCTGGTAGTGGAACCAAAACACACTGCTTATAAACATTTATAAACCATAATCAGATTAACATTTCTGCTAGAGTCATTACTGAGACATTAATCTCATTGCAGAGCATTTTTCAGAAAATTTTACCCATTACTCATTGCACCTAAAAATTTAGCATCCAGTTGATGCAATTCACTTTTATCACTCTTTTATTCTAAAAGAGCTAGTAGCAACTGAGAAAAAGGTGCACTGGAAGAGCCTCAACTTAACTTATGCAGCATCCATATCATCTCATAAAATTTAAGTGATTTGTGATTGCTGTGAGCTAAAACAGTAGAAAGGGATAAAGTGGTGGAAAAGATAATAAAGGCTGTTGATTTTATAGCTGTTGCTGCTGAGTAGAGCTGCAGCTATCAATTTTTTTTTTGTAATTCTATATTCTATCGATTTTCTCATTGATTAATCGAGTAATCAGATAAATTCTTTAAAAAGAGAAGAAAAAAGAAAAAGACAAGTCGAAAATGTACAACCAATTGGCTTTCATTCTTGAATGTTCCTTTTTTCAAACTTCTTTCCTACTGATTATTCTCTAATGTTTTAAATTGGGGGAAAAATCTGATCAATTGAAAATGAAGACATACCAAAGTTTTGGGTCAATTTGAACCAATTTGGCCTATAAAATGAGCTGCTTTGTGGGAGAGAACTATATTTCCCACAATCCCCCACCCGCCACTCGGAACCATGTCACAATAAAACGATGGACGCCCGTTCCAGAATAAATGCTGAAAATCTCAATAAAAGGGTGATTATTGAGTAGAAAGCTGGTTGTTGTGGTTGGTTCTTAAATCTAAAATATGAGTTTTGTCTGTTATAAGGGAGACGAGTTGACCGCTCACAAACACCGCGTGTGCTTACACCGCGAAAAATGTCATTTCTGCATTTTTACGCATTTACTGCTGTTTTTGTGCATGGAATATCTCACAAATACTTTCACATACAGAAGAATCTTACTCATGGGTTAAGTGGTGTTAGTTCGGGGAGCAGAACATGGCCAGACTTGAACTCACAACCTTGCGGTTTCTAGACGAGCATCCCACTACTATCCGACCACTCCACATGCTGCATTACAGGGTTTACATTACATCAGTACAGCACTAAAAGGGGTTATTGTGTAAAAAGCCATGAAACCCAGCACTACTTAATGAGTGGAAATGATCATTAATTTCCACATACTGGCCCACAAAAACACCCCGTTCAAACCACCAAGAGGATCAGCAGTGTGGCTGAGCTTTTCTACTTTCTGTGATGGAAGTAGGACGAATAAGTAACTCTTATTTCAGTATTTTATATTCATGTCTCAGTGGCGCAGTGATAAGCGCTGCTGCCTCACAGTGAGAAGATCCTGGGTTCAATCCCCGGGTCGGCCGTAGGGTCTTTCTGTGTGGAGTTTGTATGCTCTCCCCGTGTTCACGTGGGTTTCCACACGAGCTCCGGTTTCCTCCCACAGTCCAAAAGCATGCACTATAGGTTGATTGGTCACTCTAAATTGACCCCGTAAGGTGTGAATAGGAGTGTGATTGTGTGAGTGTGTGTGCCCTGCGCTGTGTTGGCGCCTGCCCAGGATTGGTCCTCGCCTTGCACCCGTAAATTCCCGGGACAAGCTCCGAGTGCCTCTCGTGACCCCAGTTGGGATTAGGTAGTTTGGATAACGAATGCATGAATGAATAAATCTTCATGTTTCAATTCAGACATCATGCCTACAACATCACTGCTGGCCTTTATTTACTTCTTATCACTCGTTTACAGCAAAACTTTGCATTGCTACTAGCACTTCTGTCCTCATTTGTAGAGCAAACAAACCACTTTTGGATGATATTTAAGCTAATTCAAAGTCTGCAGCACTGTGCTTTGGAGCAATTCATCTCAAACTAGACGAGCAAATCCTGAAGACACGGTGTGACTGCTGTGTGCTAAAAAAGGCAGAAAGGGCTAACAAAGGTGAGAAGGGTTAAAAGAAAGTTTAAAAGGTTTTAGCTGTTTCTGCTGATTTTAGCTGACCTAGCTGTGAAATGTCGAGCTGTTTAATTAGTGTCCATTGGAAGAAAAAAAAAGAGAGATGAAAAAAGAAAAAGCGAATGTGGGTCATTATTTGTCGATGTGAACACAGCACAGCACACAGTGCGAAATATGACCCCTCATCCCTGAAAGAGCGGTGGGCATCGCCCGGGGAGCAGTGCTCGGGAACGGTACTTCGCTCATGAGTACATCAGAGGTACCTTTAACGGTTCCGGCATTCGAAGCGGTGACCTTCTGATCACGGGGTGAATGCCCAAACTATTATGCTACCACCTGCCCCCCGACTAATAAAAACAGTTGTTGATCAATTCTAGGGATGTTCACATCAGGAGCTAACTGCAGAAAAAGTAATAGCACTGCCAAAATAGAGAACGACAAACTTAACAGATTCTTGCACTGAATCTACGCATCAATTTTGAGCCATTAGGTCATAACGTATGGATGGCTATATAAGGGATCATTTTGGAGAGATTTAAGTGTACATGTGGATTATAATCTATTCCTTCCAGCTCTTTCTTATGCTCAGGCTGTAATATGTGTAAGAAGTGGACATCTAATTGGACAGGTTAATGTCTTCTGAAATGTAAATCCTTTGAGTGTTGCAAAACTCCAAGTAAAACTATCCATAGATGCTTTTTGCATTGTGATTAATATCAATAATTCAGATCAGCAAATAATAAAATATGTATGTCCTATTCATTTTGGTTCAAAGTAAACAGACTTGTGTATTAACTTTATAGACAATAAAATCCACATGTTTGTATGAAACTGAAAGGTTACACTTTAAACTCTTGTCGGTGAACATAAAGTCCTGTAGAGTAGACTCACCCGGGTTTTAGCATCGATTTGTGCTCCTCTGTCCAACAGCAGGCGTACCATGTTTGTGTTCCCCCTCTTAGAGGCCACATGTAGAGGTGTGATTCCGTTCTGCAAATAAAAATAAATAAAATACATAAAAAGGCCAATTCATTTCAATTTCAGCATATGGTTAGGGACATACATAGTGTTATTTCCTCATAAAACATCATGCAATAAATAAATATATACATATATAAATATATATATATACATTACCAGTCAAAAATTTGGACACACCTTCCCATTCAATGTTTTTTCTTTATTTTCATTACTATTTACATTGTAGATTCTCACTAAAGGCATCAAAACTATGCATGAACTGTGTAAGGGCTATTGACCAAGAAGGCTGAGAGTGATGGAGTGCTGCGCTACAAGGCCTGGCTTCCACAGTCACCTGACCAAACCCAATCGAGATGGTCTGGGATGAGATGGACCGCAGAGTGAAGGCACACTGCGCTCAGCATCTCTGGGAACCTTCAAGACTGTTGGAAAACCATTTCAGGTGACTACCCTGGCGAAGCCTTACCGAGAGAATGCTATAAAAAGCAGTGATCAAAAAGCAAAGGGTGGTTATTTTCAAGAATCTAAGATATAAAACATGTTTTGGGTTATTTCACACTTTTGTTTACTACATAATTCCATATGTGTTCATTCATAGTGCCTTCAGTGAGAATCTACAATGTAAATAATCATGATAATAAAGAGTAAATATATATATATATATATATATATATATATATAGTGTATATATATATATAATATATATATATATATATATATAAGGTATTTATCCAATATATATTTAGCAATGCTTAAGTGTATTTAGCCTGGGATTTTCGAATGTTGAAAATTAGCAGGTCTTGTTGGCCTAGTGGTTGAGACACTCGCCTCTGGATCAAGAGTTTGTGGGTTCGGAATTCTACCTGTGGCACTATCATCATTGGGTCCCTGAGCAAGACCCTTAACGTCAAATTGTTCTCAGGGAAACTGTCCCTGAAATTAGGAAATTTAAGTCGCTCTGGATAAGAGCATTTGCTAAATGGCATAAATGTCGATGTACTTGAAATATCAGACACTAGATAGAAACTAGTAACTAAAAATACACAAATGACTACAATACCCTGAACAATAATTTTTCTTAAAACATAAGTGGGCTAACAATGAAACTGTAATATTCTGAAGGAAAATGTGAACATATTGAAATACTTTATGTGCTAGATTATGCTTTAAAGTTCAAGAGAAAGTCAGTGTGTAGTGTGTGTGTGTGTGTGTGTGTGTAAGCAAGAGAAAAAGAGAATGGAAAAAAGTCTGGAAAAAATGTCCTCATAAAACTGCAGACTATTGCACAGGGCCATGCTGAAGAAGCAGTACAGATCTAGTCTGCCTGACATTTTTTATGTGATTGGACAGAATGTGTGTGAGTATATGTGTGTGTACGCAGAAATACACACTCTTGCAGTGAAGTCCACAGCGGCTCCTCGGTTTAACAGCAGCGTGGCCACGTTCACGTTGCCATAATGAGCAGCAATGTGCAGCGGAGTGAAGCCGCTCTGCAACATAGAGGGGGCAAAAGAGACACAAACTTGACATTTACCAGCTCACTTTAAAACTCCCCCTCACACTCACACACACTGCAAATAAACACTGCCATTAAGTGCTGTCCTCAAAGTTACTCATCTGACCCCAGCATTCACCTGAAAACTCACAATGTGAACGCCTATCAAAGTTTAGATCTGTCCTTAATAGCAGTGTTATTAACACTCAGGATACACACTCTGAACTTGATTGTATCTATTATACTGGCATGCAGCACTCACACAGCATCACATCTCTGGAAAAGAAATTATATAATGCAAAATAAAATTCAAGAGAGTGTCTGAATGTTTAAAGTTATATGAAAATGGCTTATCAATTATGAAACAAGTCTTAACAAAAGGCCAAACTAAGCTAAAACCACATGACACACATTCACAGGAATATTATCCCCAGAACCCCAGACACAGGCATGCAAAGAGAAAAATCTGAGAGATGAAATCTAAATTAAATCAAGAAATTATAGCAGTAAAAGTAACAAAAGAAAAGTACATGAGCAAAAATTTAAGGTAAATATACTGTTTTGTGGAGGGTTGGAAAAGAAAATAAATAACAAAAATTCAAAGCAATAAAGAAATGTCAGGAAATGAGAAAAGGAGCATACATCCTTTGTAGTTCTTAGTAATAAGTATTGTGTTATTAAGGAATATGAGAAGGTAGAGAATTGGCCGAGCAATTTGAAGTAGGTGAAACTCTTGCCTTACCTTTCCGTTCTGAAAGTCACGGTCCGATTTAATGTGAAAACATCATTTACAAAAGTGTGAAGGACACATTGACTATGTGAGAACACATTCAAAGCTGGTGCAAAGCAAAATAGAGGTCGTGCATCATGCTAGGCGGTGGATAATCTGACTAGACGGACCAAATTGCAGATATTATGGTTAAGGATCTGCGGAATAATATATTAAACCATTCAATTCCACAATGTTCTACACTTTAAACATAAAGTTATCATCATGGTACAATCATACATCCTAAATATGAATTTATTAGAAACATTCATACATCCTGTCTAAACATAGTACAAAACATTCACAAAACCCTAAAGATTGGTCCTTAACATTTGATTTGATGAGATCTTAACGGTCCCATATTATGAAAAGATTCTCTGTTCTTTGGACATCATTTGGGTCTGTACTGCCTCTACACACACTGTAAGTTTGATTTTAAAAAATGGTCAATTGTGTTAGTATTAATTTACAAATGTCAGAAATCATGTGCTTAAACCAGCCGTTTAGATTTCTCCCCTACTTCTACGTCGCTGTAGGGGACATTTGAATAACTCCACCCTCCTATCTGAGAAGCTCCGCCCACCAGGTGGAACTGCTGGCACTTCCTGGTCCGCCATGTTTTCTTGCGTAGGAATTGCAGTGAAGAAGTCTAGCGGCGGAGTGTTGTGTTGAACATGTACGGCTGTATGGATGGTGTGTTAGCAGCAGCCATGTTGATTATTTTCACGTGAGGTAAACACTTGCCGCGCTGTCTACACCCCAGTTCCGGAGCAGCAGCAGCTCATTTGCATTTAGGAATACTAATGAGAAACAGCCTGTTCTGAAAGGGACTGAAATAGAGGGGTAAAAAACAGGTAGTGTGAAAGGTATTTACAGCAAACCACTTCAGAGACATGTTTAGTGGAGCTCACAGACCCATTTTAACTTGTTGAAAAAATACATAATATGGGACCTTTAAGACATTTTAGTTGGATGTATGGATGTTAACATGCAATGATACTTTAAATGCCTTACAGAAAGCTACAAATATATGATCATTCTCATACTAAAAGATTTTGCATGAGTCTGTAACATCTAGACATATAGTAGTTCTTTTCCATTCTAGAGTAAATGCCTTTAATTGTAATAAACTGACAATTGTTGATTGTAATAGATTGGAAACGTAATGCAGCAAGCAAATTAACATAATAAGTAAGAGGAATGAGGCTGTTAAGTCCTGACACTAAATGTAACGACAGCTGGAATTTTCAGTTTGTTTCAATTTGAACAGAGACTTCCAATTTTCAGAATTAACAATACATAGAACAGTATCTGTGTCCATGTTTTAAATGATCAATGCTAAAGATTTTTATTGGACTGTGCATTATGTAGTGCTGTGATGGTCAGTGAAGTTTCAGCACTGTGCAATCATAATCCATGAGGGAGAGGATTATAAATATTTGCAGAATGCACACAGTCTGCTTCATCAGATTTCCATTCCACATCTGCATGAATATAACATCATCATTTGGGCAAATGTCAAGCAAGAAAGAGCAGCTTGCACTAACACGACTGATCAACATAATAAATCTGTACAATATCCCTGCGACTAAGTGAGATGGTCAAAAGGACAGCCATGCACGGGTCAAAATATTACAGGTAAAAAATCAAGCTCACATGCAATGCCGTGAAGGATAAACGTGTAGGGAACAAAAAAAAAGCAAAGAACTGATGATAAAGTGACTTCAAACTGGAAGAATATCTCTACCTCGGTAGTTCTATTGACCATCATCTGGAGCAGTGAAGAATATAAAGGAGGGGAAAATAGTTTGGTTATGTCGCTCTCTGATAGTCACATGCACACATTTTTATTCCGCATGCACAGAGGTCAAAGCCAACATCCACATTAGCTTTCATTTATAGTGGGAGATGTTTTTAAGAGGTTTTTGTATTTTGAGATCATTATGAGCTGATGAGCTGCTTCCCCATTTTTCTTTAGAGATGTATTTCCTTGTCCTGTGTTTTCTCACTTTAATGTGATATGTATAAGGGAGCAATACTTTCATATTGTAACCATGTTAATTCCAGAAAAGTTTGTATTTATTTTTATGGTATTTATTTGTACATGCATGCATACATAGACCTTTTAAGATTATATTTTAGTATGAAATAACTTAATTTGAAATAAAATATATTTATCAGAGAAAATGCTATCTACAGTTAAATTTTATGACTTAGCATGTCCAGGAAAATGCTTCATGTGTTAGTGTTTGTCAAACTAATTAAGCCCCCGTACACACGTAGTCGGGTATTTATAAAAACGTATATTTTTTCTCCTCAGTTTTCGAAAATAACTTCATACACATGAGTCCATTTTCAAAAATATTTCTGTACACACGAATCCAGATAAATACGCCATCAGGCACTGCGTAGAACCATGTCAGTCAATCTGAATCCTAGAAAAAAGGAACGAATTACATCCGGTTACAATGACTTTTGCCTCCGGTTGCTTCCTAAGCAATGACGAATATGGCGTGCTTCGTATGGAAAGATCGGGAAGTCATTACTTTTAAATGTTAGCAGGTGGAAACTAGCACAATTATCTTGAATAAGGGAGATGAGAATCGCTGCTCTGACAGGATCCATCTTCAGTCTTCAACGTAAACAAATGTCACACGCCTGCCAATGCCAATGCATTTCCTGTCGCACATTTATGACGCTATGAGCCTAAAACTCTGTTTTCTCCGTCCACACGTAGACACTGAAGCCAGAGTTTTCAGAAATCTCCACTTTGGCCAAAGTGAAAAAAAAAGCCAGTTTCAGTGACTGAAACTGTCACGCACACTGCCTCCCGCGATCGGAATTAGGACCCGGAAGTGGCCGATCGCGGTTCAGGAAGTATAAAAGGAGTCATTTTTTGGCGGCACACCGCTCTGTCATTGAGTCAACCAGCCCACCTTCCGACTCTGCTCGGCGTCACTGTGAGTACTCTCAGTGTTTGGTTAATCTCCCTGATAGACTGTGTGTCTTTAGAACGTGGATTTATTGTGGCAATCCTACCTACTCGCGCACTCAGCCGCGTTTGGGTTAATCACCATGCTACATGGGCTAACAGCTAACAAGTAGCTGTCTGCTACATCCTAACCAGATCGCTGTTAGACTACAGACGTCTGTTTATTCTGTTCATATTGCTCTGGATCACTGACAGAAACCTCCATTTACATGTACACAATGGGTGCACAAAAAAATTCTGTTTTTATAAATACCCGGCTACGTGTGTACGGGGCCTTAGTTTGTACACTGGACATTCCTTTTGATTCGTTTTATCTCCTTTTGATTAGAAAGTATAATATTTACTTTAACCAGAAGCTGAAGTACCTGCTAAACAAGCTGATGTTAAGCAATTTTAGTCAAATGTTATTAATCTTTAACTAGTTCACATTGTATAAACCAGTGTTTGGCCCCATATTGCTGATCATTTCCATAGAAAAACGAGTGCAGCTAACTTTGTTTTCCTGTAAACATGCACGTGCGCTTCATACAGTTTCTGCAGGAGAATCCATGCTACAGCCACAAAGTTCCTTGTCGTTACTCATAAGCATGCAAGCACAAATCTGGCACAACAGAGGAGAGTTGCATAATCCCAGTCCGGAGAATTTACATACACAACAATGATAACTAAACTGTTAACAAACTGCTGTAAATTTACAGTTACTTCCCTTTTGATATTTTACTGCATTTTCAGAGCACAGTGAAATACAATGTTTTTTAAAGAAAGACTGTAAATGTATGCAAATTTGAGTTTTCAAGCTGGTTCTTTTCTAATACAGTAACATTCCGTAAAACTGTCACATCCACACCCTCATGACCTCATTTAACATCTTCTGTAGTTTGTTTTTTTATGTAGAATTTTGTTTAAATTCTCTATCACTGCACTGGGCACAGTGACACTAAATAGACTGAAAGATATACACAGGTGGGCAAAAACTGAGACATATAGAATTTTTGCGTGTTTTATGCTCGCTGAACAAATCCAGATGAAATTAGTAACAGTGTTGAACAATATTGTATGCACTGTCTGTAGTCTGTGTACAGTTTAGAAGAGGACGGCTTTTTCCTTGTTTGTCTTTACAGTCATTCACAGTGTGCTGCTGCATCAGTGCTGTTCCATTCATGTCTGATTGCTGTCCACAACTAGTCAGTGCTCCTAAATTATCTACCCTTAGATGTGGCCTTGATGTGTGCCAATGTGTAATGTAAATGTAAATGTAATGAACAACGACCCTACAACTTGACACTGCCTGATCTCATCGGTGCCTTAAGTGTTTATATTACACAGCATTTACTTTATGTATTGTTACGCCCTGTCTGAAGGACGAAGTTGATAGAATGTATAGAAATGCTGATAAAAAAGTATGTATGGAAACTGTGATAAACTCTTTTTGCATCAAGAGTTTTTTGCCCCGCAGAGTTAAATAGCTATATGTAGCTCTAAAAAGGTGATATGTAAATAAAGACATTTTTGCAGTAGACAACACAGAAAAATGTCAAAAACATTTACAATGGCATGCTGCATTTTGTAATTAGAGTATTGGACTGTAAATCAAATACAGTATGCTTGCTGTAAAAAGGCAGAAAATGACTGGCAACTCAGCTGCCAGTATTATGCTGTAAATTTACAGTGACATTTTTAACAGTGTAGCTAATTATATATTTTTTAAAAAGAGTGCGACTCCAGGACTGGGAAAAAGAGATGGTACAGTAGAGGAATGAATTGAAATAGAAGAGAGAGAAACCCGGATAACATCTGGATGAAGACACAGGACACAGGCACACTGAGACTGAGAAACAGTCAGAGGGAGGGAGGGAGAGAGAGAGAGAGAGAGAGAGAGAGAGAGAGAGAAAAAGAGAGAGAGAGACACAAGGACAGAATCTAACGGATGAGTAAAACACACCATCAAAGACAACGTACAACGGAACGCAGTGAAAGACGTGATGGAAAAACTGCTGCACTAACACCAGGTTCCCACAAGAGACACCAAGAGTCATCTGACCACTTCTTTTTTTTTGTAAAGGACAAAGGGACATGATGCCATGGAAAGGTCTAACGGTTGCATCGAAGATCAACGTCACACCGTCGTACAAACATGCACATTTGTCTTCCCATATTCGCACGTCCAAAACGTTCATTACAAAGCCCAAATGCAAGAGCGACACCCCAATGCTGTCTGCCTCAAGCGGTTACCTTGGACTGGACATCTGCGTTGTGGTCGTTCTGCAGCAGCAGGGCGGCAGACTTGGTGTCGTCCTTGCGGGCGGCAATGTGGAGGGCGGGGAGGCGAACTTTGCCCTTGGTGTCATTCTCCAAGAGGATGGAGACCACCTGATTGTGGCCCTGCTGCAAAGCGATGGCCAGAGGGGTGAAGCCGTCCTAGCAACAGAGACACAAGACGGCGCTGGTGATGATGGATGTGAAAAGCTTCTATTTAACGCTTGCTACCATCTGTTAGATTTCATTAGCGATTTCATTAGCGATTAACATCTGCTGTACGTTCTGGAGCAATAAATAACCATACACTAACGGGGAAAATACAAAACTGTATGGGTTTGAATCACAAGTTTCATCATGAAGCAATATTAGGTTGATTAAACATGAAACAATTCGATGGCTGCCGATATCACATATCGTCTACTACGATGCGATTTTGATTCGATTGAGTTCAGCGGCTAGCGATCAACATGCCATCCTCTACAAGACATCTCGGAGCTTGCTTGGCGGAGGACGATGCAAGAGCTTGTTGATCATTGAATTGACGCATCAGTGTAGATCGATGTATCATTACACCTCTCCAAAACTGAACTTATTACTGAAGTTAATTTACTGCACAGTTTTCTCAACCTCAATTATAACTTCTGTACTTCAAATAAGTGGAACAAGTTTGCATGTTCAAAGATATAAATTTGAATTTGTTTCATTTATTTGAGGTACAAAATATATGATGTCTGATCCATGTTTTCATTCCAGATCAATGATATACAGTAAATAGTGATATCCAGGTGTTTCCCACAGCGCTTTATAGTTAAGGAGACCACCTTGACCAGGTCCTTCCGGAAAATAAATAAATAAAAATAAAAAACCTGCTACATCCCTAGACAGTAAAAGATGACGCATCACAATGAGCCCCGAACAGCGGCATCTATTGGTTAAATATGTTACTGTGCCTTCTAGCTCCTGTCGCTAAGCCAACGTTTGGCAATTGGACAGCATGCAACAACCTGATGCCGTGGGAAGGACATTTGGAGGTAAGATAATTATTCATCTAAACTAAACATAAATTAAGAGAGTGTCCTATTAACTATTTGCTCATATCTGCTATTCTGTTACCAAGGCTAGCAATACCTTTCTACACAGATTTCAGTTATGTTAGATGATTATTTGTATAAAGAGTAGATAAGGCAAGAAACGTGATTTTTGGACTGACAGTGCCTATTTTTAAGTTTCAGCATTCAGAGCACTAAGCGCCTTCAGAGGAAAAAAAGACGTAGTGGAGCACTCAGAGCACTTCAAGTAAAAATCTGTTCAACTTTTAGAACAGCGCTGGGCTCGTCAATATCACCTCTCTCTTGCTAGCCAATCAAAACACTAACCCTAACCCCAACAAATGCCTCCCCCTGTCCCCCGGTCCAAGGGAAGGCACCGCCTTGGCTAACCATTTTTCTGCGGGAAACACTGGATATTGGTGTATAGACGTACACTGATGCATCGCTACAGGTCTAAAAACATACCTTAAATAAGTAGATAAGATGTAACTTACACCTCTGCACAATAAAACAAAATGAATTTTATATTTTATAATTTTTTAAGTAATAAAGTTATTATCCTTTTCATGTACACCACCCACTCAAGAGGACAGCCATCCATAGGGTTGTCAAATGGTGGGTTATGTTTCATGAACGAAAGTGAAAGGAAGATTTATATGTTATATGTATGAGAATAATTGCAAGATATGTACATTACAGAGCAAAGATATCTTTTTTTTACGATGTAGATGCAACATAAAGTAGAAACCCAACATTTGGATTTGTTCTCCTACCTCCGTTGCCGTGCTCTGGTTTCCTCCGTTCTCCAACAGGTAGCGCACCACATCCAGATGGTTCTCTTGCGAGGCCATGTAAAGTGGAGTGAAGCCATTCTAAAGCAGAAAGCGTTTCAATGTGTCTCAGTTACACAGAGACTGATCACTGTTGTCGTCAATCTGACAACTCACATTGATAATGTCACACTGCGTTCTTATAGTAAAAGATCACGACACGGAGCATCCCAACCCTCACCACTGGCTGACCTGAGACTGAGAGTTAATGTCGGCTCCACGTTTGACCAGGATCTTCACCACTTCCCCCTGGCCTGCGAGAGATGCGATGTGCAGAGCCGTGTTTCCTTTCTGTGGATCGAATGCACAACGTTTCATCAGTGAGGTCTCGTCTGGAGAAAAGGTTAGGGTTGTAGTTACAACGTATTTTTCTCCAGTTCATTCCAAAATTTCAAATGTAGGGCCCTCAATTCTTACCTCCTGACATACACAGACCTTCTGCATAACAGTAACCACTGAGGTGTGAAATTACACAAGTGTTTTAAATAGCATTTCTTCCTTCCAGCAATCACCACATTGGCAGTGATTAACTGGTCTGACTGATTTCTTGCTTTCTGCGTCATTAGCTGCTCTTTTGTATTCAATTAAAACATTATGAATTTTATTTAATTCCTAAATCATGTAGGAACTTCTCATGAAAACATAAGTTCCAACATGTGCATTTGAATAAAACACACCGATGAACTAAATCCCATGCTCCAATTGTGGACTGTGATTTGAAATTTGAACGTCATATCCAATACGTGGCCTAGGCTGCTTTTTTCACTTGAGGAACATTATTAAAGTCAGACCTTAATTTATCACTGAAAGATGTTGAAAAGTTGATGCATGCTTTTATTACCAGTTGTCTTGATTATGGTCATTTTCTTCCATCACTAGATAGGAAACCTGAATTTATGAAGATTATTGGACCTCATACCCAGTACTCTGTTTACCTCCATATATGTGGACGGATTTTTTTTTTACAAATGTTCCGCAGCCAGTCACTAGAGGGCTAAATGGTCATTTCAAGTTCACTTTTCATATCCTGTCAGACTGACCAGGTTTTATAAACCGCTGTCACGGCGTAACAGGTTGCAGTACACCATTAAGGCTGTCATTCCCTAATTTTGCCAGAAGAGGTGGTCAGCATTAAGGCTGTCATTCCCCATTTTGGCCACAAGGGGCATCAACATTAAGGTTGTTATTCTCTATTTTGGCCACCAGGGGCATCACCATTAAGGCTGTCATTCCCTGTCAGATTGACCAAACAACACTATTAACAAGTTGAAGATTGTTCAGAATGCAGCAGTGAGAACATTTTTAAAAAGTTAAGAAATCAGATCATGTTACATCATTTTTATGTGAACTGCTTTGGCTACCTATGGTTTTTAGAACGGATTTTCGTTTATTTTTTACTTACGAAGAACTTAATGGTGTAGCACCTCCCTGCATCGCTTATCTTTTAACTACCCACACTCCTCCTAGGGATCTTAGATCCAACTGTAAGTACCAATAGTTACTACAAAATATAGTGGGAAGGCAGCCTTTAGACATTATGCACATAAACTACGAAATACTCCATCTGCAAGAAATAGAGAAGTTGAATAACTTTTCTGTTTTAGCTTCTTTCATTTTAAATTGTTTTGGTTTTTAGTTGTTCCTAAATTGTAATCATTTCACTGTGTTTAATTGCCTTCTTTTATTAATTTACTTTATTTGTCTTTTTTATCATCTTACATTTATTAATTCTCCAAATGATGATTCTCTAACTGCTAGTTGCTTATGTGTTTCTTTTATTCATCACGTAAAGCTTCATGGCCTGCATTTTCAAGTTCTATATTAATAAAGATGATTATTATTCTTATTACTTTTAGATTTACTTTTAGACGGCAACTGATATTTGGGGCAGTTGGTGGCATAACAGTTGGGCGTTCGCCCCGTGGTCAAAAGCCAGACCGGTAAAGTTACCATTGAGGTACTCATGATCAAGGTACCATCCCCGTGCACTGCCCTTGTCAGCTGCCCACTGCTCCTTCACGGATGGGTCAAATGTAGAGGTACCATTTGGTTGTGGTGCACTGTGTGGTGTGCTGTGGTGTGTTCACAATGACAAATAATCACTCACTTCACTTCATTTTAGAAATATAGGGACAGTCCCCCTGGAGCAACTTGGGGTTAAGGTCCTTGCTCAGGGGCCAGGTGTCCAAAAGGATCAGCTTTTGATCACACAAACATTCCTGGATGGATATTTATAGAGCTGCTGATTTCACTCATCAAAGCTGTAATACCGGCATGTGTACAAATTCTAGTAACAATGCTGTACCTGATACACACACACCACGCACTACCATGACAAGCATCCCATGCGAACACAGGGGACAGCATGCAAACTCTACCTAGAAAGGCCCTTTGGCTGAGCTGGTAATCGAACCCAGGACCTTCTCAGTGTGAGGCAACAGCGCTAACCACCGTGCCACCGTGCTCCTCTGGTTAAAGAACAATTTTGTATGATAATGTCCAGCTGAGAGTTAGAGAATCACTGTGTAATAACAGTGAATTAAAGCTCAGTGCTGCCAATGGTGGTCTCTCAGCATGGGCTCGGCCTCATAAAAAATCAAAAGCAAACAAAAACAGAGAATTTGACTTTATCATTTCATGCACACTGAGCCCGGATTATGTAGTAAGGTTTAATCAAGTTTTAATTTACGCTTTAATTATATTTTAGACTAAATACTATAATAATTCGATTTTTGTCCTCTCATGCACAAAACTCAGTTTCAGTTGTGTGTGTCATTCAAGTTTTTACTTCTTATACACTTATGATTGTAAGTATTAAACCAGGTTTAACAGATGTGTTAAAGCAAGAAAAAGCAACTGATGTGATGCACTCCAGGACTGTATAAATGTCAGACTCTTTTTACCTTGTTTTAAACCTCATTTTATGTAGAACCAGATAGCTCTAATATGTGATTTAATGATTTATTAGCTTCACCCCAATTAAGCAGTGTATACAGGGCAGGTTCCTCTCTTTCCTTAGCTTGACATGGCAAAGCCATTACTCAATGAGCAAGGCTGACCCTCCTGCCTGCCTGCATTCTAGAGCAGCGAGCTTCCACACCGGTCATGTGGCTTGAGTATTGATTTCAGGCCTGGTGTGTCCTGGATTTATGACATGAGCAGGCAGGGTCTGTGCTTGGCTAGGAACCACATATAAAGAACATGGCCCTGGACATGTCTTACATTCTTTTTTTATGCTCTTAGTGTAAAACTAAGACAAAGACTGTAACTATAATATTTCAGGGAATTGCAAAAAAATCTTTTGCATGCAAAGCAAAATTTTAATGCACTTATCTCTGGGTCAGAAAATTCATTCATGCATTGGTTACTAAAACAAAAATGTTTTTAAAGAAGCTTATATTCATGCAACAAACACCCACTTTAGTTAAAGCTCATCTCAACTATGATGCCAAAAGGTGACACTCAAAGATTCCATATAACAATGTAGACTGCAAATGCAGTATCCTGACGATTCATAGTTTGTAGTTAAACAATACAGAATCTCATATATTACATCTTGTTCTCCAAATTTGAAACCTTAAGGCAACACATACATTCAGTAGTGTGTAGTACTTGATTAATTGTACTTTTTAGTGCAACTACATGTAATTTTGGATACCTTTTACTTGCACTGAATACTGCAAACCAGGCCCATTTCACTCCACTGGCAAGTGCATCACACAAACACATGCAAAATCACTCAAAGGCCATTAGTGAGTTCGAATCTGGCTGCTACTTTCCACTTTCACTGCCTGCTCCACTCAAATCGGTGTGTCTGCAATTCTGCATATGCAATTACTGCATATACAGACTTTTCTGAGCACCTTTTCTCATCTAAGGTGTCTAGCGAAGTTCAGAACTCATTTAAAAGTTTTGCCTTTCGTTTTAAAGCCTCACACACCATCAGTCTGGAATACATTTGTGATGTTCATCATCCCATATCAATTCTGAGACTCTGGAATGACCTCTATCTCCAAATCAGGTCTTCTTCCTTCACTGATATTTTTACATGCCGCTTAAAACTTTTTTGCACCATTTTATTTGAGTGTGGCTAAATGAATGCTTCCATTGTAAAACTGCCTGTTTTAACATCCTTCAGAGTAGCTGAAGATTGTTGTTACATCACTACAGCACTTTTAAGCCAACTGCTGTTGTTTAAGCGTGCCTTATAAGTAGGTTTGATTAGACATGAAGCCTGATACACAATATCTTCAAAGAAGAACCCACCTTGGTCGCGGCGTCTACGGCGGCGCCCCTCTCCAGCAGCTCCTGGACCAGGTCCACGTGGCCCTCTTTGGCTGCCAGGTGCAGAGCGTTGAGTCCATTCTGTGAAGGCAAGAGCCAGACATCAAACCCCAACCATTAACGGAAGCAGAACAGCCCAAGACAAGGAAACGGGAGAGAGACAGAAAGTGAGACTCGTCTACCTCTTCCTCCATTCCTAATTCATTTGGCCTGCGCACAACTAATGCGCAGAAGCGAGAGTTAAATATCAAAGTGCTCGTGGTCTGACGCGTTTTGCTGTGTCACACCGGCGCCGATATGCCTCAGTGGATTGTGAAGAGTTCATTAGAGAGAGATATTAATAAATCTGGCAACCGTCATGAAGCAGTGTCAGGCCGCCCCACCTTGACTGAGTGTTGTTTCTTAAAAAAGACACTCTTGAGATCCTCATTTTATTTTGTCAACAGTGAAATGCTTGCGTGTAAAGGCTGTGCCTTTGATTAACTGGCTGAAGCTCAGGACTTTCATATGTTTCATTCATTAGGTAAAACGTAAATAGTAAAAATTATTTTTGTGAAGAGTTAAAATAGAACTTGTGTCCACTATTACTGTCCAAAGTCTCAATTAAATACAAAGACACTCATCTGTAAGTTTCTCATTAGTCATGAGCATTGAATAAAGCAGCAAGACTTTGACTAAACCCATCAGATTATCTTTATAAAGTGAACAAGTCTCTAAATAGTCAAATCGTCCAAAGCAAACTCTAAAAGAGAACTGCAGTGTATGAAATGGCAGATCAGCTGCATGTCACAGGAAGTTAAAGTGGACCAGCGTTGGACTAGCAAAAGCTGCTGATTTAAATCTAATAAGAAGATTGATGTTTCTCCCTCATGTTGTTGCAAAAAATAGATCCTACACGTAAAAGCCTTGCTGAGATATGAAGATTATTTTTGCAATGTCGCTCAACGCAGATTACCAGGAGGGATTAAGCTTCTCTGGGTTCATCGGTTTATGCCAGTTTAGGCCAGTATATGCCAATCCACCAGCACCAGCACTGGGAGAGTCGGAGTGGAGCCATTTCAAAAATGTGCCATCTGTATGGAAAATGGAGATGGCCCATTTTAAGCATAGAAGAATTCTGGTTGTGTTAGACTGTCCTTAGACAGACTACGTTCAATTTAGAATGTGAAATCAATTGAAAGAAGGATAAAAATCCATGTTTATGGAAAAATTTAATACAGAAACTACATTATAAAACTTACTTTACACACACTAGTCTAGATTACTACTCTATTAAAGGACTTAGAATGCATCAGTACACTAGGATGCAGAAAAAACAGGTGAAGAACCCAATGTGCAGGACTCAACCCTTGCCTTCATAAACTGCAGCAGTGCAAAGTTCATGGTCTATACTGGACCTAAATGTATTTTTTAACCTATACTGTGTTCAGTTCTTACCGTTTTGGAAAAATTCACTTCCAAATTGTACTTTAACACAAACTGCTTCACAAAAATGTTTCACAAAAAAAAGAAAAGAAATAAGTACATTTTTTTATCCCACTGGCCTGGCACAGAGAATACAAAACAATGTATATATGTGAATGTACATAGCGGTAAATGCTGAAAATGATGGAAAATCATGTTTTCAAGAGTGATTTGAATAATGTAAAATATACACAGTAATGATGTAGTCTTTTGTGTTGAAATCAAAACATTAGTTTTGAGGTATTTCAACAGCTGTGGTAAAATACTCTTTCATGTTCCATTAACTTAAGATTTTACTGCAACCTAGATACTAGCTTTTTTAAATAATGCAATGTTTAACATGTAATATTTTAAAGTGTTGAATTCATAAGGATTGATAGAGACTAGAAAGAGAATTCATACCAAAACATATCACTTTTCTGAAACTAGAGTTGATGTATATTTCTCACCGTGAGGCAAAAAAAACACGTTCAGCAGCACATCCCATTACACAGTAGTCTGCACTTTACAAAACCATCACACAGACAATAAATAATTTCCTGGGAGGCCACAGAAGCCACACACTCTTCCTAACACCCTCCCCTCCCATTTATTTATTAACGGTGAGGGAGGAAACAAATGGCTGTAATTTACTGCCGTCCTGGGAGAGTGGTGGCCAGGTTGCGGGTTCCGCTCTGCGTGGTAGCTGGGCGAATTCCGAAACGTTCAATCCATCTCTTCCCCGCGTCCCAATTCTGTCCGACATACACCACCATCGCAACACCAGCAAAAACAGAGCAGACCAAACCGTCTACGAGCTCCTGCTGGGAAACTAAAATGTGATTACCTTGTTCCTTCAAGTGCTTATATGCTTAAGTGGTTACATGGCATAATTGCCTAAGATTTGATTTATCACAGTCTTCCAAATCGTCAGTTTATTTAGCAAACAGGAAGACTTGGAATATAATTTAGGTTGGTAATAAAGGACACTAGACAAGAATAGAACAGAAAATGAAGTAATAAAGTATAAAAGTTCAAGTCTGCCTACGTTTTCGTAATATCTGTTTGCTTAAATTTAATTTCAACTGCACTGTTACTCCATCTTGCCTTGTACAGAACACAGAAAGTGACATTTCTCTTAGCTGAAAATTAGAAATGGCACTCATCCAATACGTGGATCAGATATGGGTCCGATAATGACTCATGCCATTGGGTCGATCTATAGAGCCGATCTGTAAATTTGCGCACGCTCAGTTCGTTGTACATGGGAAGTGGCACTGCGGATACAGCCGGTTTATTGTTCAACATTCGCACTAATTCCTACATATTGATATGACAGTGAGCAGAAGCAACGCAACACACTACAACCCCAAAAGCGAATCATGCAATTATACTGTTTAATTTCCTTAACAACACCAGCTCTCGCTCGCAATCTCTGCGTTCCTGATGGTTGTAGCGCTGCAGGATTAGGGACGGTCACTAAATTACACACCTGTGTTTAAATGAATAATTTATGAGATGTTATATACATATGGGTGTGTAAATATTACATTGTTGAAGTTGAAAAAATATTTCCAACAAAGCATAACAGAACAGTCTCAGTGATGTATTCAGACATTTTTAAAGCATTATTTTCTGTTTTAAAAATACTCAGGAGAGTGTATCGGATTTGTATCGTGTCGGCAGACGTCCAAATTTACAGCATCGGTATTGTATCGGACATAACAAACTGGTATCGTGCCATGTCTACTGAAAATGATGGAGAAGCTAATATAATCTCAGGAAAACTGAACGATGTTGCCAGAACATGAAAACAGTTGAAAGGAGAGGAAATTGATGCCATGATATTAGAATATTTTAAACTCCTTACCTACCATTCCTCAATTACCCTCGTTATCAACATTTGTAATATGTAATATTTATTACTACAACATTATGGTAGTTCATAGTATCTATTCTGTGACAGTTTCATATCAGGCCTTTTCTGTCATGAAAACAAATCCATACCTTGTTCTAGAGTCACTGACTAGTCAAGATTGCTACAAGACAACTAAATTGTTCAACCCTATAGTCAGGTACGGAACACAGAAACTATCATTTTTCTAAGCTGATCTTTTTCATATAGACATTTTTCTAAGGTGAAAATGTTGGAGAATCTAGTCTCTAATCTCACAGGAAATGATGAAATGTCTAACATTAACTACAGTGTGGCTGGAAGCTGCCTTCAATGACATAGCTAAATGATAAAGGTACCAGGAGGGAGTTCAGCATGCAGTACACGTGGAGTTCTGTGTTCTTATTGGGGTCAGGCCCAGAATGCAACTCAATCCCCAAACAACCAGGTGGATGGAGCTGCACCTTATTGGGGGTGAGATATGAGTCGGAACACCAGATGCACATGTTGTTTGATCACTAGGCTTGTCGTGTTCTGTGAATGATTTCCCAAGCTTTGAGGGTGGTTTCACGGTCACAGTAACAGACGTATAAATAAGAGGTTAAAATGTTCATCAATGAAGGTGAACAGAATTCTGATGGAATGTTGGACTGCAGCAAAGAAACAAAGAAATAGAACTGGGGAATTAAACATTTTGTTCCTTATTTAAGGACTATATAAAATCTTAATTTTGCTCATTTCGTTAATTTTAGTTCAACATGCAGACAACAAGGCAGGTGAGCCGCTGTGGCGACCCCTAATGGGAGAAGCCGAAAGAAGAAGAAGAAACTAAAGCTTTTGCCAAAATGTGTCTCCTTAAAAACTGGAGCCACATTGTGACAGTAATGTTTACTTTATTGTATAATATAACACTATTTTGTGTTATACATATTATACATATTTTTATAAATATATTTGTGTTACTTCCATAAAAAAGGGAAAAAGATCATTACTAATTGTAATTGGGATATGAATATTAAATCATATCACACAGACCTACTACATGTTTAATTTCTTTTATACTGTATATTTGCCACATTTTACAAAATGAAGTCAATGTCATATAAATCTTATTTCAATCTGAGCAAAAATGCTCAATTAAATTACTGGTGTAGTAACTGTATATGTACAATTATTTCAAATGAATAATAAATGTTTGGCAGCTCTTCTGAAGCGCAGTGTAACAGTCACACACACACACACACACACACACTCTCTCTAGAGACTGAATTATCTCTCCACAAAGGTCACGATTCTAGTGTTTCAAATGCCGGGCCAAAACTTGGACACAGCCCACATAGAAGAGCGTACGGGCGGAGGAGCACCATCAAAATCTGCCAAATTTACGTTTTTGGATTTAAAATCTTTTTGTTTTTCTTTTTTCTTCAAGCTAGAACACATTCCTTTTAGCATTCACATGGCATGACCTTTTAAAATCGAGTGGCATGGTTGCTTGTTCCTCATTGGCGAGGGGCAGGGGGAGGACAAACAACGCCCCAGTCGAAATGCTGCATGTGACCAGTGTTTACCACCGTGGATATACACACTGTTGCTAGGCTGTGGCTGTTTACACACTATCTGCTTTCACAGCCCCCTGTGATTCAATGGTAATAGAGGAGTAATAACAGATTACAGTGTACATAGAGAGCCGTTTTAAGATAAGCTAAACTTTTGCCTACTTCTTCTTTTGGGCGCAAGGCGGGGACCAGCCCTGGGCAGGCGCCAACACACCGCAGGGCAGACCTACTATCACAAATAGTTAAATTTGGATGATCAGGGAATAAAAGTATTCTGTGTCCCTTTCTGTGTGATTAAGGGTCATATATGGGCCAGCTTGGGTTAAGAGGGTCCGATACATATGTAGTAATTCAAACAGACTAATGATTGCAAAAACTGTGTAGATGAAATCTTCATCCATGTACATTTTGAATAAATCTTTTATGCACACGTTTTTATATCATAGTGTCAGTTGTACATGATTAAACTCTGTCAGGCCACTTCTGAAAAGGCAGGTCAGTCTCCTATCAAGATGAGCAAGAAAGACATGTGCTGACCTTTGGGATTTAGCTACTGTAGCCTGTGTAGCCTGTTGGGCAGTAAAACTGATCCACCATTGCCAGTCTTTCAGAATCCCTGCCCAACACAGTTCATTTTTAACACGCTGCTTGGAAAACAGCTTAAGAGTCAGAACCCTCAGACTTGGTGGCCAGAAAGGTTTTATTGATTAAACAAGCTCACTCTTCACGGGAAAGGTCACACGTCATTTTAGGTGAACCTTCAGAGATTGATGAGTGTGTCATGATCCTTCAGCTAAAACTAGTTACTGAGCTAAGGCAATAGAGGGGAAGGACGAGGGTCTGTCCACTAATAGCCTGTAGCTCTATGTGTCTGTGGGACAAATACATCTAGGCAGGTTTCAGGATGTGTTTAGGCAAGAGACTGAGTCTAACCTGATTGCAGGTGCTGATGTCAACGCCTCCCTTGAGGTACTCCAGAACCTTGTCGATGTTCCCGGCTCTCGCAGCCCGCAGGAAGCTGGTATTGCTGTCCGACTGGAAAAGAGATCAAATAGACATGGTCATAAACAGGATACCTATTTTATTGTCTTTTAATATGATAGCTGTTTAATTTCTGCTTTGAACTACTTTGAATCTTTTATTTTCTTCAGTTTTATGTGTCTAAATATCTGATTTAGTGTCTGTGATTCTTAACTTATCCTAATTGTAGGCTGGAAAAAGTTGTCTTCTTCTAACAACTGTTTGTCACTTTTGAACACCATTTGACCACCTCATTGGTCACTTTCAATCTAACTGACCACTCTTAACATTTTAAAAACTCCTGCTTACCACTGTTCCGAGTACACAACTTAATGTCAGAGCCATTCTTACTCTTTGGATACTGGCCCACCTCTGGATTCCTATGGTCAGATTGTGACCAACGTGGTTGACAGATGGCAACAGATGGGTTAGTCTGTGATTGCACACTTTAAAACTGCACTTACACATATTATAATTTCGATAATACACTTGAGGGCACATTATCGTGAGCACATTATAGAACAACATTTAAGGACATTATAGTATACAAATGTGGCAGTGATATATGAAGAGCACATTTAATTTCTTTTGGGTTATCACAGCAGTGTGTGGTGTAATAAACGCTGCATCTATCTGCACTGCATCACTCAGCACTGACAAAGTCGCCAGCAACATGAGGCTCCCTGAACAGCAGGAGGACGAGGCAAACACCACACTGCATGTTTAACGCAGCAGATGGATCAGGGCTTCCCTATAGGCATGCTGTAAGAACACTGTACATGTGTGTGCGCAAATCCGAAAGCATAAAATGCTACAGCTCCTGAAACACACCACTATATTTAGTGTTTTGCTCCTAAAACAATATCTTAAGAAAAATTGAAAGTAAAATAATGGTTCAGCATTTAAAATGCTTCCATGTGTTGCATACGTTTCTATAAATAGGATTTTCATATCTGGAGCAGACCTATATACAATTCACACCAGAGCAGACAAACGATGTAATATTTTTCTAAGAATATTGAGCCTCGTTCACCAACCGTCCAAAATATGTTCTTAAAACCCACTTACACAATTTTCAAGGAGATTTTGAAATTTTATATTTTTCTCATTTAAGATTCCTAGGTCAGAACAGAATCTACAAATTCTGAAGAGCACTCTGAATGTGCGTTTGTGCAAAATATTAGGTTTTTGTATTATCTTCAATTCTACACTTACAAAAAATACTGTTTAACTAGGATGAATAATAGGCTGAGTTACATAGAGCATACTATTGAAAATAGACACGTTTCCTGAAGAATTCATTTTCATACTAATATGCAGTATATACACAGTAAGTAACAATTTGTCTGTTTCAAATGACCATAATAGTCAAATCAAATCCATCAAATTGGAAAATTCTGTAGAGCCATTTTAAGCCGAAAGTCATACAATATTCACTCCATTGGGTTGCTCGCGTAGTCAGTTTGGATGCTGAGAGAGACGTCCAAGCACAAATCTCCAAATCTTGGCTCTGTGGATGATGCAACCTGTTTGTGTTGGTAGTGCCACTCCCGCAGGGGGCCACAGCAGGTGCCAGGATGCCTGTGTGTGAGTGTGTGTGAGTGTGTCTGCTATACTGGGTGTATGTAGTCCCCAGTGATTCTGCAATGCAGAGGAAAATGTCAGGATGACACTCGGGAGGGTGGGAGTGAGACTGACAGTTATCCCGAGGTACTTCCATGTGTTTCACCTTAAACGCCCCTGAACTCTGCTTCGGTTCCATTGATGAAGTGGACTGTAATTTTGGATCAAAAATATTGATTCTTATTAATTGATTTCTTAATCGGTCAATGTATTGGATCTTTCTCTTTTTACCTGAATTGTCTGTCTCGAGTTGCTGATCCTGTTCTCCTTTCCAATTTAGCATCGCCACTTGATAAACAACACATAACACGGTATTTCACGTACAGCATGACCATGCAACATGTCTATCGACTACAACAAAACTGTATTATGTACACAGCTGACCAAATCTTGGATTCTGAACTCTGGGTCCTTTGTGCTGCTCCGAGATATTTGATCGGGTGTTCGAGAAACAGGGGTGCATACATCGTCACTTCCAGTTTCAGCCCTCGGAAAACGATTTGGAAACCGAACACCAACGACAAATGGAACACTCTATTAGGGCTGAACGATATTGGAAAAAAATGAGATTGCAATATTTATTATTACTGCGATATATTTTTACTGTGATATTTTTTTTTAAAAATACATTTTTTACCAAAATATTTGAATTAGCTGTGTTTGGAAAGAATAAATAATTCTAGAATGAGATTTCTGATCTTGGATGTAAGTGTATATGCATACAAATAAAAAATAATCGTTTTTGCGCTGTGTGCTGTGATGTGTTCACAATAATCACTCAGTCACATTATCAATCACTGTATATGGCATATCTACCAAATTTGTACACCTTGCTGCAATACAGATGGTTTTAGACTATAAAAACATTCTTGATTGGATATATATGTGATGGCGACCCCTGAAGGGAAAAGCCGAAAGAGGAAGAAGAAGATTGGATATATATGTGATGGCTGAAAACGTTCAACCTACTGCTGTGTAATAAAAGTTAAACAATGCAGATGCGCCTTACACATGAATACCGGCACACTTTCACGTCATTGTCACTGCTGTGTTGAAAATGGATCATCTCAACAGTGGTCACAAAATGACCAATTAGGGAATATGGTAGAAAGTGCATCACTTGTGTCTACTTAATTGGCCAGTAATTAAATGTGTCCAGTGACATGTGGACATATAGACATGTCCAGTGGTGTCTTGATGTTTTTGCTATATTAATTCTCAATGGATATCTGGACTATGAAAGTGAACCGAAATCAAATATTATGTTAGACAATGATCAAGTTGAAGCCTCCCCCGTGCAAGAACGGAACATTACATGTAAGAATGTTCCTAAACTTTCAGAGGGCACATGAAAATACGCCAGACTGTTACGCAAAATACTGCTGGGTTACACCATATGAGTTCTTTTACACAATCTTGCAAACTCACAAAACAGTTTCTCTCAAAACATGAGCAGAGCAATTCATTCAAAATTCAAAAAGAACCGCCACCTACTTAGCCGAAACTAAGGGCGGACATTAGAGGACTGTTTACAATTTTACAAAAGCACCAGTGACACAGCAAGTCAATCCTCTAGAATTCCGTTTAAATTAATTCCTCCCAAACCACATTATGTAAGAATTTATCATTCAATGTTTAATATGAATTAGGACTCAAATGTCTGAAAACAAGCCATGGTCAGTCTCAGGTCTGAATGAGAGTGAGGCTGCAAAATGGCTGATTGTGTTCAACCGTCCCACATGCATACTTTTCCAGAATGTCTTCAACATGAGACTGACTGAAGTTTTTAGAGAGCTGAGAAAACACAGACAAACAACATTCTTGGATTGAGGGATCTTACTGTTAAGTTACATGAGTCACTCCTTTAAGAATAAAAGCAAAGCAAGATGATACAGAATATTTTCTGAACCGAAATAGAATATTTAAAAGCAAAATCCATGACTTCACCATACTATCAGCAAATATAATCAAACCGTACATCACATATTAAGTCTATACATTCAGCCCAGCGAACAACAAGCTTTAAAGATACCAGAAAGGATCAGAAACTTTAAATTACTGCATCAGAAAGCCTCGGACTGTATAAAACATTCATCCAGAGCAAGCTTCCCCACTCCAATCAGTGTACTAGGCAAAGCCTTTATGAATAATGCAACGCTCCATAAAGACTCATCTATGCCCCGCCCAGTAACCAAGGAAACCAGTTGCTATTCCTCTTTCGGAAACCATGACAACAGAGCCATTCAGTTTCATCTGAGGTTGTGGGTATCAAGGGGTGTAATATGGCAGAGTGACATGAACAAAAAAGTTGATTGAAAGCGAGTGAATGATTATTTGTCATTGTGAACGAAATTGTGACCTCTTCATTTGAACTATCTGTGAAGGAGCAGTGGGCAGTTGACATGGGTACCTTGCTCACGAGTACCTCAGTGGTACCTTTACTGGTCGGCGACCTTCTGATCACAGAGCCAAAAACCTAGCTACCAACTGCCCCCACAACAGTAATACTGCATCTCCTCTGGCAGGTGTCTTCTCTCACTTTTCCTTTTTAAATAACAAGAGAGCTACATGGTGGTGACCAGACACATAAAGTATGGTTGGCAGGCTGATGACCAGGGTCTGGAAATGAAGGACATCAATATGTCACACCAGAACATCTATGCACTCCACCTTCTATCTCACTTTCTCTCTGCAGCAATAAAGTTTGGTGTCGTCTTCACGGCAGATTTGTGTCCTTTTCCATCACAGCTACAACGTGCTTCTCGAGGTTTCAGAGTATTTATGGGAATGAGAAAGGTTAATTACATAATTGCTTCCACCAAATCTTAAATCGTACACATAAACACGCTCAAATAGTCTGTGGCATCCACAGCCAATACAGCAATTAGAACCAGTCTATTCCTGGAAATTTCACCTCCACACTGCAGCATGTGTGTTTACATGCTGCCCTACTAAACAGAGCATCCAAGCAACTGTTTACTGCATTATTACTCCTCATGACATACAAAAGAGAGAGAGAGAGAGAGAGAATTTTCTGCATGATACTGGCAACTCTTTTGGGAAGTCCAGAGTGCATAATAAACAAGATCATTTTCCTTCGCTGGAAATAATGAGACGTTTAGCATTTACAAGCTGCATTGTGACTGTGTTGTGCTTTGCTGAAATAAGATTCTCTACATATTTCATAAGTGGGTCACATCTTACTCCTTTTATATTCATGTTTAGAGCATTTAGAAGACTCCAGCATAACCAAATGCAAAAATAACCCTACACAGTGTATGTAACTTACTCAGAGTTCCGTCATGCCTTTGGATAATATCCCTTTTCCTCAAAGCTGCTCAGGTCTGTCTTTTTCGATATTAAATATTATAAATTAATATATCCAGTGGTAGTGCAATGGTTAAAGCGTTGCTCCTGTCATAGAAAGTTTGGTGCAGTAAAGGTACCTCTGAGGCATCATTTCCACTGTATTGTAGCCAATTTCAGTTCCCAGATTGGACCTGGTGACATTTGTTCCAGTTTGGAGCCAATTTTGCAGAACTGGCATCTGTTTTTTCTGTCAAAATATAAGGCATCGGTTCCAATTCTGGTTTGGAACCAAAGTCAAAACTTTGGTGGTATAGAATAAGAAACAATGTCATGAGAGGTGGACTAGCGAGAGTACTTAAATAAAAAAGTAGACCTAGTGTGTCTGGTGTGCCTTTAAAGTCAGTGGAAATGTGGGCTGGTTCTCACTGGTTCCTACCTTCAGCACCAGCACCACTCATTCCAGTACCAGCACAGTGGAAAAGTACAAGGAATAAGGTACCCATGAGCAAGGTACGATCCCTAATCCCTGTTCCCGTGGGCCATAGCCGAAGTCATCCGCCCACTGCTCCAACACGGAAGGTTCAAATGCAGACACTGCATTTCGTTGTGCTGTGACGTGTTGGTGATGACAGATAATCACTCACTTTAACTGTCATAAAATGCATATATGAGGAAAGCCAGGAGTGCTGAAGTTCACATGGTCACAAATACTTCTTTTGCACTGCGCTGCTGTCGGAGTTGAAAACTAGCAGGTACATAGAACAGTACGTACAGTACGAACAGTATTTTTATTGCCTTATCTGCAGTGCCTCAGCATTGTCAAGTACTTCCTGTACCCTTGACAATACTAGGACAGTCAGTCAGTGAGATTTTCAATAACAGATTTGATCATGTGTACTAGTTTGACACCATAGTGTGCTGTTTGTCGTCTCATCTGCAGTGCCTCAGCGTCGTCAAGGACACGGCAAGTACTAAGAGGACAGTTTAAGCTGCAGTGCTTTCGGCACAGCCGTGCAAAAACACTCGGCTCATGCCAGAAATGAGAATTTTCCTCTGAGTCATAACTCATCAGACTGGGGGGACAGAAAGCTGAGAATACAGCAAAAAAAATGGAAAGCATAAAAAAATAGGCAAACAAGAAAAATTGCAATCGCTTCCATTTTTTCCTCAGTATATTGATATTTTTTCCAGATCTGGGCATCTGGATATTGTAAGTTCGTTCTCAGGAATTTGACTGGTAAATAAAGGATTCTAAAATAATATCAATGGAAGTAGAAACTACAAATGAACATAGTAAAGAGTATTACTTCATCTTAGGTTGGTTAAGTTCTTTTTTTATTATTACTTTGTTATTTATTCATTCATTTTCTTCATTTTCATTTCTTGCTTCCCACAGAATGCTGATACACAGCTTCTGACTTTGCATTATTCCAGCTTTAGAGTATCTTACATGGCTTCCAGTTTATTTTGGGACACAGTTTAAGCCTTTATTGCTTTTTCTGCTTTATTATTTTTTTAAGGCCCTGCAACACTGAGTCATTTTTTGAGAAAACTGACACTTCTCCTGGCAGGGATTCATTCACCTGCTCACCATTTAAGCAGGCTTCTTCACTGGCCAATAAGCAATAAAGACGTGATGAACACACTCTCCCCCATCACACAATTTTGGCACTGCAGAGTCAGTAAATGTAGACTTAGTTTCAGAAAAGAGAGACAAAACTGTACTGTAGTGACTGATAATTACCCTGAAGGAATAATATCACACAGATAATAAAAATCTCTCTCTTTCTCATATCTATTTGTATATTGTGAGTTTTAGCCCACATACTGTAGATCCAGCAGTCAAGCCTGATAAAAAGACATCTGGCAGTCAAAGGTCATTTGAGTTACTGTGGCAACAGAAGAGTGGCCAAATGCTGACCAGACACTGACAAAGCACCTGTGCAGCAGTGAGGATGCACTTCTACAAGCTGCCCCTACAGCTGGGACTGACTCATCACTGAGAACCACATTTCAGCTCCGACAACGGCTGGACTTCATCAAATCTATTATTCATACTTAATTAAGCACTTAACCCCATTCAAAGCAATAAAGTTGGTGGCTACTTCTCATTATCACACAGTATCAAATGAGATATGGAGATCACACAAGAATCACCTTTTCTGGTTTCATTCTACTTCCAATAAAAACCTCTTGAGTTCTGCTGATACTAGAGATGCACAGATTCTAAATGTTCTACCTCCAAACTCAAACAGCTTTCTGGACTTTGGGATTGGGCCAATACTGAGAACAGTTCTGATACCAGAAATTCAGCAATAAGCTGCATGTCTCACATTGCGGGGGAAACTGAGATTATTATTTTATATGGAAGGCAGCCTCAGGCTGGGCATGAAGAAGGTATTTGTAAGAAATTTAAGGCAAGTAATCATAAAATAAACCATAGATTAAGGAATCATGTTCATTTGAAATACTGATCTCACTGACAAAATTAGTACAACCAGAATATTCACATTTTAAAATTTTATTTACAGCATGCAAATTTTTTGATTTTGTGTTTTGGCCTGTAGCGCCACCCACCACTATCTCCCGATCACGAAGTCAGTAGCATGTTGGCATTCACGTTGCCAGTTACCACTGAGCTGCAGCTACAAGCATTCTGGATTACAAATGTCTGACGTTACTAAAACTAAAAGGCCTCGCTATGACTCTCAAAAACGTCTTGACCAAAGCGGAAACAAAATGAGGATCAGCACAGGAGATGCGTCTGAAAGATAGAGACGAAGAAATTATAGACAGATGCCGAAGTGGCTAATTTTCTCCTGGACAGGCAAGATTCAGGCAAGGTTGGCTAACTTGTATCACCACTAGACATAGGAATGAATATTTCAAATACTTTCAACAGTTGAATAACATTATTCATGTTGGATTATAGATTGTAGCCCATGTGCAGGTGGGTCATCCAACCGACTGAATTGTTTGAGAAACAAAAAGCGCTGACGTCTGGCTAACGCCAGCATCATGTTACACTGAGATAGTGTTGCAAGAGTGTAAACATTAACATGCTAATTATGGCAATACTAAACCTAACATTAGACACTACATTGGCCGAATATGAGTCCTCGTTATTGTCTGGAAACCTCGAGTCTTGGAAGGAGTGGAGGGGAAACAAGGCGCTACCGTATTTTGAATTTGACTGCCAGGGGCAGCTGGTGGCCTAACGGTAGGGAGTTCCGGTAAAGTTACCACTGAGGTACTCATGAGCAAGGTACCGTCCCCAGGCACTGCTCCCTGGGCACTTGTTAGCTGCCCGCTGCTCCTTCACAGATGGGTTAAATGCAGAGGTCACATTTCGTTGTGGTGCACTGTGTGCTGAGCTGGGCTGTGGTGTGTTCACAAGGACAAACAATCTTTCAGTTTCAGCCACATCTTACATACAGCTCCTTTAAACATTGCTTGCCTAACCTTGTAAAATAAAATGTAACAAATAGATACAGCTAACAATACTTATTCAGGCACAAGCAACTTGATTAAAGAATCTGATCAATTTAAGGTGTAAATATGTGTAGTGCTACAACAAAATGGTCAGGATTTAAAATTCCACGAAATAACTAGCAAACAAATAACAGTTCACACAACTAGTAACTGTGTAGTAACTGGAACAATTTGATCTATTGTTACTGATTCTCAATCAGACTTTTTGAGACCGTATCAGACTGAAATCAGATATCAGCAAGGACTTGGTGCATCACTATCCCCTTTATCAACTATTCAGCATTAAACAAGATACTCCAATGGATTTGTGACTTAAATGGTAGCGTTTCAATACCAATGATGGGACATTCAGAAAGTAAATAATGACACTGACAAACACTTACAAAGTGCATTAAGTGCAGAAATCTCTAAAGAAGGGCAAATAGAGAACACATTTGTTTACACCTTTCCTCAATACCACTTTACCCTCTACAGTGTTTGAGTTTCAAGCCAAAAGTCTCACATGATGGAAGCTCTTTGTGCAATCAGCATTCAGGCATGCTTTATTTCACTGCCAAATCAATTAACAACTTTAGCTTGACATTGAAGTGCTAATCCTTCATATTGCCTCCAGTTAGTTCAAGATAACTATATCTATGACTCAGTATAATAGAAATAACGTGTAACACTAGCAAGCAAACAAAGAGGTTGTATGTTCAAATCCAGTTCTATCCTGCTGCCAGAACTATAACCAGAGAAAGAACTATAACCTGAGAAAGACCCTGAGAAAAGCTGCTCCAGGAAGAGGGCCCTTGTAAAAAGTAAAAACATAAGCAAAGGTGCGAACCTTCACTGGTTTCACAATTCTATTTAATTACAATTATCATGTAACCAATTCGATTTGATTCGAAGCGATATCTTGATGCATCACAACGCATCACAATGTTTTCCATTCATTTTTCTACATTACTTCACATTGCACGCAGACTGGGCATGGATCGCAGATCGGGCAGTTATACATACTACTAGGATGTTCTTTATACCGTAGCCAGAAAATCACCAAGCAATGTCATTATGATATAATCGATAACGGTCTTCCACTGTATCGATGCATCACTGCACAGAATCGCCCATGTCTGGAACGTGATGCATCTATTATGTGATTAATCCCATCACCCCTAAATGTAAGTCGCCCTGGATATGAGCGTCTGCTAAATGCCAAAATGCAAATGCATATATTTTTACAAGTTGATGGGCTTTCGCTGCTGACACTGTGAAAGATGATGTTTGCTTATGCATGTAAAGCCCCTTTTAAGACACATTCAGCTTCGTGAAAAGAGAAACCAGCAGCTGCCAGTCTCACCTGAAAACGGAATGTGCAAGTCCAAAGTACATGCAATAATTCTGTTCAAAACACTTCTTCTCGACCTTTCAGACTCGCTTTAAGCAGCACATGCAAAGAGACTCTTTGGACAAAGATCCTAGCTTTAAAGGACGTCACACTTTTGCAATTTGATAGTCTTGGCCCACTGCCCAGGAACATGAATTATTACAGCGGTCTGCAAGTGCCATCCCAAACATAGCATGCACTAACACATTTTGCACAAAAACACTGTAAAACAATTCTGCTGTGGGTAAAGTCAACATGGTAAAGGTCAGCTTAGGTATGAACTTTTGGAACATAGTCAAAGATGTAAATACCAAAGTTGAGAGCATGAGTAGGCATAATACACAAATGGAGCAGAGATCAACAAGCCTGCAGATCCTTACCAAGAGTTCTGTGCTCTGAACCTCTGCACCTTCGCTTGGGTTAGGGTTATTCCGGTCAGAACTGTCCCTTGATGGCGAGCGTGATTTATGCATCGCTGCATTGCCCATGGCAGTTGCAAACAAGCTTCACGTCATTGAAAAGATGTCTGGAGACGAATTAATACTACAGTGATTCCACGCTAACACTACTTGTCTTTATGAAACAGGAGAACCTCCCCACTTGCTCCCTGTTTGCTAGTCCGACCTCCAGGTCCTTCCATAAACAGAGCTGCCCATTAAGCGCCACTGGCCACTGACCGCTAATGCTTCTCCTTCCACTGCTAATTCGAGCCTCAGCTATTTTTACTCCCACCAGCCCAGCTATGCATGTGAATGAAGGGTCGGAGGCAGCAGTAGGTTTGGGACAAGGCCACAGGAGCATGACATGAGTAGTGAAGAGTTAAACAGCCAGTGCAATGCCATGGCACCCAATGCTAAATGCAGTCGTAACCCCTCGCAGGCATTTTGACGCTCCCTAACTGTGACATAATACAGATTTGGGAAAAATGAGGGAAGCCAAAGAAGTTCAGATTTGTGTAGTTCCAAGATGAGATTACATGACATGGTCTGCAGCTGTAATTTCATGCCGGTGGGGGAGTCAGTTTTCTCAGCAAGAAGACAACATTGCTCAGTTTCAATTATGCATGAGAGAAATAAAATACCACACATTTTTGAGCTGTTCACAGTGGAAAGTTCTTTGGGTCTTTAAAATACATGGGGTTTGATTATATTGACAATCATTCAACCAGAGTGCCACGTTGAAACATTTTGATAGGAACATAGTGAAAGAATTTTCCAGCAGCACAGGCTGAAAGGTAGAGGACAGACTTTTAAATCTCTTATTCTTTGCCAGTGGTTTAATGTTGGTCAAGTTTGTCAGGAAATCAAAACAGTTTAAAGTGGTTTTCTGAACTGACAGGGTCACAAGGCAATAAAATGTAATCACAAATGGTGAAAATTATACACCTGACCGAAAGGACGGACCGAGAGGATGTGCACAAATCAAATAAGTTTAAAAAATCACTGCTGAGTTCAGTCATATAATGCTATCAGACTATTGTGCAAGAATAAATTTAGCTGTTACAAATCATGTTAAACTATGCAATGTCTTAGTAATACTCACAGCACAGTGCATATGACACCTTTTTTTTTTAGAAATGCATTGGTTGACAGCTCATGGTATTCACTAATATGCCAGAATGAGCTGTGCATATTGATTGTGGGGCAGCCAGATAAATCCCATCCAACATGATTGATCTCTCATGGCCAGTAATATACCATTCATTCATTTCTTGACCTCTAGAGTAAGTCATCTACTGTCTATAAAGCAGTTTGTTGGAGATACGTTAAGCTTTGTTGAGGCTACAGTCTGACTGTTTTTGTGTGTGTGCGCGCGCGTTCATGTATTTATCGCTTTGTGGGGACATTTGAGAGGTCCCCATGAGGAGAAATGACTTCATAGAAAATGTGCTTGTTTTATTTGAGAAACTAAAAGAGGTAAAAGATGTGCTTTTGGCTACTGAGGTTAAGGTTAGGGTTAGGGTTAGGTGTAGGTGTAAAATTATGTACTTTAGTCATAATGGGAGTCTATGGAAAGACCTCACAAAGATAGTAATACAAGACTGTGTGTGTGTGTGAATGTGTGTTAGTGGGTGTGTGTGGGTGTCGTGCTCACCAGGGGCAAATGTCCCCATTCTCCCACAAAGTCATTGAAAAACTGAACACATTACTTAGCATTACACAAAACACCCTTTCAGTTCAAATATGTGCCATTCGATGAAGTGTGTGACTCAAGGGCAGCTTCGAAAACACACCCAATACAGACGAAATGGAGCTCCAGACAGACGACTTTTAAGCGAGAATACAACATTTTAGCCGCAATGATAAATCTGTCTGATTTGGTGCTGCACGAATGCAATTGTTACATCACAGGACATGCAGGGTTAGGGTTAGGCAAATTAAACCAAACATGTCATACCACAGCTTTTTTGATACAAACATAAAATCCTTTCAGTGTCAGATCCTCAAGAGAGGTCAGTCTGACATGGCATTGTTTACTCCTACATAATGGTTCTTAGATAAAGAAAGAATGTTCGCACTCAAAATTTATTTTTGCTTTTCTTATTTTCTATGCACATACACTCCAATAACAATCCGTGGTGCTTGTGCTATCAGGTTTGACTTTTGAATCACCGTTTTGACCATGCTGGGGCATTTACCATTACTTACCCACTTAATGGACTTAATGATTGAGTTACAAATATGTATATAAGACCTAGTTTTGATACAAAACTAGTGAAAAACTGCAAGTAATTATGGTCCTTCTATGCAGCAGAATTGTAGAAAATAAATGATATTGAGTGATTAATACTAATAAAAACTACTAAACGCGGTCTAGAAACAAGTTAACAAAAAATTGCATGTAATTCCTTCAGACCTGTCAATCACCAGCACGACCCCGCCCCCACACAAATTGGACAAACCATTGCCTTATCCCTGGATTATGCCTCAATTTTGCCCTCCCTACTACTGAACTGCAGAGTATAATCTGATGGTACGAGCAGACAACAAACGCCTTTAATCTGGGCTAAACCATATGGACGGGGGAAATGAGGCGGGGCTCCTAAACGGACTCCTCTCTCCCGCTGTGAGGGAACGTAACCTCACTACTCATTACAAATAACCAGACAGCACTTAGGAAACAATTATAATAAGAAGTGGGAATACATGCCATAACAAACAAATCTATTTATTACAAGCCTAACAGAGTCAAACTGATAACAATGATCATAAAAATCAGTCATTTTAATGCACCAGAGTGCAAAGAGAGATATAATCAGGATGGAAGTTCGGCTGAAGGTTCATGTTTTATTCAACAGACTTCAAGACGAAGCTTTGCTACTGTTTTCTAGATCAGTGCTTCTCAATCCTGCTCCTGGGTTCCTCCTATTTTCATCCTGCCAGATTAATTTAAGCAGAAAATTATCACCCCGTTATTAGTTTGGATAGCGTGCTGGAAATCTCAGAATTCCAGGATTTTCTCTATTTCTTCCCAACCACTTGAGGCACTATTAAACTGCTTGCTTTGCCGATGTGATCTTGAGTTACTCATTTTCATGCTGTAGAGTGAAGTCAAAGATTTCTCTTCACGAAGGAATACAATGTTCTGTTTTATTTATGATACTCGTTTTTTAGTACTTTCCAGTTCACTAAAAAATATGGATTTGCTTCATGAGGTTTCTGGAAATCTGTATATAAAGTGCCTGGTCAAAAATGCCTTCAGAAAACGTTCAGATATTATTATGAGATTATATTAGTGTTTTCACTGATGCTGTGTTTTCACATGCTTTGTAAAGCTTGCAAAACACCATAATCAACTCAACAACAAATTCTAACCATGTCTGCTTTTCTCAGAAGTTTGATTTTCTGTTCTGAAGAAAGCTACCTTAAGATTTATAGGAATTATTTGTTTATTAATAATACTTTAACCAGGTCTGTTATTCACACTGTCTCTTATCTGAACAGGAGCCGCTTCTAAACAAACAGTGCTGGATGAAACATTAGAAATCCCGTAGGTTTGAGCAATATCTTGTCTTTTAAGCTCTAATGTCTACAGGTCTTTATCTTGTTAAAGACAGTTCCTCAGAAAAGCTCAACTGGTCACACTAATTTACAGTGCCATTGGGAGGTCTTAGACCCTTTTGTTATTGACCATTTCATCTACATCCATCCAAAACTCTCCATCCATCCAACCTTATATCGAGAGAGCAGTTAATTTACCTCTATATGCATTGCATGAAGTCAGAAGAAGCGAAAAAGTGTCAGAGGCTATGTTACCATAGCAACTCCGTCGACCAAACTGCCTGCTTATAGGGTTTCTTTCTTTCTTCAGCATTTGATCTATATTAGCCGGTTGGCGTGTGGCATGTAGGGGAAGGACGTGAACACAGCAGGGAAACAGCATTGTTGCACTGTTCTAATGCCGAATAACACAATACAAAAAAACCCGCAGAATGAAGTTGGGGATTTACATTTACATTTTACATTTAACACACACACTCCTATCCAGAGCGATTTCCATTTCCTAATTTCAGGGACAGTTTCCGTGAGAGCAACTTAGGGTTAAGCAACGGTTTTGCTCTGCGACCCAGTGATAGTAGTGCTTGAGGTAGGATTCAAGTCCTACACCACCAACACCCCCATTATTTGCCAGATTGACTTACATTTCCAAATCTAGTAGAAACCTGAGCTTAAGGACAATTTGGGATTATCAGCGATATTTTTTATTTAAATTGCAGCACTACCACCCATCCAATACAAAGCTACACCCTTACTACAACTTTGCAAGACTAAAAGGTGGAAAGATGAGCTCCTTGATTGTACGCTGATATTAATGTCTTAGATGGAAACTCCAACATGTATCAAAGTACACTCCTGCATCATATCCGGTTTATCAGCTGTTTGTTTTCAAAAAAATGAGTGTGAAACTAGCTGAAAAAGCATCTAAAATAATTTCTCCATTAAAGAGTAAGTAATAGCCAGGTGTATACTGTATGTTAATTAACATCTGAAAAAATAGCTTGGGGGGTTTCATGCCCCTTTAATCAAAACTGTTGCTAGAGGGAATCTGTGTAGATTTATGAACAGACATGCTTAAATCATAGAGAGTAATCCCGACATAGCGCACAATGCACCACAGTAGAATGTGACCTCTGCATTTGACCCCTCTATCAAGTAGCAGTGGGCAGCTTTTTGGCAGAACCCAGGGAGCAGTGCTTGGGTACAGTACCTTGCTCATGAGTACATCAGTGGTAACTTTACTGGTTCAGGGATTAACATATTACATAAATACAGCAGCATGTATGGTGCGAGGGGGATGGAGGTGCGCTGTGTGTTGTTGCCAGCACAGCGGCTGGGTTATCAGATGGCCAGTCTGGCCAGCAGTGTGCCAGATGTGGAGGATTTGGGGTCAATTTGGTTTAGTAGCTAAAGTCGGCACAAAAGCACGTCCCTCCAACCCCCTTTGTAGTATAGTAGCGAGTCCCACTGAGCTGCAGACTGACCTGGGACCTCATGGAGGCCAGATGTTGTGCTTTTCAGTCTGTCTGGGTGCGAGAGTGCGCTGTGAGTTTGTTTACTGACCGCCAAATACGCATTGGGGGAGGATGGAATGTGTGTGTGCATGCAAACATGGCCAGAGTCAGTCATGTACAGAAAATGCATAATGAATATAGAAATCCTAGTGCCAGAAAGGGAGAAAAATTTCTAACTGGGAGATTTTATATAAATTATAATTAAGTCTATTTCTTAATATTTCATGCATTTAAATAAGCATTGTCTTTAGGATAATGTTTAACTTCACTTGAAAATTATTTTTCCTGGCAAGCAGAAATGAAAATAACTCATCCAGTTTCTACATTATATTTAAGAGTTTTAATCAACATAAAATGTAATAATTTCCTTGTTTTTTAATGTGTCAAGTTTGAACTAAAAGATCTAGACGCAAAAAACAAGCCTCATTCAAGCGGTAAACCGTTAAGCCAAAATGGCTGAGTACTTGACGTACAGTGTTAGCTTCCACACCATTCAGATTTTTATGTAAAATTCATGACAAAAGAGGAAAGAGTCCCTCTTTGCATAGTGCAAAACTGCTATAAAATACATTACACTACAGCTCAAATTGTCCACCTTCACCTTTATTTACCTGCCAAGAGTTCAAATCTGAAGTCCATTGTTCAGAGAGCTGAAGCTAGACATGTGATTTCTGCGTCTTCATAATGTTAATTTAGATATGACTGATAAAGAGAAATATCATCCAATAATGTTCATATGGCTTACAACGAATGACGAAAAAGCAAAAGATACAGCAGTATAGCACCTGAATGCAGAGTAACAAAAATGTAACGTCATAGATTTACTACATTTAGGGCATTTATTAGATACTCTGATCCACAGTGACTTGCTCAGGGTCCCAACACTGATGTTTCAGGTTTAAACCAACCAAACAAAACAATATTGTAATATTGATGAGAAAAATGTGTAACATAAAAACAAAAAGAGGCCTTCAACCTCCCTGATAAAATACAACTCCAAACTCACTACAACTTTGGCAACTATTGGAAATGATCAAGCCGTGTGTCACCTTTCGTCCTGTCAGAGGATCAAGCGCTGCTTGTGTTGACCCCATGCAACCCAAAAGAAGAGGAAGACGTGACTAAAGACTCATTATCTCATTCCTGGTTCCTCAGTGAAGGAATCTTCCTCTTGCTTTTAGAACTGCTGTTCAAAAAGGTACATGCTCCTCACACTTTTCACTTATTTCCCAAAAAAGCAGCATTTACCAAATGGTTTTCATGTGTGTATTGTTTTTGCCTGTGAAGCTAATAACGTTTGAGTTGTATTCTGACAGGTTTTATTAGATGTAATAATGTACGTCTCTCTAGAGACATGAACTCCGTCATGAGACAACTGAAGACAGAAAGACAGAAACAGAGCTCCATCACTGGACATTGATATTAGGAGTCTAAATCACAAGTTTCATCACAGTACGGTATTTTAATTCAGTGGAGAGTGATTTGATGTCTGCCAATTTCACCAAGTTTGACATTATACAGTTGTGTTTCGATTGAATTCAGAAGCCAGCAATCGATATGATATGCCCCATTGTATCTAGCGTTTTTGCACGTAATAAAAGTTGTGACAATACCAGCTAACGTCTCAGCTCTTGTTTGCTGAGGGACATAGGCGCGACGTCTGATCAGTGTTTTCATTTTGGATCGATACTATGTGCTGGCTGGTCATTGCCTCAAGGACTGATGTAGATTGCGGTATCGTTACACCCCTAAGTAATAAGAGTGGTAAACAAAAAACTACACTACGGACCATAGTACACATCTACCTCAGATCCCACATTTTTACCCGATATATGAATTTTGAATCTCCACCCAAGCATGTTAACATGTTTAAAATGAATGACAGCTAAACTTGTGCCAAAAGGGTGAACGTTTTACATAAAATATAAGAAATGACATGTCAAGGTAACAGTACAATGCCTTCAATTAATTCACACGTATATTTAGACACAGCAACCAATGCAGAAGCCTGGATTGCAATCAAAATGCTGATGTACCATCGCCAATATGGGATAAGTAAGGTGTTATCTTTTAATGGCACGGAGTGTCTTGCCGACAACAGACAGCTGACCAAAAAGAGTCAAACCTATTTTGAGCTCTTTTATCCTCTCCAAGGCCAGGCCCCAAACCAATTACAATCAAAATGTAATAACACAATGTGACCCCTGCAGAAAGCTCATCAGGTCATCAGTTTCTCTTACTATAATTAATCACTGCAAAAGGAAAAAAACAAGCAGTGAATTGAAGTAATATGTATTAAAAGTTTTAGAAAACACTATTAAATCACTTCTGAATAAGAATTGAAATTAAATTTATATTGTTTTTTAAGTCTGTGATGCCAAACAATTATACGTGTGATCAGACGTCTAATTAGGAAAAAAGCTTTTACCTAAATGAAAAATTATTACAGTAATCTCTGTTCTGTCTTTCCCTTTAAGTGGACTTGGAGTCCTTCATCCGTCACATCCTCCATTCATGCTGCAATTTAATTGTAGTCCAGCTAGAGCGAAGTAGATTGATTTTGCATAATCAATGGCTCAGAGCAATGACCTTTCCAACAGTTTGTTGCTGTTTGGCCACTCCCCAGATTAGGAATCCTAAATCATTTTTACAGCTCCGTCTTCAACTGCTGGTGATTATGGCTTGATCAAAAGCCGGTGATCTACATTAACGACCGTCTCAGCAAATAAATGACCACAGCAGCAGCAATTGCAAGAGCGTGCAAAAGTGATGTAAGTTCTGATCAGCAATAAACCGGGAGAGAACAGGGCATGCTTGCTTAGTGTTCACAAATTTGTCTTTGGTGGGACTGAAAATGTAGCCTACACGCTGATGCTAGAGGTGACCGATTAATCAGGAATCCGATATTATAAGACGCTATGAATAAATTGCAGACAAAATATTTGTATTTATCACAAGGAAACTGAAGATGGCCCCATTACCATAACCAGCAGCCGTTTGGATGTTTTCTGTCTGCTGATGTTTTCATCTATTCCTGAACAACCTTGGATTTGAGAAAGATGCTCTATAAATAAAAGTTATAATTGTTATTATATAATATTAAGATATATAAGAATCAAATAGCAGTGGCATCGAAGTGCCAATTAGGATAAAATTAAATTTTCAATTAATTACTTTATATAATTTAATCAATGCAGTTAATTTATATTTTAAACTTGCATTATTGTCCTAAATGGTACTTGTATTGTTTTGTATCTTAATCATGTTATGATTGTTAAATGACAATATATAACGAATATATGATGATGGCAATATGACAAAATTGTAAAAATATTTTACCTTTCACACGGCAGGCAAACGTAGCAGTGTATGCGATGCACTGGGACGCTGCCTTGTGAGATTCCTCACTCTCACCAGCAATCGACAAAGTTCATTTCTCTCAGTGTTAGAGTGCGTATTTTGTTTTTGGTGTTTCAAAAGCCCAGGTATGTCCAAGTTATATGTATAATTCACACAAATGTATGTAGATAACACATTACAGAGACTGTCTATTACAATTGCATTACAGATGTTTGTCAGTTGTAGTTCTGATGTGTAACTTAGTTTATTTTATGTTTCCAGTCAGAAAAAATTACATATGTCATCATTTTTGTTATATTTTCCAATATCAAAATCAGAACTGGCCTTCAAAATTCTGTGTTGGTCAAGCTACAGCTGATATATACTGATGTACTGTGTACTTTGCTGTAGAGATGAAACATCAACCATGACCAAGCTGAATTTTTCTAGTTATGTTTCACATCTCCATAACTGCATGGATTTCTGCTGCACGTGACATTAAAAGCCAGTGGCTGGAATAATTTGTGAGAAAAGCTGCTGGCATTTTGACGTGTAAAGGATGATAGTACCTTGTTGAGAGAGATGTGGGGTGCAGCTGAAAATGCTTTACTCCGTTTCTCCTTGGAAACAGGAGAGAGTACTTATGGAAGCAACTGTACATTCTACGCCAGAAGCACACACACACACACACACACACACACTCCAACGTCACGATTCTTCACACCACACACATTCTCAAGCCTGTCTCTCGTCACACTGAGCCTCAAACAAACCATCCATCGTCATACGTCAAGACAGCTACGTGCTCTACTTGTCTAAGACGTGCCCTTGATCTCACATGACCGTAGAAAACACGCAATAGACACGTTACGCATACGTGTGTGTGACGCTGCGGTAAGATCGCGGCAGCTGGTAAAGTTCTGTTGGGGATAATTTTGCCATGACTGGTGCCAAATTTGAGGAGGGAGGGGAGAGAGACGAGCGACTGCAGGGGAGAGGTGCGTTACTGCGGTGCCTGCGTCAGGGATGGTGTGAGCGTGTTAAGACGTAGAAGCAGGTGTTATGTAAAGGAAGGGGAGAAAGGAACGATGAAAGACGAGAAGAAGAGAGTGGCGGGGCGGATGGAGGGATGAGGAAAGAGGGAGAGGTGAGCAAGAGGGAAGTGGACAGATAAGACTTCATTGAGTGTCTGCACACAGAGCAGGGCTGAAATAAAGAGAGAGAGAGAAGGGAGAAAGGAGAGACAGAAAAGAGAGGGGGAAAGACGGGGAGAGAGTGAAGAGAGACAGGATAGAGAATAGTGAGAGAAGAAAGGGAATGGAGAAAAGAGCGAGAGAGTGAGAGAAGAGAAAGAATAAAGAGAAAAACGGATAGAAAGCAGAGAGAGAGCGAGAGATGGGGAGAGCAACAAGATAGAGAAAAGACAGAGTAAGAGAAACAGGGGAAGAGAAAAGAGATGAATAGAGAAAGAGTGGGATATAGAAGAGAGAAAGAATGAGAGGGATAGAGGGGTATGTTGAAAAAAGAAAAACAAAAAGAGAGAGAGGCGAAAAAGAGAGAGAAAGAGAGAGAGGTAGACCTCATCAATTGTCTAGGCACGCAGGAGCAGATGTGGACGTCAAACCAAGACATTAGCTCTCCAAAGTGAACATGGACATGGACGAAGTGAACAACGGCAACAGGGACAGACAAATGGTGAGCACAAGCAGACTCTTGCTAGGACTGAGATGTCGGGATGCGATGAAGAGGAGGAGTATGAAGGTGAGGAAGGTGTTGCCGGGAGCGTTGGGGACCCTGCGAGTGCCGGCGCCGGTTGTCCGGCCTCGTACCTTGCGCTTGCGTTCAGCCCGCTCCCGGGAGCGCCGTCTCCGCTCCCTCGCCTTCTCCAGCGCCTTCAGGTCGGGCAGCTGCTGCTGCTCCATCTCCACCCTTGCCTTCTTGATGCTGGCCGCCGCGTGCGCCATGGCGACCGCGGGTTCCGACTCCCGGCAGACGAGGGGATAGTCCTGCCCGAAGAAGGGCGGAAGGGGAAGAGAATAAAAAGGAGGAGGACTAGGAGGAGGAACACCTGCTCACACTGCTCTGCGGAGACGCAGAGAGGGAGAGGTAGAGAGGGATGCGGCGTGAAGGAGGAAGTAAACGGGGTGGGCGGGTAGGAGTCAGTGAGAGTGAGAGTGAGAGTGAGAGTGAGTGAGAGAGAGAGAGAGAGAGAGAGGGAAAAAGAGAGAGAGAGAGTCCTCCCACGACAGATCTCTAAATAGACTGTCCAGATCAGCTTCCTCTCTCTGAGAAACAGCATCCAAGGTGGATGAGATAGAGGGAAAGAACGAGTTCCTGAGAAAGAGTGATGGAGAGAGAGAGAGAAGGAGAAAGAGAGAGAAAGAGGGGCAGGACATTCCGTCCCGTCCCCCTGTGACCGTGAGCTGTCGTTAGCCGCTTCGCTTTCTAGATTGTGTCCTTACCGCTGGCCGGGAAAAACACAGGCGTCCAACCAATCCCGCTTTGAGGAGGGATGGGAGGGAGGGAGATGGGGAGAGATGCAGGCAGAGGACCGAGCCGTGCCCACCGGTCGTCCCCGGGGAGGGGGGAGCGAGGGGGTGGGAGGCTTTAGGGAGGAGCCGGAGCGAGTGCAGTCATGTGCGGATAACAGAGAAGAAAGGGAAATAAAAGATTAAAGCGCCTCGCAATTCCTTGTCTCATACCATCCTTCTCTCCATATCCACTTCACACCCCTCGGAGGGACAGAATGGTGCGGTCCGCAGCCCGTGAAGGTGGGGGGAGAGACTGGCGTTTGTGATTTCACAGCTCGCGTGTGAATACAGTAGGGGAACGGCTCCTCTTGCTTTTCCCTCTCCGTCATTTGTCTGTCGTTATATTTCAGTTTCTTTTCGTCAGTTGGGTTTCGATAAATGAAGCCAAATAGCGTTTCACAAAAGTGGCGAATGATGGAGGAAGCAGAAAATGTCCTGAAGGCATTAGGGGTGTAACGATACATCGATCTATATCAATACATCAATTCAATGACCAACGGGCCCACAGTAGCAATCCAAAATTAAAACATCGATCAGACATAATACATATTTATAGTGTCACTTTATACTGAAATGGTGGCCTGTTTTTATTCAAGAAACAAGATTGTTTTATATTTAAATGTGAGGTTGAGCTCAGGAAAACAAAAAACGTCAAATGCTACCAGTTGCTTTGTGTGATTTGATATGAATGGACGTGATGGTGTCAAATCAGCATATGATATTGTCTCATATCGATTACCGACTCCTGAACTGAATCGAATGGAGGCCGTATCATAGTGGACTTTGTGATATTGGCAGACATTGAATCGTTGTCCACTGAAGTGATATCATATTGTTGCAAAACCTGTGATTCACACCCCTAGAAGGCATTAAGTTTATTTATCAGTGAAGGAGTGCGTGAGCATGTGAAAATATCCTTTCATCCTAAAGGAGTACATTGTCTTTCTCCCGGTAAAAAGGGTCTCAGCTGCACCTGCTGTCCAAAGTACCATCAGAACCCACATCAAAGTGCAAGAGGTGTGTGTGTGTGAGGTGGGGTGTGTGTGTACCGTATGTGTGTGTTCAGTGAACCTTGCATCCACAATCTATTTCTGTTCATGCCACTAATCGGCATACGTGTGAACATCTGTGTCAGCACCATATACAGAACTCACTCCAAATGCGTTATTCTACAGCCACACTCTGATGCTTCCTCAGAAAACAACTATACCCATAATGCACCATCAACAGCCATGTCCAGTTACTCCCTTAAAGAACTACAATAACCACAATGTACCATCAACACAGCCACACCCAGTTCCTCGCTCAGAGAACTACTCTACCCATAATGCAACCTCAGTCACAAGCAGTTACTTTCTCAGAGAACTGCTCGTCCCACAACACACCATTAACAGCCACACCCAGTTACTCCCTAAGAGAACTATTCTACCCATAATGCAGCCCAAGCCAACAACATCCAGTAAATCACACAGAAAATATATCTACCCATAAAGCACCATCAACTGCCAAATGCTATTACTCCCTCATTGAACTACAACACCCATAAAGCACCATTAACAGCCACACGCTGTTACTGCCTCAGTGAATTACAACACCCATACTGCACTTACTCCCTCAGGGAACTACAATACTCATAACACAACACCAGCACACTGGTACACCCTCAAAGAACTACAATACCCATAACAGGCCGGTGAAGTACAACACCCACCATAAAACAGACATGACTAGCTACTCCCTCAGAGAACTACAATAACCATAATATACCATAAATCAGACAGAACTAGTTACTCCCTCAGAGAACTACAACACCCATAACATACCATGAACAGCAACACTCTGGAGCAACCTCAGAGAACTACAATCCTCAAAGCACACCATAAACAGCCACGCCCTGCTACTCCCACAGTGAACTACAACGTCCATAATGTACCATAAAACAGTCACACTCCATTACCTATTATTCCTTAAGAGAACTAACCTACCCATAACCACAGCCCGATAACCCTGTTACTTCCCATAATGCACCACAAACCACCCATACACACCACAAACAGCCAAATCCTGTTACAGATGACTAACCTACACATAATGTACCACAAACTACCACAACCTGGGGTGCGTCTTCCGAAACATAGTGTACATAATAGCTGTACATAAACAAGTAACATAATGTTACTAATGTAGTTAGCAATACGTTGGCAACTACGTTTTTGGGAAACGCACCCTTGGTTGTTTATCACTACAAAAAAAACTAATGAGGTACTTCTTGATGAGAACATTCCTGCTAACTTACCTTACCTTAACTTACTTGCCTTACCAATACGAACTTGCTGTAACTCACAAGGACATACGACACACCAGCTGTAGATTGAGATGTGAAGATATTCTTGCTTTGGCACCGTCCTGTATGTCCAGCTGATTGCCTCAGCAATATTTATTGTAATGTAAACATATTTGTTAAACCTGAGATTGTCTCAAGACAATGTCCAGTATATGTTATTAAACAATGTTTTGGATATTTTTCTCCAATAAAGATTATATTTGTTCCTCCAATAAATATTACAAAGTATTTCTTACCATGTCCATTATTTCAACTCTGGCTACACGTTATGCCTTACTGCTATAACAGTTAAACTACATATGTGTGTTCACAAGCCAGCCAGATGGGAAATTTCAATTGAACTGACCTTTGAACAAATATGCCAAAAAAACGCTGTTGGCTGGTGCCATTGCAATCAATCATGGGACCACGTCTCTTTGGCGGGGAGGCAAATGATGCTTCTTTGTGAGTTGGCTAGAGCAAGAACAACATTCAGGTCCCTTAACACAGCCACACCCAGTTTCTCCCTCAGAGAACTACCTTACCCATAATCCATACTATACTGATAACAGCCACACCAGTTACAGCTTCAGAGAACAACCCTACCCATAATGCATCATTAAGAATTCTATTCATAAAGCATTGTAAACAGGCACATTCAGAGAACTACATGAATAATGCACCACATGATCACACCCTGTTACTCTGAGAACTACCCTACCCATAATGCAACATAGTCCACCCTACTGGTAACACATCGTAAACAGCCAACCATACCGTACCCATAATGCATGAAGAACCACAGTACCCACGACACATCGTAAACAGCCAAACCCATTTACTCTTTCTAAGAACTAACCTAACCCTAATGCAGAGAACTACACTATCCATAATGCCCCACTAACAGCTGCGCCTTGTTACCTCCATACAGAACCTCTCTACCCATAATGCACCATAAACAGTCCCTCCCCATTATTTCTTCAGAGAACTACCCACCCATAATAGATCATAAACAACCCTAACCATAATGCACCATAAACAGCCACACCCTGTTAATCCCTCAAAGAACTAACCCATCCATAATGCACCTCACGCTGCTACACCCTGTTACTTATTCAAAACAGTACCATAGCCATAATCCATCATAAACAACCCTACCCATAATGCATCGTAAATAGCCACACCCTGTTACTCCATCAGAGAAATACCCTACCCATAATGCACCATATACACAGGCATGAGTAATCCTTTCTTCAAAGTACAGAAACAAACATAAAATCTACTTAATGCAGGTTGTATAAGACACATTTAAGCCTTTGTTTATTCTTAAACACATACAAGAATCACACACTTAAATACAATCAGACATGCTTAAATACAAGCTCATATAATAGTGATTTTTGCACCAATATTAATATTAGCAGATGGATGATGGAGGAAGAATTAATACGGGGCCAGTGGCAGTTAAACAGCTCTGATATTCCAGCTCTGCCCATGTCAGGCACTAAATCAGCGTCTTACACACTTCAGTTCGCTTCACCATGACGCCATCTGCTGGATGCTGCTGTTTCTCACATGATAAACCCTGAAAATGGCAAACGTAAAGCTTTGAACACAAGATTGCATGTGACCTCTGCATTTGATCCATCCGTGAAGGAGCAGTGGGCGGTGCTTGGGGCGGGACCTTACTCATGAGTACCTCAGTAGTACCTTTACTGGTCTGGGATTTGAACCAGAGACGCTGAAAACTGCCCAACTTAAAAGCCACTTATGCAGTTTTCACAAAGATTCTGACATTCACATATGTTTTCTTGTGTATGATTTGGTCCTAGATAAGAACACTATATATAATATTATTTAAAGAACAAAACAATTTTAAATATTGGTTAAGTCCCATTGTCACACGGAAAGAAATCCTTATCTTCTACCCAAAGCAGTACAAAAATACAAATCCTTCTGTTGTTATTCACAAGCTTACAGTATATGTGTAGGAATATGATGAAAGTACAGCTCTGTCTGCGTCACTTGCTACCAGAAAACCCATCAGCTATCTACGGTTACAACACACACACACACATCTACACATTCAGATACACTTCCACACTAATATGCATGAGCCTGCATGGAACACACACTACAAAGATGCACTGAGACACACACACACACACACACACGAAACACTGTGTGCCTTTAATCCATGCTGAAACAATGAGATGTGACTATGTGAGAGAACATATATGTGTGCTTCCTTCCGACACAGAGACAAAGAAAGAGGGGTGAGACCAAGGGAGAGAGAGAGAAAGAGAGAGAGAGAGTGAGAGAGACAGAGAGAGAGAGACAGAGAGAGAAGAGAGCAGATGGCTTTCCTCCTTTTTCACTCAGTTGGCATGATGTTGTGGGCAGCACCACTGCCTGCTTATGAGAGCCAAGATACGGAGAGAGAGAAGATGGCAATACCAAGAGTACAGATAAAAAGCAACACACACTCTCACACTCACACACACCAGTCTCAAACTGTGCAGGATATACTATGATCAGCAGTAAGGGGTTTAGTTTGTCTTTGAGGTACTCGTGCTGGTCCCCCCAATCCCCTTCTGCTCCATGTGTCATATCACTGCATATTTAGAGAGTACAAAATCACTGAATTTGGGCATCGGGAGTAGAACATGATATATGAACAAGTGTAGAAGTGTAGAATTCAACAGTAACATACAAATAATAGATACAAAATACATACAAAAAATATTTTTGTACAACATCTCAGTAACTTTTGTTAAATTTGAAATGAAAGTCAGTAAAAATGACTACTTTCCCTGAGTAAAACATAAAATCAATTGTGTTGACTAAAGCTGTTTGACTAAAGAATTTCAAAAGAAGGACAGATATTTTTCAAGGCATCGGGATGTGTGTTTGTGTGTGTGTGTATAAGGCCAGACAGATGGCATCACTAGTGTAATCCATGAGTCACCCCCATCACCCTTTCCTCACATAGTGACAAACACACACACACACACACACACAATCAACAGACACTCTGCTGGAATTTCATTAAAAGAGTGATTTTTTTCACATAACTGAATTCTGCAGACATATTCTGCAGACACTCTGACTCCAGAACCCTTAAGTGAAATGTGATATTTGTGATTTCATGCAATTTCAGCTACCCAAAAAAACAACAAAACATGTCAAAGTAGTAGGCAGTTATTGTGTAAAGGCTTCTGACAAATTACCCACCATTTTTCGACACCAGCACTACAAAAAAAAACAAGCACCTTTGGTGTCTCCAACCTTCAAGGCCCTTCGGAGAACTGTAAGATCTCAGTCACTAAATGTATGTAAATATATGTAAATTTATTCTAATATATTCTCCAGCATCCACATATGGACCAGTGCTTCAGAAATATGACATAACACACAAAAAACAACTATATGCAATACAAAAAACACAATACAAAAATCAAAGGACAGAGAAGTCCAGCCACTGAGCCAGCAGCACGCCAACGTCCTTCATCCTGACTGACCTTTACATCAACACAGCAGGCTTCAGTGACATCAAATATCAGCAGATTACTTTCAATATCATGATATTTAAGGCTCCGCCATTAAACTTGTTTGGGCAGGTAGATCCCTATCTCTCTGCTTGGTGCTAATATTAAACCTAAGAATTGAGTAATTCATGCTAATAAAATCCAGCAGCTATTAAAATATTGGCCTGTTTGTTTCTACTCTGTTTCTACTGTGTATATGATAATGTGGCATTAGCTTCAAAAAAAAAAAAACGGGATAACAGCAACACTTACAGATTAGCAAAGTTTTAGCATAAAATATGAAAGGAAGTGACAGAGGAACTACAAAGTAGCATTAGCCACCATGGAACATTAGCATTATGTGTTAGCACGAGCTTAATTCCAAGAACAGAAATGTCCATTAGCCAAAAATAGAAAAGATGGTCTTCAGAAAGTAACAATTCTTCCAGGTTTTGTTCCAAACCCACTCAATTCAGAAGAGGCTAAATTAGCTAATAATGACTAAAAGGAGGTAAAGTCAGAATTTAAACATTAGCCGTTACTAATTGTTAACAATGTTAACACTTCAAATAGCTGGGTCCGTGAACTGTAGGGTTCTAACTGCCTTAGAACTTTTGTCAGTTGAATATTTCATGTTTTAAGACAGTCGATTGTTGCGAGCTTTGATGATGCAGAACTCTGCTCTCAAGCACTACGGCTCACACTTCAACCTTGTTCTTTATTTTCCTCGTGAATTTGGGGAAATAATCAGACAGGCAGCACATGTCTGTTTGAATCCAGCTCTTATAGCATAATTTTTGGCTCCATACTTCAGACTTCCTCACAGACACTGGTCAGGCTTCTGCTGTACCAAGCGTCCTACTGGAATTTGTAGATACCTCACTGACACGTCCTCTCTTTTGTAAGCTTCTATTGCCATGCAAGTGACTGAACAAATCTTTCACCATTTACAGTTGACTCACGGTCGCCAGTTCTAGTCTCAGACCGGCAAAGGTACCATTGAGGTCCTCATGAGCAAGGTACCATCCCCAAACACTGCTCCCTGGGCGCTGCAAGTCAGCTGCCCACTGCTTCTTCACGGATGGGTCAAATCAGAGGTCAGCTTTTGTTGTGGTGCACTATGTGCTGTGCTGCGTTCACAATGACAAATAATCACTCACTTAAATTCACATTCCCTTAAGTAAACAGGTAGAAAAACGTACATTTACCTTCTACAGTCACGGAGTAGATATTTAGTGACTGCAAATAGTAAATGTACCTTTAAAAAGCTGTGAATGACACACACTTATACAAACTTTTATATGCTTTACAACATAAGCATTCAAGAATAGAATATGTTTTACAGAATCCAAAGAGTAAAATGATGAATACAATACTTATTGTAAAGCAATCCAATAAAACATTATTTTATCGTTCTTTGAAAACCCAATGTAGTGTGAAATAACAAAGTTTTTTAAAAAATCATTCAGCGGGAAAATGCAAAACAGTGCCCCTAAGGTCACAAAATCCAGTGGTCACAGAATGGTCATGGTCATGTCAACACCAGACATTTCAAAAAATGACTTTAGTTCATGCTTTCCTAAGTGCAACACCAAAGATGCAGAATGTGTTATTAAAATAAATGTTGGCATTTTTAGTGTTCTAATAAGAGCTGTAGATGGTAATGTTAGGCTCCGAACAACAACATAAGAAGCAAATAAATAGACAGACAGACAGACAGAAGCAGCTCCTCTGTATACAGCATGATAGCAGTATGTGTGTGTGTGTGTGTGTGTGTGTGTGTGTGTGTGTGTGTGTGGACATGTATTTATCGCATTGTGGGGACCTTTTTGTCCCCTAAAATCACTTTTATCTGTTTTTTGGGGCTTTGTGGGGACATCTGAGAGGTCCCCATGAGGAGAAATGACTTTATAGAAAATGTGCTTGTTTTATTTGAGAAACTAAAAGAGGTAAAAGATGTGCATTTGGTTACTGAGGTTAAGGTTAGGGTTAGGATTAGGTGTAGGTGTAAAATTATGTACTTTAGTTATTATGGGAATCTATGGAAGGACCTCACAAAGATAGTAATACAAGACTGTGTGTGTGTGTGTGTGTGTGTTACGGGGCTAAACTGGGAGGAAGTGAAGCTTCAGTTTTGACGCTACGTGGGCAGAACTATTCCAGCTATTTCCAGAACATCGTGCTGCTTCTTCTCCTCGTCTCCTGTTTGTAGCTTCACGTCCCCATGGTAACCAGTCACTTCACAACAAAAGGCTGGGGCGTTGCCGCAACGACAAGCAGACCCAGGGGGCACTGCAGTCGACTGCTTGGGGCCTCGGACCCCTAGAGGTGCAGGCACGAGACAATAACTTTACAGCTCTACACACACACACACACACACACACACACTCTCTCTCTCTCTCTCTCTCTCTCTCACGCACACTCCTGCTTTCTCTCTCTTACACACGCACACTCACACTCACCTTCTCTCTCCCTGTCTCACAAACAAACACACACATTGCCTTTTTATGGGGCATTTCTATTGAGCCACACTACTGACCCCACCCTCCAACCTTAATATTGGGGAATCACTTGCCTCTTCTTTATTATTCAGTTAAATCCTGCATTCTGAGTAAAATGTACTTTTCTTTTTATGAAAGGATGGGTCTGCGCGTATTTGGCAACACAAAATCAGAAAGACAGGGAGAGATGTCGTGTTTCTTTTACACACAGATCATTTTAACCAACACAGAAACTAGAACTCTGCACACACATTTCAAACTCTTAGCATGTATGATTTCCACTTTCTTTTGAAATACTGGATGTGCTAACTTGAGAACAGCAGTCCAGCCCGGTAATCATGACACACACACACAAATTTTTAGAACACCAAGTTTGAACCTTTATGTTCTTCCACTCAGCGCTGCATGATAAATGATTTCACCATTGCCATTGTGATGTGAACATGTGCAAGAGTCAAACTGGTGGATGTGTCAAACATCATAAAAAAGGAATCTCACCCAGTTCTCATCTTCCAGCACTAATCTACAAGAGATGTCTTTATGTTCTTAACACCATGCATTCAGATTTAAGACTTCTTGGATAAGGTTCAAGAAAATATAGTTATCATAAAGTTATATTCCGACTTGTTTCCACAACGTTTGCCAAACCAATATGTGGACACTGACAATCTGCAGTGGCAGAGAAGAAGAAGCAAAAGAAGAATGCAGATACATGCACCTAGACATTCACCCTAAACTTTATTTTAGGATGAATTCTTTACAAGAGCCTGCCTTCTGGTTAAAAGGAATCCTGGAATATGTACTGCAATGTCAATGTTTTATAATATCCAGCGGCTGTAACTAAAATGCTCTAATACTCTTCATTATTGTTAGAATATTCTACTGTTCGCTGATCTGAAAGCAGATCTAAAAACAAAAGGCTGAGCAACAGGCTTAATGGACCACACAGGAAATCATGGTGTGAGTGTGCAGCATTATCTTTCTCTCCCACACAAGAACTGACTCCTATTGTCCTTAATGACCTTAAATAATTATTGGCTGCGATGAAAAGCTAAAATGAAGGGCTCCGTTATAATAGGGATTAAGTTAATCTGGTGGCCGCATTAAGGCCTGCCTCCTCTAGCTCTCCCTGCTGCCCTTTTTGGCTCCTCCACGCTTCATTTAGTGATTTTAAAGGAAGGATGTGGATGAAGGGAAACAGCAGAATAAAGGAGGAACATATTTATGTATATATTTTTTTATACTTATTCCTTACTTTTTAGTTTATGGTAAAGTTTCTTTAACTTAATCTGTTTAATTTCTGAATCTCTATTCTTGATTTGTACAGTTAGGAGCGAACAGGGCACATCTCACTACATGTTGTATTTGCAAAACTGTGCATGTGACGAATGAAAAAATCTTCAATCCTGAAAGCCAAATCCTCCTGTATGTGTAATAAAGAGATGAAATGGAATTTTAAAAATTCAAAGTCAAAATAAACTTTGTCATCTCTGCTATATACTGTACAGATATACAGAGAGACGAGACGACGTGGCTCCAGTTTTCACAGTGCAACAGAAACAGGGAACAAGGAACAAATAGGGCATATAGAATAACAAACTACAAAGACTGGAGCTGGCATTGTCCCTGCTAGCAAGGTAACAACGGAAGAAAAAAGTTTTTAAGACTCGATGACTACTCATGTGGAAGAAAATTGCTTTTGCAAGAATATCAGGTGCCATTTAGAATGATGATGACGACGATGCACATAAAACATAAGGCAGCAGTTCTTTGCCGAAAACCTTAATCCGAACCGGGAAAAAAGATGGAATCTCAGTGAGATAAAATATTCTGCATTATGCATTTTTTTAGCACTAATATAACTGCAGACCAACAGGTTGAGAGCCTCGTAACCTTTCTGTCTGATGATGCGTGGATGTAGTGGCAAAGCGCTACAAACAACGCTAGCTGTTAGAGTAAAGAAGTGTGGGCGAAAAACACTGCACAAACATACACAGGCACGAGCAGATGCACACATGATCCAGGTTCCCCGTCTTACCTGGACATTGGCCCCAGTCACCATCCCTCCGCTCATGGATCAGAGTGGCGGGGCTTCGGGCCCAGCACTCACTGTGAGGTCCGGAATGAAAGAAAAAGAAAGAGGGAGTGGATGGACAGATCTGGTGTAAAGGGGAGACCGCGAGAGGATTAGAGTGCACCGGGCTGGAGGTATTAGCACACTGCGATATCACACACACATACATACACACGCACGCACACACACACACACATACAGAAAAAAATCGCTTAGAGGATTAAGTGGCTAGAAATAGTGAAGTCATCTCAACTGACCCAGAATCAGGCCTTAGTTTGAGGAACTGCAACACACATATATGCAAATACACACATACACACACAGGCATAAACACACATAGAGGAAAGGGGATGTCCCAAAAATCCCCGACAGAATTCGAGAGCAGATGCAGAGTGTGTGTGTGTGTCTGTGTGTGTGTGTGCGTGTGTGTGTGTAAGGGTAAATCTCCTCCTAAGCCGTCTTGAGGTGAAGTTCTGGCATTGGGAAGCAACATGGAGCATCGGAGTCCTGACATACCACCACACACCAGCTCCTCGTACTTGTCTTACTCTGCGACAGATTAATCTCAGACTAAAACTGAGAATCAAAAAAAGGATTAATGCTTGGCTATGGATTAATGTTGTTTACGTGTTATGGAATATCTACCTTCACTCTTATTTGGCGTCCAAATAACAGTCAGGAATTGTATGGCTTACGATCAAACGGGTTCTAAATGAATGAATGAATGAATGAATGAATGAATGAATGTAAGACTTTTTCATGTGGTAAACCCTCCAAGTCTAGTCTACATGATACATGTGCATGAAAGGATTAGGCCAATCTATTGTTATGTGAAAACAAAGCGGATACGTATGTTGCTTAATCAACAGAACAGTCCCTCCCATTACAGCCTGAACGATACAGCAGTGTTTATAATGGATGATAAACAGCAAAATAAAAAAGGAAACAGGGAGACAGATGATGGATTCTTTAGTGTAAATCGGGAGTTCCCTATTTTTTTTCTGTGGGGCCCCAATCTTTTGTAGAGTTTCCTCCTTTCTTCTCATCTGATATTACAATACCCCCTTTCTCCTCTTCCGCATCCTTTTATTTGCATCTTTCAGCCACTAAAGTCTGCTTTTAAATGGCTTTTCACATACGTGTGAGCTGCCTCGGTGGAAAGGCTATTTTTTCTCCATAAACCAAGCTTCAGTCAGATAAGTGAGTGATTATTTGTCATTGTGAACACACCACAACACAGCACACAGTGAATCGCAACGAAATCTGACCTTTGCATTTGACCCATCCGTGAAGGACCAGTGGGCAGCTGACATGGACAGCGCCTGGGGAGCAGTGCTTGGGGACGGTAACTTGCTCATGAGTGCCTCATTGGTATCTTTACCGGTCTGGGACTTGAACCAGCGACCCGACGATGACAAGGCCAACTCCCTAACCGATTCTGCTACCAACTGCTAACGCTGGAGCAGAAACTTTTTCATATGCTTTATTTGTGTTAAAGCAAAACAGATCAATTTCCAGATCCAAATCAGGGTTCTAGCTGTTTGTTTTCAATGTTATTCATATTCTTGTCATGCCTCACTTCAGTAGATCTGTACCTCCCACCTTAGGAACCGCCGGCATGATTTATCCACCAGAGGGGGCACTGCAAGTCCACTGCTATAAACACTTGGGTTGTTCAAAGCTGCAACCATTACACCTAAAGTGCCCCAGTTACCAGAATTCTGAACTTGGGTTTGTCTTTCACTTTTTTCCTTGTTTAGTTTGTTAATTAATCATCATTGGCCCGCCGGCCAACCTAACACGCCCGCGCTGAAATCTGATTGGCTTATTTTGCTAAGTAAACCAATCAGGATGCCATTTGTCTAGCACGGGCTACATGAACGCAGTGATCCACACATACGTACGTTCTCTCACTCTGTCATTCTGTCAAGTGCGCGATGCATACGCTACTGTCACGCGTGTAGGCTCCTGTTTGTTTGCTCTAGTTTCCGGGATATTTTATCATCAGGGAGCCGCTACCAATATGCGGGAGACTCCCGGAACTTCCGGGAGACTTGGGACGTCTGATACTCATCTCTTTTTGTGTTTTGTCGCAGAAACCTGTTCACGCCGGGCTCATTCTCTCTGAAAGACAGACCTTCAGAGTTAAGAGTGGGCATCTGCATTTATTCCTACAGATTTAGGGGTTATTTTACAAGCTTATTTTTTTCAGTAGATAATATCTCACAAAAATAATTTACGACAAACACAATTCTTTTAAACTGCATATTCACGTTACCTCTTAGCCACTTTACTGGTCCCAGGGCCGGTAAAGTTACCACTGAGGTACTCATGAGCAAGGTCGCGTCCCCAAGCATTGCTCCCGGGTGCGTGTTAGCTGCCCACTGCTCTTTCATGGATGGGTTAAATGCAGAGTTCACATTTCGTTGTGGTGCACTGTGTGCTGTGCTGTGTTCACAATGACAATCACTCACTCACGAGCTGTAAAATATGTGGTGTTTCTAAAAAAAACATGGGATATATTGTTTAAATATCAATCTTTGAAGAAAATTCAGAATTTAAATATTGAAATTGTAATCCGTCTTTAAAAAATCCTACATCGGTCAATCTCTATGTAGGTCCAATCCTCTTAAACCACTCATGCCTCCATGAACTGCACCAATTAAGCTGTTCTTTAAAGCTCTGACCAGCCGCACAGGTTCCAAATCAATAGTAAAGCAATAACCAGCCAATGACCATCATGAATCAGCTTAAACTCGGACCAGACTTTAAGCCCTTACCAAAACCTTAAGTCAATACAGACCACTCATGTTACGACACCAACTCTGTCTGATATTATCAGTTGAGAGATTATCAAGGTCTTAGACAGGCAAGTTCAAAAGCAAGCCATGGCGATGATAGCTGTAGATTGCATATCACTTTGCAATCCGGACATCGAATCGATAACAGCCTGAGGGACCGAGATTTATACAATCTGACCCGGCTTTCAGTTTACACCAGTACAGCGGAATGCTTGGTTAGTAATGGAGTGTGAAAATATCTGATTTCTTACAAATAATTCAGAGAAAAAAATCAGTTAACAGCAAGAGAATATTTGGGGCAGCCAGTGAGTATTTACCCTTTAAAAATCTGCATTTGTGAAGTTACCACCCATTATGATGTCTGAACAAAAGTTAGTTTTTTGGCGGTATTCTTCATGTCTAAGCTATACTGTATACTGTATATTATTATCCCATATACAAAATAATAATTAAAAAAACTCTCAGATGAGTGTAGACATGTCCTGCAGGTGATTTTGTCGTCCACTGTTTTGTTAGCAAATCAATCTATTTTAGGACACAGCATGTCAGGATTCGATGAGTAATTTGTATTCTTTTTAATGATTCACGTTTACAACATTTACAGCCTCATCAAGAGCCACTTTCTTTTTTTAATTTCAGGGACAGTCTCCCTGAGAGCAACTTAAGGTCAAAGGTCTTTCTCAGGGAGCCAGTGACGGTAACACCAGAGCTAGGACTTGAATCCACAACCTCTTGGTTCAGAAGCAAGTGTTCCTACCACTAGGCCAAACTGAAACTAGCTAAACTAAAAGGCACGTTCCTAACAAAGATGACCTGAGAAGAAGCATCTTGCTGTATTTTTGTCAAAAATATTCATCTTCAAAATCTGAGTATAAGTTATTGTCCTCCTCTTGTCCACCTTTTCACACACAATAACCCCACAGCAAATGAAATATGGCAAATGCAGTGAGCAGAAGGAGGTGAATCAGGAAAGCAAACATCGACCCAGAGCCAGATGATGTGGTTCAGGAGATTATTTAAATTAAGGTCTCGCACCTGAGTCTCATTTTAACAAACCATGGCACACTTGAGCTGCACTATGTGAGGCTCGTGAATGATGGCCATGCTTAGAAAACACCATTAGGCCATTTCCAGCTATTCTCACACGGATTTCTTGCATTTTAGAGGGTCATAATGGCAACTTTAAAATTTTCTAACAGAAATCGGTAAACCTTGATAAAAAATAGTCTGATTCCAATTAAATCATCACATTTTCCAAATGGCTTCTGTTAATTTTCCACCAGAGTTGCAAAACAAAAGTAATTTTGTGCCATTTTAAAGCATTTTAAACATCAGTTACCAGGTGTACCCCATTATTTAAGGGGCAGTTGGTGGCGTAACGGTAGGGTGTTAGCCCCGTGATCAGAAGGTCGCAGGTTTGATTCCAGGGCCGGTAAAGTTACCACTGCTCTCCCGGCGCTTGTTAGCTGCCCACTGCTCCTTCATGGATGGGTCAAATGCAGAGGTCACATTTTGTTGTGCAGTAATCATGTCTACCTTTATGAGCTGACCAAAATAAAAGAGTAAACTTTATGGAGGCAAGTTTGCTTCCCAAAATTTACAAGTGACGTCCTGTCAACATTGGGAAAGATGTCAAACGCTCCTGTTCAAAGCGACTGACAGAAAGAGAGAGAGACTGAAAGAGAGAGAGAGAATTCCGTTCTCTCTTCCACAGAAGAAATTGTGTTCACGCTGAAGGTCTCCAGGGGAAACGAGTATCGACAAGCCTTCACACTTAACTTGTCGGGGGAAGTGTCTGCGTCCCCTCACTTCCAGACACAACCCCGGCTGGCATGCTTTACCGCTAGCTTTCATCCCTGCAAATTAGCATCCGCCAGGTTTTCATTAATATTAACAGGCGTGTGGAAGTGGAGACAGCGCTGTGGCATTTGCTCACGAGAACCAAACCATTTCCCCTCCCGGTTGTCAGACACGAGTAGCGCCAGCCGAGTTATCTCCCCCTACCGACTTAAAATGAATAATGTATCAAAACATTGGGCAGGGGGAAGGGGGTAGTCAGGCACATTATTCAAGATGGCCTGGGGCTTTTGAGAAGTGGGGGGATCATTAAGTCTGGGTTTGATTTCCATATTTTCAATTTTGGAGGGAGGTGATGGTTTTTGACCCTCAACTCTTCAATCCTCTTTGAGGGAAAATAGAAGAGGTTTTTCAGTTTCTCTGTTTATGTTTTGGGTTTCTAGAAAGAATGGTTATTTGCAGATATATAATTTTCACATGTTTGCATTTTCAAATGATCGAAACAGGCCTCAGAAAACCGATTTGATGTCTGATGGGATTTTTGTATTTATACTGTTACCAGTATATACTGTGACCCAGTAATGGGATTGGACAATATGGCCTCAAATAAATATCACAATTAATTGAAAATGTTAATCATTTATTTTCATCAATCAACAAAATGCAGTGAATGAACAAAAGAGAAATCTAAATCAAATCAGTATTTGGTGTTACTACCTCTTACCTTCAAACCAGCATCAATTCTTATAGGTACACTTGCACAAAGTCAGGGATTTTGTAGGATTATAGTCATTATATTATTTTGTAGTCATTATATTATTTTGTAGGATTATAGGATTATAGATCTGTGGTTAGTTCTCCAAGATGATGTTTGGAACAACCTACCAGCCGAGTTCCTTCAAAAACTGTGCAAGTGAACCTAGAAGAATTGATGCTGTTTTGAAGGCAAAGGGTGGTCACACCAAATATTGATTTGATTTAGATTTCTCTTTTGTTCATTCACTGCATTTTGTTGATTGATGAAAAGAAATGATTAACACTTCCATTTTTGAAAGCATTCTTTGTTTACAGCATTTTCCACACCTGCCTAAAACTTTTGCACAGTACTGTATCTTCTGTATCTACTGTAAACTCTGGGGAAGGTATTAAGAGAATTTATAAAAAATTATAAATATATATTATATATATACTTATTTGTATTTATATATTTGCTTACCTGTGTGCCTGTAGGACATGGAGTACTGGGAGGCACGCCTGCCTCGCTCTCTATGCACATGTATATAGTAGAGATGACAAAGTTTACTGTGACTTTGACTTAGATTAGAGGCTCTGAATGACGGATTTAATTCATTTTCAATTAACTGCCCAGCCCTACCTGTTACCTGCAAAGCTGTTTTATGACAGTGTGTCTGCTGGGCAGAAAAAAATCAATCAGAAAGTAAAGCTCCTCTGTCTCTGGCCACCCCCACAATGCTGAGGAGCTGGCCATATAAAGATGTCATTTAGCAATATACTGTGATGGATGAGGCCAAAAGTCAAGGACCTGACTTGTCGAGGCTGGATCAAGTGCAAAGCCAGTTCACCAACTGGTTATTTAGCAATGAAGGACTTGGAAATTTGGGACACAAGGGAACATGGAAATGTTACGGAGGAAACAACTCTGAGCAAATGTGGTTAAAGCAATATGGCAAAGTTGAAGCCGAGTGGACGGCACTGTAGAGTCATTGTGTGGGCTGAATGAACCGATGCAAGCAGACAGCGTGAGGCCCAAACGAGCGGAAAGGACACGGAACGAGGTTCTCCCCGCTCTAGACGAAAGCTGGCACGGTCGCGACAACAAAGCAGCGCAAATGGAAAATGACACTATCACCAGTGTATTCAGATTTCTGTCAGTTCCAGGAAGAGAGGCCTGACTGCTCATAGTTGGGTCTTTATGCACTTGGACACATCGCAGACAACAGATTTTTACATTCTTCAGAACTTTCTGACCTTATTTACCCCTCGTTTTCTTCTTTTCGCCTCTTCTTCTCACCCACCACATGTAATGCAAATATAATATTAGAAAGGACTCATATAACAAATAAAAGCATGTAAAAAATATAAATCATAAAAATAGGCCAAAACTTCACCCTAATAACACAAAAAAAGATCAAAGGTGGACTGATGGCACTGTTATTTTAATAATTGGAAGAGATAATATTATTTTGGCTAGTATTAATTTTCTCCACACACATAATACATAAGCAAAGATTTTTATTTGTATTTAGCTGTGACCTACAGAGATCTTTTTTTTTTTACACTTAAATTATAATCCCACACAGTACAGACTTCGTGAACTATCCTGTGTCTGTTACACAGTATGGCCAATATTATTTTATATTATAATATTAGCTTATTTTATATTTACAATAAATATTAGCTATTCATTTACAATCCGAACCACTTAATCCCAGCAGGGGTACGTGGGGGGACTGGAGGCGATCTAACTTGCGGGCGCAATACCAACCCTGGGTAGGCGCCAACACACCGTGGGACACAATATTATTTTATATATTTTTTAAAATATTTATAATTACAATATTATTTTATATTAATTCTTTTCAAAGAATTTGACAGATTTGAAAAATAAATATCTTCACTTACATTTGTTATGTGTAGTGTTATAGTATGTTTTCATAAAGAATGATATGTTTAGATAATAAAAGTGTATAAAAACAAAAGGCTGAAAGTAGTTGCATTATTTTCCCTATTATGGAAAATATACAGCGCCATGAATCTGGGTAATTAGTCATATATCGATGACACATATTAAAGGAAGCAGAAGAATGGCTGGGGAGTTGGGTTCCACATCGGAAGGTTGGTCGGTTCAAATCCATGACTGGTAAAAGGTACCACTGAGGTACCACTGTGAGTGCGTACCGCCCCCAAGCACTGCTGCTACCAAAGCGCTCTATGTATTATCGGGTTGCCCCCACACCCTACAGTAGGATTTAATCATATTAATTTTGTTCCACGAACCATTTTTGTTACAGTTCTTTCATTACACCAGAGCGCATTTCCATTTCCTAATGACACGGACAGTCTTCCTGGTGCAAATTGGGGATAATTTGAATTAGAATTAAGAATTCCAAAAACACTGACATGTACAATGATTCTCAATTACAATACTTTTAATACTAATATATCTGTATTTCATTTGCATATGAGATATTCATAAGAGATCACAGCATCACAACACTGTCATTGTGTGATAATCTGCCACTAGGCCAACAATATGTCACTCTGACAAGCCCATTGTGTACAAGATGCTGTATTCTCTGTAGCACATGGACCAAAATAAATGTAGCCCGTGTTACCCATGATAGCCCCATTATCAGTAGAGAGGCACATGAATTATACATGTTTTATCCAAGACAACAAACATGAGACTAATTAAAGAAAAGAGAGAGGCCCACACTTTGCACAGGAGTGATAGGAATCAGATCAAAGCGACACAATTAAGACAAAATTGTCAGTATATAATGCGATATAATTCCTAATCCTTCTGGGAATTCCCTTGCAATCCAAACTATAAAGTGCTTGTTTAGCAGGTACTGCTCCACCCTGAGTCGCCGGGTGTGACGGCTGGGGTGGGATAAATTGAGGAGAAAAAGTTGATTTGAGAAGCCGCACCAATCGGATTACTCCAACAATAGGCAGGCCGACTGCTGGAACCGGACCGGATCTGTAACTGGATTACGCCTCGCAACATGCAGATTGTGTTATGAAAGCAAGTGACTACAGGGGATTCATTATATTATGTCTTAAAAATGAAGAGACTGAAGGAATAAAGTGGGTGCGGGTGTCCAGGGACGGAGAATGGGTGTGTTAACAGAGAATACGAACAACATGAGGCAGAGACAATGGAAGATGTGGGCTAAAAGGAGAGAGAAAAGATAAATAAGTAAAGAAGGAGGAGAACAACAAAAGAATGGAGGCCAGTAGGATGATGTATGAAAGTTGAAATAATTAACAATGGTGAGAGTTACAGAGAAAGAGAGAGAGAGAGAGAGAGAGAGAGAGAGGGGGTTACAGAGGAGGACAAAAGAAGAACGTAGGCTCAATAAGATGACGTGTGAAAAAGTCAAAGTAATTAGAAAGAGAAAGAGAGCGAGAGAGAGAGACGAACAGAGGAGATTGAGAGAGAGAGTTACAGGCTGAAGAACGATTGATAGAAGAGGCAGATAGAGAGAACACAGAGAAAGGGGAGATATAGAGATAGAAAGAGAGAGAGCTTACAGGCTAAAGAGAGACATAAGAGAGAAAGACAGAGACATTCAAGAGAGAGAGAGAGAGAGAGAGAGGAGAGAGAAAGAGAGGAGGGGAGAGAGAGAGAGAGAGAGAGAGAGTGGGAGAGAGGGAGAGAGAAGGGAGGGAGAGGGAGAGAGAGAGAGAGAGGGAGAGCGAGAGAGAGAGAGAGAGAGAGAGAGAGAGAGAGAGAGAGAGAGGGAGAGCGAGAGAGAGAGAGCGGGAGAGAGAGGGGAGAGAGGGAGAGAGAGAGAGAGAGAGAGAGAGAGAGAGAGAGAGAGAGAGATTGTAATTCACAGGTTACAGAGAAACAGATAAGAGAGAGAGAAAGTACAAAAGAAGGTGGGCTCAGCAGCATGATGTATGAAAGAGTGGCAGTAATTAAAGCTTGGAAGAGGAAGGAGAGGAAGAACGGATCCGCTGAGAACTCTCCGGATATGAGCTTTACAATCATTACACTCAGGCAGAAGCTCCTCTCTCTCCCTCGTTTATGAGCCGTGGCACTGTTGAGAGCTCGGCCTTTTACTCTCGCTGCCTCTTCACCTACACAGAGCTCTGAAAATGGACTGAGATGTGAAAATAACAAATAAACAACAAAAGCGCTCTATAATGAAGACAGGAGAAATTTTGGGTGCCTTTTAGCCCGTTATTGGTCCCTAAAAAGACAGCAAAACCTCATATTTTTGTGATGAATGCTTGTATAGAAAAGTTCCTGAATTCATTTGAAAACCTTAAGTTTTAGAGCTGTAGTAATACATCTAGCATCTACAAGAGTCAATGGAAGCACCTGACAAAGGCAGCAAGACGTGTGTGTGTGTGTGTTGTGAACAGGAATTCATTTCTGTTGTTTCTGGCAGCCGAGACACACTCGGAAATATGAGTTATTGTGATTGGTGTCTCAAGGAATGCATGTAATTGGGACTGTCACCATCGATCCTGTCAAAGATGAAAAAGTTCATCTCATCAGGCACGGCTGTCAGAATTATTCTCCCTCTCTCTCACTATTTGTGTCACCTAAATCCTGAGTCCTGCCCTGCTCCGACAGAACTTTCCCATCTCTAAACTTTAATGGAGGCCGTTCACTTTGTGCGAGAAAAAGTGTAAAAGATCAGCTAGACATCAAAAAAATCCATATTAGTTTTTTTTTTTTTTTAATTTACCACAATATTATTTTTTATTACACTATATGATCTGAAACTGTCTAACATGGAGTCATATGATAATTTAGTCATTATTAATGGATGGGAATCAGGCCTGAGGTACTTTACAGATGTACGTAATGAGGCGTCTTAATTGAGCTTCTTAATTACTGCTCTTTCCCTTTATTTGTAAAATCACTTCTCACCATAATATCAAAGAGATAAGAGACCTTCAACCAGTTAACAACAGAGATGAACGTGAAAGTGAGTGGCTGTTTGTCATTGTGAACACACCACAGGAAAGCACATGATGCACCACAGCCGAAATGTGACCTCTGCCCAGGGAGCAGTGCGTGGGGACGGTACCTTGCTCATGAGTACCTCAGTGATAACTTTACCGGCCCCGGATTCGAACCTGCGACCTTATGACCACGGGGCGAAAACCCTACCGTTACGCCACCAACTGTCCCATTTGACCCATCTGTGAAGGAGCAGTACCTCACTGGTACCTTTACCAGTCTGGGATTCAAACCGACCACCTTCTGATCACGGGACAAAGGCCCTAACCGTTACACTATCACCCCCATGTAACAGAAGGGCACAAAACAACACCTTAAAATAAACATCATAGTAATCCTTGTATGGTTTTTGGTTCTGATCCTAATCCAAGATATTTTCTTATTGATACTTGATATTTGGGTTTTAATGAGAAAGGTGCTGAGACATGCAGACATAAAGACTTGCACACATGGCAATAAATTCCTTTTTTCACGCTGGAATGTAATCTTGATATTTATGGGGACACAATGCATGAAAGAGTTTAAAACAAATTCATAAATATTTTAAATACTTATTCAGCAAAACTGTCTCTATTAATCCAACAGCTCCTTCCAGGTCTGTTGAGACATCCCCCGTTCTTTGTGCCTTGTATTTTTATTTCCAAGCTTACAAGCTCAGAACACTGATTTATATCCCCTCACTTTGTCAGTGCAATGGCCGTGTTTCCCTCTGAGAGCTGTTTTATTAGTCCAGGCTGGACATGCCCTTGAGGCTGCAGCATCGGGGATATGAAGTGCAGACCTCTCGCTGTCAGCTCTCTCTACCACACGCTGATAAAGCTCCCATCTCTTGAGCTAATGAGACAGTCAGGACCACAGACTCTAAGAAAGAAGGTGATGCACTTGAGCCAGGGTCAAGAATAATCTATCTTTTGTAAGGATTGTGTTCATGCAGGATGTCACAGAATGGCTATTGGTAGGGATTCACTGATCTGATCCTGATATCAGCTATCGGTCTGGTGATCACTCAAATAGTTAAATCAGACATTGGTAATAATGGGACGATTAATACAGCTGATCTATTGTGTTAAAATACTTGATTGCACTTGATAAACTGAAATGTTTTGGACACACTACCTCTTGACTTGTGATTTACTATGAATAGATGGACGGACTAATTGAGTGACTGATCGATTTTGTTTTACACAGTTAGGGAAGCAATGATTATTAATGATACATTGGTGAACATTGATTTATTAAATGTCATTCCCATTGCATTGATCCAAAATAAAAATATTGATTCAACATCAAGACATCAGTTTCCTCAAAAAGTAAAAACTATCATTAAAAGTGATAGCACAGGCTACTGTGGGCTGTAGCTCAGGAACAAAAATATAATTTTTTATGGAAGTGACTGTAATAAACCAGCATATGATAAAATTCGACTGAAGCGAATATCATATTGTGAAAAAACTTGTGATTTACAGCCTGGTGTTGCCTTCCACAAAAGAATGATCATAGTTTCTTCCACACAATGAAACACACAATGGTACTCAATATTCAGTATCTGCCTACACCCAAGTCCCAGGAATCTGTTTTAGGAGGAGAAGTGTTTTGGAAAACCTCCCCAGACTGGGTCAATACTTCAGATCACAGCAGTAAAAATGTCTGTAGGAGGGGATAAAAGACAATGAGAACAGTTAAAACTGGAGACTAAACGCAGACTCATCCACAGTGTCTAGGGGTTCATAGATCAAATGAGAGTTTTAGTAATAAAAGAGGTGGCATCAAAAACTAAGGGTTGACTGATTATTGAGACATTTAGCTGATTATCGGATTTGGTGTTTAACTTTGATCATAACCGATACTAATTCATTACAAGGTGCTCTACTGTGGCTCTATGCTGTTTGCTCTCGACTGGCTGCTTCATTTAATGTCCTGCCCACAACAGTCTCTAACTGGCTATATGTCACACGAGTAGTAGCCAATCATCGCTAAAGCCTTGTCACTCAAACCACACTCACACACGAGCGCAGCGCGACGCTCTGAAAAGGAGACTAGCAATAGTTAACTAGCAATAATCTACATCAATATCGGCCCTAAAAAAAACAATATTGGTTAACCTCTATCAACGCCAACTTGTAGGCACTTAGTTCAGTTCTGAAGTATGTCTCTCCCTTTAAGAAACACATGCATGATGAAAACATAAATGTGCCTGCACACCCACATATTCCAATTATCCTTTCCAAAATGAGTTCAGCCCTGTAATACAGGACACTTCAGCAAGGCCCCGACATATTTCCTGGCTTCCCTGGATTTCCCTGAGGTAACACTCCCCAAAATCTTATAATGAGCTGAGAAACTCAATAAACTTTGTTTCGGCTGAGAAATTGGGCTGTGATCATCCAGAGCTTTCCACCAGCAGACACTATCTAACACATTTACAGCATCTTTAGCTACTGTGCAGGAGAAAATTCATCTGTGCATGTAGTAATGGCTGTAAGACAAATCCATGTCTAGTTAGATATTCAGCTGGCAGATTATGCTGAGTTTAGCTCAAAGTTCTTGGATCTGCTTTCCTATTTCTCCACAGCTGACTTCATACTGTGAAAAAGGCTGAAAATATTTAGAGCCTCCCTTCAGAGGCACAGCAGTAAGTCAATCTGATGAATGTGATGAACACACATATCAAACTGTGTCCTCAATACTAGACTGGCACACTTATGATCTCATCAGACATTTCAATTGCTAAATATGTTGGGATTCATTCAGTAGAACTGATCAGAAAGCAGAGGAATCTGTCAGGCAGAATATCAGATATCTTTGAAAACAAATCATTAGTATTTGTGCATGTGATGAGGGTGAGTTTCATTTTGACAAATACAAACCAACGATATTCCAGTTACTGGTAACATTCTCAAAGCTTGAAACCTCAAGAGAAGTTATTACTTTATACCGTATACTATATGTAATTATACTTATCATGCATTTCAGATTACACTGACAGTTGTACTCACACCAACTATAACATAATTTGCCCATGTTTGTATCCTCATATCACTGTACTCTACATTCAGATTGTATCAGTTTACCCATATTAATATTCTAATATAACAATATTGATATTACTGTACCTCACATACAGTAAGATACACATAGCTTTACATTTCTGGTAACTACATGTAGATACAGCTGTACTCATTTAGCCATACTCATATCTTTTGTACTCATAGTACCATCTTAATTTCATTTTACTTGTCATTGTACCCACTATACTATACTATACTATACTATACTATACTATACTATACTATACTATACTATACTATACTATACTCGTATCATTCCATTCAAATTAATACACTTAAGTCTTTGTACTGTAATCCCATATGCTCATATCATTGTACTGATGTAATTATACTCATAGCTTTACTCTCATATCACCATGCTTGTATTACTATACTCACTTGAATATTTCACATTATGCGTATCATTTACCCTGGTAACGACACTACACTGTCTTTATACTCATATCTCTGTAGTCCACAACAACACTCATCTCTATCCTCATCCTCAATGCTATACTCATCTCTATCATCACTCCAGTATCATCCGACCATGGAAATCATCTTATCATCATCTTCATTACATTTTACTCGTCCGTACTCATTTTGCTGGATTGCCTTTCCCCTGTAACTATACTCACATAATTGTAGTGTTATCATCCTGTTCTATCTACCACTTTTTATTTTTTATTATTAATTTGCAAGAACAAATTAGTCCAGAGCTCCGGATCCACAGCTGAGGGAGTTAGAATGGGGGCTAAACATAGCTCCAGCACAGACAGAAATGCTTTGAGTTTCCCTCGAGCTAAACAAGATTCTCTGATCCTACCCGAGTGTTCCGGAAGCCTGGGAACCCCTGGCACCATGGAACCGAGAGGCAGTGAAGAAAAAGCTTTAGAATAGCATCTCTGGGAACACACAAGGCTTTATTTGACACATTTTCCTCCTTGAAAACACAGTTATGATTAGACCTGTTGATGGAATGAGCCAAACTGGAAGACAGAAAAACAAACAGCATGTCATCTGCAAATCTGTAAATCCATATCATGTTCTACATCAGACAGAAACGACAAAACCATTGAAACAGCTATAAATCACGAATGCAGCTCTGAATGACATTTATTCATTTGCCCATCCAATGGCTCTTGATCTGATTACCTGGAGGTTACGAGCTGCAATTGATTAGCCTGGTCTTAATGCTCCCATAAGTGCTCCATCTCACCAGGACACCATTAATGAATAAATAGCTCTATAAATAATTCACTGCCGCACTGACACCAGATTGAGGCTTGTCAACAGAACATGGACTCGGGCTGTGTAGCGTTTTAATTCCAAATCTGTATACATTACTAATATGACAGGAGCTGTCCTTGTCAATTACTCTGCTAATTTAGTGATTTACCAGATATATTAACAATTGAGCAATTATTGAGTCTTTATATGATTATGTGGAAACATAGGTATTCGCGTTTCTAATTCTTTATTGTCTCTTCCATTCATAAAATCCATCTGAGTGAACAACCACCCTTTTGTTTTGAATTATTCCTTCATTCATTATCCAAACCGGGGTCCCAACTTATGGGCGCAAGGCGGGGACCAACCCTGGGCAAGTGCAAACACACCACATCACACATTCACACTCTCACTCACACATTTAGAGTCGCTATATTGCAAGCTTTTGGACAGTGGGAGGAAACCGGAGCACCCAGAGGAAACCGATGCGAACACAGAGAGAGCGCGTAAACTCCACACTTCAACCCGGGATCGAACCCAGGACCTTCTTGCTGTGAGGCGACTGCGCTAACCACCGCGCCACCGTGCCGCCTTGTTTTGAACTAATGGCTTCAAATTTATGCATGAAAAATCAAGGCACGTTTTAAAAATGTAGCATTAAACTCTGTCGGTGTAGGTTCTCAGAATTTCAACTATAAATATAACTTTAAAAATAAAACTTATTAAAAGTATTGCAGGCTTCTAAGGTCCTTAAGCAAACAGTATAGGCCTTATTTAAATGTTTTCGTTATAATTCACACTGAACTAAATATAGTAAATATAGATTTCATACAATTTCAAACACAAGTATATGTTTAAGCAATTTTCAAAAAAATGTATTACTATTAAATAACTAGTTAATAGTTAACATTCTTAAGATTTTTTAAGCAATGTTAGACATAACATCCCTTTTTTATTTTTTACTGTTGCTCAAATTCAGAGCAAAATGAAATACAAAAATGGATCAAGTGTAAAATCCAAATGCAAACAATGTGCATTTTTCTGAATACTAAGAGAGTGTTGAGAATGCAAAAAATAACATAGTGACGCATAATAAGTCTGGCATAATTTCTTCCTAAAGCCAGATAAAGGAGGGAAGAGCCAGGGCATCGTGCTCAGTGGGATATCAGTATTAACAGCACTTCTGTAATGTTTGTCATTAAGGGGTCTCTGTTTAATTGAGTGCCTGTATAAAACACTGCAGGCTTGTTCGCTCTCAGATGGCCAGAGCGCTGGTTTCCCATGACTGGCCACTTTATGAGGTGCTGGTAGATTGATGGTGTTGTACATGAGTGAATGCACACACACAAACAAGAATTCTTCTGTTCTCATCACAGACTGCACTGCTGATTATCAGTCTGTATTTTTCCCTTATGGGCAGAATCTGCTTCTCTGTTTCTCTGGGTTCAGACAAAAGGCGACATTCTTCATAGATATGACGAGGGCATGAAACAGGGTGGGGCTCCCCGGCCTCTCTCTCTCGCGCTCACTTGCTCACTCACTCTCTCTCTCTTTCTCTCCCTCCCCCCTTCCCCATCTCTCTCTTCTTCCTTCCCCATATCTGACACGGATTTTAAAGCAAGCAAATGACTCTCCAGTCCATATTCGTCGTATCAAGGATGATCAATATTTCTCTCATCCTTACCCCCCACCCCAAAGACTCCTCTCCTTTATTGTCTCATCCTCCTTTCCCCCTGTGATGCTCCTCAAAGAGCATGCCTGTTGTCTAGGTTACGGACCCCACCCTATCTAGGTGAGGAGAGATCAGTGCATCAGGGAATTTAGCCATGTTTGACCATTTCTCCATTCATCTTTAAAATGGTGAATACAAAAATCAGCAATCAAAATCCTGGAAAAGATGACAAGCACACTGCTTGTGTAAAAATCATCTCCATTTTTGCATTCATATAATGTTTCAAGAAACAAACAAACAAAGAAAGAAATGAACAGCATCAAGTCTACTATCAAAATCTGTGGAATATATCCCATCATATTTTCTTATTTTCTATAGATCTCAAGATACCACCAAATCATCCAATTAATATATTTTTATGTGTAGAAAAAGGTAGGAAAAAAACAAAACAAAGGACCATATACTAAAAGGAAGTGACAACATCATGATTTTTAAAAAATAAAATCAGGCGAACATGTTTTTAACACATTTTTCCATTTTTTTTAACGCAACTATGTACTCTCCTATTACATTAAGGTTACTAATGACCTCGTTTCCATCATTGCATCTACTGCTGTATAAAAATAACACAAAAGACTACAGATGGTGGCGTAACAGTAGGGTGTTTACCCTGTGATCAGAGGGTCGCAGGTTCAAGTCCCAGACCGGTAAAGGTACCACTGAGGTACTCATGAGCAAGGTCCCGTCCCCCAGCACTGCTCCCCGCACACAGCCCATGTTAGCTGCCCGCTGCTCCTTCACGGATGGGTCAAATGCAGAGATCAGATTTCGTTGTGGTGTAGTGTGGTGACAAATAATCACTCTTTTCTTTCTCACTTTCTACATCATTAGATTCTTAGATGAACTTTCACTGGTACTTTGATTGGTTGATTAAATCCAAATAGCATCCAGCATCTGTACTAAAAAAATGAGACTCACAGTGCCCAGATTATGCATAAGACAATGTTTCAATTAAACAGCCAAACACCTCATTTCTCTCATTGTACCTATTGTTTCATATAATTACACTATATAGAAAATATTGAAATTGTTAGCTTTTCAATGATAGAATTACGACTTAAATCAAGAAAAATAAATCAAAATATATTTTATACTTAAGTCTTCTTTTGTATTTGTGGTGATAAAAATGCTCAGGTATGAATGACCATCTAAATAGAATCCAGGGTTAGCCCCAACTGTCTGTGTGACTGTATCCAAACCCATCATCAGCAATGTTGATCTACGCTTTACAGCAAGGCACAAATAGGCTATACGAGATTTTTATACTTTTTCAGAAAATCCCATTCATGTGTATAATCTTTAACAGTTTTTACAAATACTGACTTACACTCTGACAGGGTATTAAAAAATAAGTAACGCAGTTGGCAACTTACTTCACTGGCACCTTCCACATTAATTTAGCTTGATGCCAGACCAGAAACCCGGGTAGGACATGGCATCTCATGGGCAGTGAAATCTTTAATGTCTTTTTTTTCCATCCTTGTTGCCATGGCAACAGCTTAATGCCATTGGCATTTCCCATCTGTGTTGCAATTTGCCTTCCAGGGGACACCCAGAGTGGGAGAAGGAGACGCCATGACGGGTCCAGCAGGGCATCGACACTTTCATAGAGTCTACAAAACCCTGTCCATCTGTGTGCTGTGTTAATTTTGTCGGGAGATTTTTCGTTTTTGGGGACTCCTTCATCCATTTGGCTTCTCAGATGTGAATGCATTAAAACTAAATGTCTCAATTTTAATCACCTGAATATTATTGATAAATGAACATTCTTATTTTGTCTTAATTTTCATCTTCACTTTTTTAATGGCCAATCTTCATCCTAGCGACATTTCATCTATTTGTGCTTCCTAGAAGCCTTCTTGGCCCATAGTTACATAACCTCAATCTCGGCTTCTAAAGTCTTTGCCTTTAATCCTGAGGGCTTCATCTTTGCTGTGATTCAGTGAAATAAGAGCTGTTAAGCTTGCTAGGCGAAAAAAATGCCTTTGGGCACATACACATACACACACACAGGCAGCACTTATCCCAGCAGGACCTAAGACTCATGTGCTGAGGTCCTGACTACTAAAGCCCAGACTAAAGAATCAGAGTTAGGCAAAGGAGACCAACCACACTGTCACAGCAGGCAGAGATCCTTTTTGTGGCGCCAAAGCAGAAGGACTTGTGTAGCGACAGCACATCAGTGACTCCACGACACCTTTTTGACTGGTCTTTGGCTGAATTGTGTCATTGTTGCCGAGCTCAGAGTATTAAAGGCCTCACCTACAGCTACAGACAAAACCGGCTCCCAAAATAGTGCTAGTCCAGAGTCATGTGGATGACTGTCCCTAAAGCACTAGCAGACTTGGCGGAGAATATATATATATATATGTGTGTGTGTGTTGTTCATGCATATACACACATATATACAGTAAACATGGCACAATACCACTTTTTATGCCCGATACGATACCAATATTGTTCATTTGGATATCTACCGATACGATACAAATCTGATACAGCCTTTGAGTCTTTTTTAAACAGAAAACAGAATACATGACTGAGATGATTATGTTAAGCTTAGGGAAATACTCGATGTAATACAGTTTCCTTAACTAGTAACAATGTAATAATTACACACCCATATGTATATGTTAAATGATTTATTATTAAAATAATATCTTAAAAAGTATTTGTTTAAGCACAGTTCTGTAATTTTGTGATGGTCCCTAATCCTGCTGAGCTAAAACCACCAGGAACACAGAGATTGTGAGTGAGAGCTGGTGTCGTTAAGAAAATTAAACAGTATAATGGTGTGATTTGCTTTTGTGGTTGTAGTGTGTTGCGTTGCTTGGTCTGCTCATTGTCATATCAATATGTAGGAATTAGTGTGAATGTTGAACAATAAACCAGCTTTACTGCAACGACACTTCCAATGCAGAACCAACTGTGTGAGCGTGCATTTACAGATCGGCTCCGTAGATTGGCCCAATGCCATCGATACCCGATCTAGCTATTTGAGTTGTTTACATACCAATATGCGATCCACGTATCGGACTGGTGCCATCTTTAATATACAGTATGTGAATATATATCTGTGTACGCATACGCTCAATCACATACATATGTAATGATATACACCAACTAACACACTATTCTGCCAAAGTTTCTCCCACAACTGATGCTTCTTAACAGGATTGTTGTGCACTTTGGCAGCAGGTAGAACAAGTTATTCCATCCCAAATTAAACTGGACACCTCGGTGGCCTAGTAATTCCGCAGCGCCGATCGATGCCTCTTCTCTTATTAGGATTGACTCACACTATCGCACAAGCCTGCCAATTCTTTATCTCTCTGGAGCCTAAAACTGTTACTCTCCACACACAGACCAGGAAGTTTGGACTTGCTATTTTGGAACCAAATATATCACATTAGCTGACCAGATTTTGTTTGTCCCAGATGCTCCTTTTCTTTTGGAGAGCTTTCTTTTCTAAACTGCCAGCTCCCAGTCACAGTACTAAATCTCTTTGAAAAAATGACTAAAAGGAACAGAACTAGAAGAAATACAAAAGATCGCTGACAAAATGTTTATGTTTACATGTATATGTATACATGTATAAGGCCAATAAATCTGATATGAGCTTACTGCAGAATTCAATAGTGCTTATAAAGGCGAATAATTGACAACTGACCACCAGAAGACAAACTGTATTCCAATAATGGCAATAAGGTACCATTAAGGTCTATTTATGGCATTCAAAATAATCAGGAAGATTTTAAATTACATTTTGCTGTGATATCTTGATGTAAATACCTACACATAACAATTGATAAGAAAATCTTTTCTTATTTTATGGGAAGTATATTGGCCCTAATATCATTACTGATGAAAAAAATCATATATTAAATTTAGTATCAGTGACAAAAAAATCATATTTATTTCAACACTGACATAAATAATGCAGTTGTATTCAGCATCTTCAACTGTATCTACTGTATAAATGTGTAATGTTTAGTACGTAATTCTAAGGCCAAAATCACCTTGTCTCTAAATGGACTAACATGCAAAACCTGAATCTCTCAGCCGTCCTTCCACCCAGAGCTAAGTCCACTCTAGGATTGCACTGCGTTCATCAGAAGAGAAGTTCCTTCGTCAGCAGTATCTTTATGCTAAAGCACTAACCGCTCCCCCGAGGCCAGGCCGCCGAATGAAAAGTCTGATGCCAAAAAGCCCCACCTGCTGCTCTACAGCTTCTAAATAACTGCACATGCTGCCAAATCAAGAGCAGCTTAAAGTCGGTGTGAATTTTGAAAGGAACTTTTTAATTTACATCCAGTTGTAACTCCTGGTGTGGTCTTGAGGCCAGAATTCAAAGTGATATTTCATAATTAAGTCAAACTGAAAAAACTGCTCTGTTGCTATGCAATTAGAAAAATCATAACTAAACTGCGTTATGGGGTTTAATCAACAATTGAACTAATTTTGCCCTCTGATGTTGCTTTTAGCTGCTTGGCAGACCGTCTCATATTCACAAAGCTGCTCTACACCACTTCTTACAGGATTCTAAAGAAGTTGGATGGAAGTCTTTTTACAAAGTCCCTGAAGTGGCTTGGCTGAATGTTAATAACACTTTCATTACTGGAATCACAGCTGTTATAAAGGAGATTTCCCAAGAAATAAGAGACGATCAACATATATTATCAATAATGACCATATTGAATAAATCTACCCAATGACACAATAACACTGAGGTCTACCTAGAAAACCTGTTCTTCTGACTTAGACTAGACTTAAATCAACAGCTTCTGTTGAACTAACCTACTTACCTTTCCAAACCCTGTTTGTAAAGAGTACACACAGACGATAGAAGTTCAGAATCTCTCCAGTTACTGTAAGGATCTTTGACCCTGGTGCAGAAGAAAGTGTCTTGACACAGAACATTTAAATGTACAACATTTCATCAGAGTGACTTCCATTTTTTAATTACAGGAACCGTTTCCCTTTACGAACATGGGGTTAAGGGTCTTGCTCAGGGAGCAAGAGTGGTGCTAGTGCTGGAGGATTTGAACAAATAACCTCTTGGTTTGTAGTGAACGAGTGATTGTATGTCATTGTGAAGACACCACAGCACAGCGCACCACAACCAAATGTGACGTCTACGTTTGAAACATTCGCTAGGGAGAAATGGTAGCTGGAATGCAGCACCTGGGGAGCTGTGCCAAGGGACGGTACCTCAGTAGTACCTTGACTGATCTGGGACTTCCGATCAAGGGGCCAACTCTCTAACCGTTGTGCTACCAACTGCCCCTGTTTAGGCGAGCAAGTGACCACCACCACCACCAAACGAAATAAACTAGATTTACATTGACAGCATTTAACAAATTCTCTTTTCCAAGAGCAACTTCCATCTGCTAATTACAGGGAGATTCTCTCTGGAACAACTTGGGGTTCATGGCCTTGCTCAAGAGCTCTGGAGAGCAAAGGTGGTTCCTGGGATTACCAACACAGGGTTCACCAGTTTCCACCAGTTCGCCTTGTCCCGTCCCATCCACCATATTACCTCCTGGTTTGGCCACAGCTGGGTCCAGAATTTTAAAGGTATAAAGGGAGTGGTTCATGCAGCAGAACGCGGCAACAGATCTACTCGCCAGCTTTGGCAGGATATTTACACCAGGAGACGGAGGACCAGTTAAACACTCATCTCACCCCAAGATCTGTCTCTGCCCAGTCTCAGGATCGAATCAGGGCACATGTTGTACTTGTATATATGTGTTTGTGACAAAAACAAAGAATCCTGAATCTTGAATCTTGTGAGAATGACAAATGGAGATTTAGTACAGAGAAAAAGGTTGGTGAAGACCAAAGGTTTTCTTGGCATACCTTCACAGAAATTTCTCCGCCTGCCAAACACACTGGACACTTTAATCAAACGATTGTAAACCCACCTCCATCTGACCCTATGCCCAACTGTTCAGGAAGGTCACCGTCCCTTTAAAGAGAAGCCGACCCTGTTGGCCTCAGAAAGAGAGAGGTAACACAGCCTCTCCTCTCTCTGCTCATTAGTGCTGACCGCAGTGAAACGCACCTCCACCCTGCCAAGCGCTGCACCGACTCAAACCCAGCCGGCCGCCCTGCCCCTGCGCTGGGAGGGGGGAGGGGGCATATCAATAATTCAAACATCGATCCTTTACCCCTCCCACCCCCAGTTGCCTTGCCTTGCAGGGCTCCACAATGAAAGCAAGTGGGGCTCGTCTAGATTGTGCAAGTTCAGCTCGCAAGCATTGTTTCTGCACAGCGGGGCTGAAAGCTGAGTGGTGACAAGCAATTTTTGAAGGAAATGGGGAAATAATATGCAGATGTACAGTTGCTGGTTATAGTTTACATATATATTTGGTTGCAATGTTTCGTTAAACTAGTCCGTTTTCTATTAATTACTAATTAAACTCATTTTTATTTTAATTTGCACAGTCCTATGAACGAATCAGGGTGCATGGGGTTATACTTGTATATAAGTATGTATGTGACCAATAAAAAATCTTCAATCCTGAATCTTGAAATACTGCTTGCTTGTAAATCTTGGCATCGTAAATCAGACGAAATCAAGTGATAATGGATTAATTGCAACTGCAAAAAAACAAACAAACAGAGCCGCCATATTCTCCATAGACGTTACGTCATAGCACCATTTTAATTGGGTGCCTCTTCGAAAATAAGTCGGTATTTACAGAATTTCACCAATAATTTCATCCTTCTTTTAAACCCACTTTTAGTACTATTTCCACAAATCACATTCCAGCTGTCAATTAAGTTTGCCAAGTGAGTCACCGAGTGTGTAACCAAGTCCAGAAATCAAGCGGAAAAAGCGAAGCCGGATAAAGAACTGTCGATGAGATCACCTGCTACACACCAGCCGTGCGTGTTGCGCTTTAATAATGGAATGTAGTGATTAATAGTCTTAGTGGTGGATCATTCTTACAGCTCCTGCGGTGGCAATGACCCAACGATGAGGGAAAAACACCCAGGTGCAGGAGACACAATGAACAACACTCCCTTTGTAACACGCCCACCTCAGCCACAACACCCACATACCTATGCAACGGCGGCCACTAAAAAGCAAAGAAAATGAACAACTGTAATAACAGATTTGTGTTTTCACATTTATGAATTGCATTAATAAGAGAGGTGTATTTTACACACACACACACACACAAAGAGCAGAGGATCCACCCAGTGCTCACATCTGGCCACCTCCCTGTGGAACAAAGGTGCTTCAGAAAAAAGATGTTACCAGAAGATACTGGATGTGAGAAGTAACAGCTGGACGGTGGACTGGACAGATGAAGCAATGGTCAGATAAAACCTCAAACTACTGGAATCATCAAGATATATAGACCTAGTTCGATATAATAAGACCATGTCATATATTATTCTAGCCAGAGAAAGAACGAGAGAAAGAGAGGGAGGGAGAGTTCTCAAGAGGCTATGTAGCAATAAACGCAGAACAACAAGATCAGCACTTCTTCTGCGCTCACACTCTCAAACAGTCTTACACACTCGCGCACACACTTTCTCTCTCTTAACAATGTTCCAGGCTTTTTTTCTCCCCAATTCGAGCCAATTGTGGCTGCTTCTCGATGCCCGAAGCGCCATCCTCATTAAGGAGCCGCTAGAAATAACAGCATCTGTGCCCAACCCTGGTGTGCCACCTGCTACCAGCCAAACTCACAGGAGAGCATTAGGCAGAATTCGGCCCAAGCCCATCCCAACAACCAGTTTCCCGCCGAGTTCCAACACCGACCTCAACGAGAGTCCACTCCAGATAAAAACACCACTCAAGCCTTTGGGAAAGTCTGATCATCAATCGGCAGACCAATTTATTTACTTTCATTCCAATTCAAACAAGCCACCGGCACCATCCACTGACGCCCAGAACTGCTGAAGCTGAACCCGCGCCAACTCCCAACAACAATGCTGCCAACTCCAGCAAGTGGTTTTTTTGTTTTTACCTTTTTGGGTCGCCTCCTTCTTCCTCCGAGTCCGTTAAATTTGTCCGTCGCCTCCATCCTCAAATGGGACTGGGTGTCTTCGTTCATCCTCCCTCCCTACCAAAATCTCTCTCTCTCTCCGAGTGTCTTTAGGTCTGAGTTGGAACTCGTTGAGAGCGATTTTAACGAATCGGCTCCACCACGAAATAAGCTCCTTCTACACTCCCCACTCCACTAATGCCTACTGAGGCGGGCGCCGAACGGAGCGCGAGGCACTGGAAAAAAAGGGGGAGTGGTTGAGGGGTGGGGAGCGAGAGAGAGAGAGAGAGAGGGGGGGAGGGAGGGAGGGAGAAGGGAGGGAAGAGCACAATGGTGTTGCCATGGCAGCAGCTGCCACCAATGTTTATCTGGGAGCACAAGTGAAGCAGATATACACCAGCTCTCACCCACGCTGTGTTGTTGTTGTTTTTGTTGTTGTTTTGTATGTTTAGACGATTTCCGGCTACGACTAAAAGGAATCGATGGCTAGCAGAAGGATTTTGCAGCATCAATTGGAGCCATTAGTATTTCCTCAACTGAGACTTCCAGATGGTCCTGAAATCGAACTCATCTTCACTAAGCAGGACTGACATGAAGCAACTTGAAAAAGTAGCACCTGACCGTTAACGAACGTTTTATTTTCAAATTTTTCCAACGCGGCTGACGGAGGCTTAGCACATTAGCTATGCTAGCTTGCCACGCCCACCGAGATTGCTACGGGGCTTTTTGTAAACAGCTTTAGCTGCACAACTGCTCCTGTCCCCTGTGGTGACGGTACTGACACACCACATTAACAACTGGGTGTTTGAACATGCAAAAATGAAGCCTTACATGCACAAATCTTGATTTACAATATTTTTAAAAAGATGATGATCTAATCCAATCTAAATCTAGAAGATGCATGATGCATAAAAGCGTTGACATACAAATTTTATAGAACCTTTTTCATGTCTTTCTTTCTCTCTTTAGGCCTCACTGACCAATATTAATTTTATTTTTTATATATGTTTATTTATATATTTTTATATTTACCTTTTTTCTTAAATTTGTTGTTATGAAAGTTAAGACATTTAACTAATATAATACTGTGCAAGTGTAGAAGGTGAGAGTGCTCTTCACCGATCGTAGATTCTGTTTTTACCTAGAAACAAATCTTAAATTTAAAACATTGGTGAATATCATAATCTTTGTGAAAACAGCGTAAGTGGGTTTTAAGAACTATTTTTCCAGATTACAGCTGGTAAACGAAGCCTGCTACTTCTATGAACATGTTTTCTAGAGGCTGATTCCTCCTCGCCTCGCCTTCGTCTCCCATTTGACTTCTCTCTAGTCCTGCCCCCTTTCCACTTTTTTTTCCACAGAAAGATCAGGAAGAGTGGTGACCTCTGACCCCACCCTTTGCGGCTCCCTTGGTACCCGCGGAGACGAGTACAATGCGCCGAGGTCACCAATCGACGAACCCTAGCGGACGAGGAAACATGCGCGACTTCATTAAACCCTGATGGCTTCATCTTCACTGCTCAGGCAGAAACACAGACTCCTCTGACCACTAGATATCAGGTTTGTGAGATTAATAATGTTGTGAGACAAAATGGTAACTGTGCATTGGGCGTGTTTTTATCATGTCCGGAATGTAATTAAAAAAAGAAATTCAATTAATATGAAGACGTGGTCCTGTTCATTTTTTGCTTATATGCAAACTCTACACACAAACTCAGACGTCTTTGAAACAAATCAAACTAAGACCACCTCAGTCTGGTTCGCTAAACTGGTGTAACATGAACATAAATCGCTCTTGGAGCCTGATTTATAGAACAGTGCATGGGACTCATACTTGGCTGACATTCTTGCTTCCTACTAAAGACATTCGCGGCGAAATTAAATACATAACGCGTAACATAAACATGACTGAGTCAAGCAAGCTTATTCCAAGCTACTCATAATCCAAGGCAGTAAAGGTCTGAGAGCTCCAGAGGAACTCTAGTGTGAACAGAAAAAGGACTGAGGCCCAATTTGAGCTGAAGTGAACAAGAAAGAAAACTTTCAAATGAACTCACAATGTGAGCACAAAAAGAGTCCATTTCTCTTAGTCAACTTTTCAGACCATTTCTGGAGGAGTGAGTATGGTTTCTTTAAAGAGGAAAACTGTGAAACATGTGAAAACACCCTAAGTAAAGGTTTTCAGTTCAACACAATGTAACACCAACAATAAAAGAAATGTTGGAAACTGACAAAATTTCATTTGACAATTCATTTGTTGTATCTTCATATGTGAGTCTTTCAGGGAATCTTGTTCTTTTTCTTCTTTGAAAATTAAACATATCGTCGCTGTCGGGCGGAAACCTCCAAATGTCCAAAATGGTTATTTTTCCAGAAATTGAAAAATATATGTACATAAATACAGTACTGTACAAAAGTTTTAGACAGGTGTGAAAAAATGCTGTAAACAAAGAATGCTTTCAGAAATATAAATTATGATTGTTTATTTTTTATCAATTTACAAAATGTAAAGTGAGCGAACAAACGAAAAATCTAAATCAAATCAATATTTGCTGTTACTACCTTTCGCCTTCAAACCAGCATCAGTTCTTATAGGTACACTTGCACAAAGTCAGGGATTTTGTAGGATTATAGTCATTATATTATTTTGTAGTCATTATATTATTTTGTAGGATTATAGGATTATAGATCTGTGGTTAGTTCTCCAAGATGTTTGGAACAACCTACCAGCCGAGTTCCTTCAAAAACTCTGTGCAAGTGAACCTAGAAGAATTGATGCTGTTTTGAAGGCAAAGGGTGGTCACAGCAAATATTGATTTGATTTAGATTTCTCTTTTGTTCATTCACTGCATTTTGTTGATTGATGAAAATAAATGATTAACACTTCCATTTTTGAAAGCATTCTTTGTTTACAGCATTTTTTCACACCTGCCTAAAACTTTTGCACAGTACTGTATATGAACAAGCTGTTTTCAACACTCTAAATATTTCTAAAACTGTCAAGCCAACGTGAAGACTGACCAATAGAATTGTTTTAGGACAAAAAAAATGTCCAAAAATGTATTTACAAGGTTTCCGCCCGTCAGCGACGATATATGGGACTAGAACTTTCAAGCGTCTCATGTTTGTTATCAATGTGTAGATGTTTGCAGCTGTACTAATTTAAATCAGTGATGCTACTAAACTACTTTTTTCAGTAGCTTTTAAGTAGTGGAGCAACTTCTAAAACGCTGTAGCTGCGAGGTGGAGTCGGAGGACGGAGACCTTCTTGGCAAAGACGGAAGCAAGAATCAAAGGCCGTGAAACAGCTTTGATGTAGTTAGCTACGTTCAATCATAAGTGACTTGAAGCTTAAAAAACTAGCTAACTATATCCCAAACACTGTGTGTGTAACAAACATCATGTCACTGCCTCAGCTTTCAACACTATTTAATAAAATCAATCACTTCATCTGAGAAACTGAAATGTTCTAATGCATAACTTTGTCTTAATTTACTACATCATTTACTGGAATGTTAGTTCCACACAGTAAGGGAACCTGCAGAATAAACCGGCTGTTTATTCATCACTGCAGGAAAGCAGCTGTTACAGTGTGTGTGTGAGAGTGTGTGTGTCTGTGTGTGCGGCAGAAGGGAACACCTGAAGAGGGGGTCTTATCTTTGAAGTAGTTTAAAAAGAAGTCAAGACAGATGGGAGGGTGGAGTGTGTGTGTGTGTGTGTGTGTGTGAGAGTAAAATTTCATTTCTACGCTCATTATCTAACATCAACATTTCATGGAGACAAAACCAGCGTGACTTACATTTCCCAACTGCCGTAAATAATTAAGCTCTAAATAAGTGAACTGGTTGTTTGTAACACTGTAAACACCCCAAATGCAGTTAAGAATAAAGTTGCACCTTTTTGTGTTACAATCTTGTCACAACAGTGTAAATCTATTTCACCACTGAAGTACAACCAACAACAAGGCACAGTTTTGCTCTCATTTAGAGACAGTGTAATATTTATTCATTTATTATTTTACCATCTACTTAAACTTTATTGAAATCAGAGCCTAATAAACATACAACGCAGTACTGTATGGTATTGCAGCACGGTTCGTTTAACTCATACTTTACGAATACAAAGCGCTCCTGGTTCGCTTCGACAGTTTTTGTTCGAAGTGAAAACTACCCAGAATGCAAAGCAGTAAAGGTCTCAGAGCAATAAGTATGAACAGAAAAGGACTGAGGCCCCATCTGAGCTGAAGTGGACCAGAAAGAGAACTGAGTCCCCTTTCAAATGAACTCACGGTGTGAACATAAAGTTTTTGGAGCACTTCTAGAGGACCAAGTTTGGTTCCTTTAAAGAGGACTATATGAGAAAACACCCTAACTGTTTGAATCAGTTCTTCACTTTGTTCTCTAATTAAATAAAAATTTGTTAATTAGTTCATCAGACATTTCTCGAGTGACTTTAAATCTCAGGTCTTTAAAGTTAGAGCTCATTACAATCACATTTTCCATCATAAAAATATTATAATCTTTCATTATTCTATCATTTTAACAAACTATTTTTTCATTTGAGCAATTTAAAGTTCTTGTTAGAGAATTGGTTCAGATCTGAAAGTTTAGGAGGGTTGCGAGGGCTACGGCATACACTCTGAACATTTTTATGACCTCATTTGTGTGAACTAGGTTGGAATCACCCTGGCAACTCTTGCAAATCCAGAGAGCTATCATAAAGCCAGCAGTTTTGTCTTCACTAACAAAACACACCTGCAAACAGATCCGGACTATGTGCTGTAGAGCTGGACCAAACAAACAAAAAGTGTGTTATATTTGATTTGAAATCTTCTTTAAAGTAATTCATAAATGACAAGTTCAACCCTCTGATGCACACTGTCTCACCAGTATGATGAATCTAGTTAATGCCATTCTTCTCCATATTCCCAACAAACTGCCTCCATCTTCAGCTCTCAACAATAAACACTCCAGTTTGGCACTTCACGTCTTTTGTTCCCTCCAGCCTGTTCCCCTACTACCTCCAGATAACACAAAAACACATCAGACCTGCCACATCTACACACAAAAAGGAAAAAAAAAATACATAGCACACGTAGGCACACATCCCGCAGAGTTTTTTCTATTTGTTGGTGACTCATCAAAGAGTGAGCGAAGCTTCAACAGCATCTTAAAAATATTACATGAAAAGGACAAGCCATGATGGAAAGTCATGAGGTCGATATTTTATTTTATGTTTTATTATTTTTTATTTAATTATTTTTTCCCTTGTCCTGTCCCCGATGCATTAGACAAACAGAATTTATGGTCTGATTGTCATGTCTGGACGGGGCAGATTTGTTTTGCAATGGAGGAGTGTGGAAATCTCCTCATATTGCACATTGTAGAATTATTCCAACAGACAAAGCACATTGAGAATGGACAGGAAAGTGAACAAGTGAGAGAAAAGGGGGGACAAAAGCAAGGAAACAACAAACAAACAAATACATTTTTTATATTTTATGTGAGCATACATTTAACCAATAATGGCAGTGGTCAGACTAAAACCTTAGAACTGCATAGCAGCTTCAGACACAAGACATGTGATTAAAAATGCGTGTCTGAGAACTCCCAGCGTGCCTTTAAATCCCCTTGCCTAATATGTGTTCCAAAAAAACAAAAACGTAAATGTACTGATTGATTTCAAACCCACATAAACTACAGTACATCATAAAAGCTGGATTTATTTTAGTCAAGTTTACTCAAGATCAGTTTTTGAAGGTGTCGGTCTTGTCTTGGAATCAGACATATTTGTTCTCGGTCTTGACATAAACTCGGACAAAGGGATTTTATTTCAAGACTGGCCGAGACCACAACTCTGAGAATATTACTCTTAATGAGCTGTTGGATTGGATAACTTCTCACTTCAAGTGTAATCAATGATGTTACTGTGTAGTGCATGTTGTTTGCTTTGTTCTGCTTAGGTTTTGCATTGGTCCGTTCTCGGTCTTGACTTGGTCTCGCCCCACTCTGGTCTCAGTCTCGTCTCGGTCTCGGCCTTGTCTCGTTCTCGACACACTCTGGTCTCGGTCAGGACTTGGTCTCGGTGTAGGTGGCCCTGACTACAACTCTAATTAGGGCTGGGCAGTATATCAGAAATACTCATGGCTTGTTCTATGTGGTATTTAATTTTTCAAGCTTTCAAAGAAACATGCTATTTATCATCAGTCATAAATACGCTGTACAGAGATTTAATCGAACATAATCCAAAAGTCACACTGGGAATTTTTTAATTCCACGTTTTAACCTCACATTTGAAGCTGCTATGAAGCCAACAGATGCTTATTTAGACACATTTCCTTGAGCATTTATAGTTTCAAGTATTGACACTTGTAAAACAAATTGACAAGAAGTTAAAGATTCTGTTATTCGATAAAAGCACATACAATACCAAACTCAGAATGCACCAATGTGCCAGTGTGATGTAAACAGCAGTCAGCGTGAAGTCGACACCGATCATTAAAAATTGGAATTAGCCCTTAATTAAATTTGAGCCAGCCACCGCCTGTCTGTCTGTGTCCCATAATGATCAGAAACCAGACTTCACTCCAGCTGTGTTTGGGCTAATTACACCAGAACCAGCAATACATCAGCATCTTGTGGGTCTAACACACACCACAGCTGAAAGAAGTGTGTGTTTTGCAGCCTGTTAGATCCAGAGACAGAGAAAGCCATAGGATTGGCATCATGGAAAGTGCTTTTGTGCCCAAGAGAGGCACCTGAGCCAAGGCTGGCATGGGCGGGTGAAAAGTGTGGAACAAAGCCAAAATGTGCATATTTTATGAAGCCAGACCCAGACCCAGTCAGGAAAATGTTTTTTACGCACATTCATACAAAAGATCCAAGACACGAGCTCAGTCAAGGCTGTCACACCACTTTCAATTTACAAAGTGTGTGCACACACATACACACTAAGACCGCCGCCAGCAGTCAACAAAATCCCTGAAAATGCGCTGACATCAACAATCATCCAAGGCATCGCTTTTAAAAACTTCTAAAATGCTTCATATTATTTCTGCAATATACCTATGTAATTGCTGCATTAGTTATATTGCTCCCTTTTTGCTTTGTTCTGGTCAGCGAGATGGGACAGAACATGACTCAGTTGCTATAGAGGTTCGGTACTTTCCAAAACCCAAGACTTCGAAAGCATAGAGTACTTTAAATAATTATAAAACAAAAAGACGTCTTGTTCACTGTGTAACGTGCTGATGACCAAAGCAGCAAAGCTATACACAGGCTTCTGAAGAGAAAACACACAGGTGCTATTCTGGGGTGTGTTTCCCAAAAGCATAGTTGCTAACATACTCTATACTGAAGGATGCCACCAGCAGGGTAAAACCATCCCTAAATTACTATTAGTAGGAGACATTTTCACATTTTTGCTCATTGTTAAAGCAAAGCAGTTGCATTGACTGACAGCGCCAGTGTGTGTGTGATCTTGCACATGCTGTTTGTTGAATTCTAATTCTTTTATTTTTCCAGTTACTCAAAGTAAACGGTGCAGTAAAAGGCACAAATACAACATATTTTGACATTTGGATAGTGATCATTATAATTAAAAGTAAACATTTAAAGAATAAAGTGAAGATTAACATGCTTATATTAAAACTGATTGTTTAGATAAATTGAGTAATTGATACAATAGTCAAAAGATTAACTGAAGGAAGTACAGCCCAATACACAATCCATACAAAGTTTACACAACGGCCAAGCTTGTGAAGTAAGGAACACACATTCTCACAACATGCTGGCATGCGTCACCCTAAACATCTCCTCAAAAGCCACTTTAGTAGATCATTACACACTCTTTCGCTCTTTCCGTCTCTCCCACACTGTGTCTTTCTCTCGGTTCGGTCCTATTGAATTCGCTGAAGGAGCCACACATGAACTTGAACAGACCTCCAACCCCCCACCATTTTTTCTTTAACATTCATTCCCCCTCTTTCTTTCTCTCCTGTTTTCTAAGATCGACTTGTAGGCGGTTAAGAGTCCCCGAGTGTAAAAACGATGGTCAAAGGAGGGAGAGTTAAAAAGGGGAAACCGCTTGGCCCCACAAAGAAAGAGGGAGCAATTGACTCAGTGTGTTCCCTGTGTGTCTGCTCCACCCCCACCACATTCATGCACACACACACACACACACACACACACACACACTGGGGTAAATTGTGCAACTGTGTCCACCCTATTACTGGGCAGTGGGTTAAATGTGGGTTAAAACCAATTAATGTAGATATATTTACTAAAATATATAACATAATATATTAATACAATTTAATTAATAAGATTTACATATTAAACATTAAATAGCAGCAGATGGTTTTGTTAGATCTGGAAATATAAATCATGACATAACTGTATGTTTGTGTGTTAGTGTGTTAGTGTGTTAGTGTGTGTGTGCAAGTGTGTGAGAGAGAGAGAGAGCCTTGGCATCTTTATACTGGGAACCGCTCAGGCTCACGGAAGCTGTGTTGCCATAGAGACACAATCTAAGTCGATAACCATAGCAACTGTCAAGATCAAAACAGTGGTGTTACTGGGGAAATATGGCAAAGGGGAAGATCACAGTGTGTGTGTGTGTGTGTGTGTGATTTGACCTATAGAGGTGAAGCGCGGCTAAGGCAATGTGCCATAAAGCCTATAAATAACAGCAAGGACGGCTGTAAATAAAGATGAAATACAGATGTGTGTGTGGGGGGGGGGGGGGGGATAGAACCAGAACCAAAACTGCAACAAAACACACACACAGAGAACACTGTACACACATAACCACACAAATAACCCTTCCCTACATCGAGAAGAATTTATGGTATGTCTCTTTATACCTATCTATTTTACGAAACATTTTTCTATATAATTTTTTAGACTTTTTTTCTTGTAACATTTCTTGAATCCGATCCAAAATAAACAACACAATATAACCAAACACATCATCATCATTATCATACAGCACAATCCCAGACCATATGCACTGTACTAGTCCACAGAACACACCCACTTCATAACAATAATAAGCAGAATAAGCTGCATTATACATCATAAAACACACCATAAATTCCACAAGCACACACTCCTGACACACAGTACATACTTATTAGGAGTTATAAAACATTACCTTTTAAAATATTTCTATAGATTATAGAATAACATGTTACGCTTAAGACATTTCAGTGTAGTAAATAGGGCATTTGTGTTATGTGTTGAAGGCTCCACTAGAGGGCAGCACTGATTAGAGTCTCTACAATGAGAGTGAAGTAGTAGAGGTTGCAGAAAGTGTGAACACACACACACATACACACACATAACCCATAAGTAGCTTTCAATAACCGTGAAAAAGTCCCCACATCTCTTCTTTCAATGCACTGTCATTTGGCAGCACCATCAGTCATTGTTGTCAAGGCAACAACCCCCATTGGAATGCTAAGTAGATGCACACCTGACCCCCGGGGCAAGTGCACAGACAACAGAGCACACTGCTCACAGCTCTTCCAGTGGGGTCAAAGGAGGAGAGCAGAGGCTACAAATCATAAACAACAGCAATTGCGGGACGATTACAGCACTCAACCTGTAAATATGATTTATCAGAAAATATACACGAATTGTGGTCACGGCTCCTGATTACAACAAATTGGGTAGTTTATGGACATAATTGTCAAAGGTGTAAATGTACATTAATATTAATTAAAATTTGAATTTGAATATGTTTTCATATGGTTTGCCTAGATAAAAATAAAATATCCCGTTTTTGTGCAATTTCAGAGGTGTACTAAAATATAGAAATATAGAATAGAAATATTAAAAATATTACATACCAAGTGTAATTAACATACAAACAATTATATAAAACTTCTAATTACACCAGCAATTACAACTAGAACTACTTGTTTTTTGACCTAACCCTAACAGTGATCACTGCCATATCATCCTAGCAAATATTTGCAATTGAGAATAATATAATAATATTCAATATTAACTTTTTGGTTCATTCTGCAAAATGTAATACAGATGAGAATGTCGGTAATGTCATGTTTTAATAAAATCTATGAAACGTGAGAACATTTTTATTGTATTCATTTTTATCTTAATTATTGTGCTTGCAATGAACTGAGACTAACATTCACACTTTAACCAACATCTGCAGAAACATCTAAAATAAAATATGCCTGACAAATTACATTATTTATTATTTTATATTAGTTACTCTCTGTGTAGGCAAAATGAAATCAAAGTGTGCCTCAAAAGCTGTAAAATCCCCAACTGTAGCCTCAATCTGAGCCAAGAAATGTGGCAATACAGAGAAGAATGGAGGGTAAAACCTTTCAACATCTGCTTCTGCTGCTGTTGTTGCTCTTTGAGAGGTCACACTATTGCACACACAGAATGTAAAAGAATGTGAGTGTGTATCTGTATGTGTGTGAGGCAATAAAAGAACATGATATGAAGAGAAAGGAAAACATGCTTCATGTATTTTTGTAAATATGGTAAATACTTCACCATGTAATAGCTTCGCCAGACTGCTCTGTGAAATTTCCAATAATTCCGATAATAACTAATCTCATCTATTCCCAATAATGATAATGATGTTCTCGATATCCCACTTAGCATCATGTCATAGACACACTGGTTTAGCTTTCTATTCTTTTGGTTTAGGGATTTACAAAAATATTGTATATTGTATTATTAGATAATACAGGCAGAACTGATCTAAGACCAGTGACTCACAGCTGGACAATGGCAGCATTAGCAGATGCTGAAGATGTTATTGGATTAGTCAGGTCAGGTCAGGTCAGTTCTTGAGGGAGCATCCAATAGCAGCCTCATCATCACGTCATAGTCACACTGGTTTATTGTTTCTCTGCAGAAACGCACAACTGTAATATGACAGTATGAGCAGAGGCAGAAGCCGTTTTTAAAAAACTGTCACAAGAACTGATCTAAGACCAGCAATCTTTGTGCAGCTTTGGGCCACAGTAAAGCAGATAAAACTGATCTAAGATTGAATGCAACAGATCACTCACATCAATAAATGCAATATAATCCCACTTACGCATGATGTCATTGTAAGTTTATACGCGCTGTTCACTCGTAATGTTTTCCCTTTACTTGCCCCTTTTGGCACTTACTCATTTTGTGTACAGTATGCCACTACATTTAGATTACTGTAATTATGTTATCATTACTTAACACTAATCTTTAAAAAAGCCAAAACAAAAAAGTGCCAATTTCGTCGTTCTCTGTTCTCTGGAACAGTCGTGTTATAGTGCAATGGGTTAGCAGATTAAATTGCGGATTTAAATACGAGTTCAACAGATATTCTAATAAAGTAAAGCAGACCACAGCCTCCTGTAAAAGCCCAAATAAAAATCCAGGAGTGGACTCGTAAATGCACCAGGGCTGTGTCCCATACGTCAATAAGGAAATAAATCACAGTTAAATTCTTCAGCGCTACACACAGCAGTGGACTAGAGCAAAGTGTGAAACGGTTTACATGCAAATATAAAAGAAACACTCCAAACACCAGGGGATGAGTGTCTGTTCATAAACTGGTTAGAAAAAAAAACACTAAATCTAAAAATATATATATAAAACTGCAGCTTATTATGATCTTAGACTGTGGTTTTGTAAGATATTGTTCTGTCAAGATATTACTAAATAGCTGCTAATAAGTCCTAAACAGTCATGTGTGAGGACAGCATGTCCTATTGGTCCCTGGCACTGATGAATGACACATGCCCTGGCACTGCCCGTACCCACTTATGCCCTTATACTCTATCATAGGAGACTATTTCTGTAATATGTAGAATTTTGCCACAATGAGCACAGTAATCATGATCTAACATGTCACGTCTCAAATATGTGGGCATCAGCCACAGTCAGACATGCAGCTCTTTTACCAGAAGTCAATTCATTGAGCGTTGTGCTCTTTTACGGTCACTTCTACAAAACTGTAGCCAAAAGAGGGCGCCAAAAGCATGTTTAATTCAGCTGGGAAACCATCTCAAGCACAATGATGATAAAGAGTGGAATAAAAAGCCTGTGGTAAGAGAAGTGCACAGAGTAAGCTTGAAAAAATACATGGCACATAATAACACTTTCTGTCTTCTCAAATTTAGCAAAAAACGGTCTTGAGAAAAGATGTTTTACGAACAAGCAAGTGATGAGCAAGACATGGAAGGAGTTCTCCATCCCAAATGCAAAAGCTGCTGACAGTGAATTAAAGCCAGTGTCTTATTGACTTCCATTAACGTAAAGCTGCATCAGTACTTTGGGTTGGAGTGTCTCTTTAAGGGTTGTGCATGCAGCAGCAATCTGGACAAAACACAACTTTTATGTTAGAGCATCCCTTAGCAAAAAGTAGTTTATTCAAGTGTACTACGGGTATACTTATTATATACTAAAACTGAGGCAGTATACTTGAATTTTACTTTTTATATACTATATTTTATATGTTTAAGAATAGTATAGTGAAGTATACTTGACTTACATTGATAAGTATAAAGAAAAGTCTACTAAAGTCTAAAAGTACACTTTTATAAACTTAAAAATGTTCCAATTTAGTCCAAAGAAGTATTAAATTAGTATACTCTCTAGTACACTACAAGGTACATGGTACATGGTCCATTGTATACTTGCTATACTCAAGCATACTTAATAAAATGAACTTTAAGTATACTACTTTTTGCTAAGGGATGGTTTATCTCACCACACACACCCACACACAAATACAGGTCAAAATCTACGACAATCTACGAGTCTACTTCTTGTAGTCATGGCTCCATAAAGAAGGATTTAAACAACAGATTTATGAACCCAGCTGACTTGCGCATATGGTCAGTATGTTGGATGGGGATGGTGGTGGCCCGGTCATAGAACTGTCAGTGTGAAAGTCAAACTGATTTGTTTGCAGGACATAAAAATTTATTTACTTTTCTACAAAACCAGCACAGATACAACTCAGACACTTTGACATTGACAGTTGTCAATAAGTAGCTAAATAAAAATAGCGACGCTAAAAGACCTAACTACTCTTTTCAGCTGCTTGGTTTAGAAACTAACTCTTTTGCCATTAAGTTTACTTTTTTACTTTTTTTATTCTGGCAAAACATTCTTTTTTCAGTCTTTGAAAAGAGTTTCTGCTTGACTTTGCAGAAGTGGCATCTGATAGGCTACTGTGCTAGCATGGTGTAAGCTCATTGCATCACATGGCAGCTTCGAGATGATAGAGTTTACCATGTCAACATGGAAGCAAGAACCTGTGGTCATATATATCAAAATTTATAACTTTGAAAGAATATTCACATTTGAACATACTGTAACTTTTGCAAGCTGTAAATCAAAACAGTACCACCAAAATGTCATTGAAAATTTATTGTGACGACATTTCACTGGTAAAAAAATTCTCAAATTACTTTTAATGTAATTTTTCACAGTTGTAATTAATTTGCTTTAAGAGCATCCTTACAGCACAAATATTAAGTGTTACTGGATGAAGTAGCTTCAATCTAGTTTTTCTCTGTAGCTTGTAGTGTAGCTAACTACTGTATTAAAACAAGAGTCTGGCCGTAGTTTAGCTACTTTGAATCATAAGTAGCTTGTAGCTTAAAAAGTTGCCATTTACATTAGCTTCCCCAACACTGTTGATCATTTTACAGCACTACTATAGCACTTTTCCAGACACCCAAAGCACTTTGCAGAGACAACGTGGAGCCACTTTAACCACCACTAAAGTGCACCTGGACAATGCTCCATTCTGCACCAGAACTCTCACCACACATTAGCAGAGGTGGTAAAGTGGCTTGAGAGAAATCACATGTTAGACTTCGGGGATGACTAGGAGGCCAGATCTGAAAGGGTCATGTGGGTAATTTTAGTGGGATTTTTAGAAAGATTCTCAGGGATCTTTTATGACCTCAGGGAGTAAGAACTTTGGTTTTACATCTAATTCGAAAGAGCGGCACCATTGTTACAGCAGAGTGTCTCCATCATTGCACTGGGGCACTGGAAACAACATGGCGCTCGAGTACTGCCAATTCCAAACCTGCTTAACCTGCTCTCTCTCTCTCTCTCTCTCTCTCTCTATACACATATATATATATATATATATCTGTCT